>JANAVB010014321.1:0-107296 GCA_029216955.1 Iris pallida
ATTGTGATTGCGATACCGATACACATAGGAATGATCTGATACTCAGAGTATCGGTATCGGACCATTCCGTATTACTCAGAGTATCAGTAATACAAAATGACAAAAATATAATACGTATAAAGAATTAGAAAACTTACATAAGCTTTGGCAGCCATCTTCTTCGTCATCTCTGTCCAGAAATCCACTCTGAGTCAATCCTTTGCCCCAGAGCTCGAGTGGACATCCTTGAGTAGGACGTATACTCTGAGAGATCACCTTTACAAGAATGATATCAGTAGTGAGATTGAGTATTGGAGGAGATATTATCAGAGTGTACGTCCTACTCAGATGGATCTCTCACCGTTACTATTTTTTTCTGACAGCATGGTAGATGTGCTCCGTCAACAGATTCTTGCTCTGAGCCAAAACTTTGTCCCAGAGCTCAATTGGATATCCTTCGTATAGAGCTCGAGTGAAACATTCCTGACAGCATGGTGGTCTCCTTTGTCAAAGGATTCGTGCTTATCCCACAAAGGTTATAGGACGAGCAAGAATCCTTTGACAAAGGAGACCACCATGCTGTCAGAAACCTCTCGCTCTAGCTCTACACGAAGGATGTCCAATTAAGCTCCAAGGCAAAGTTTTGGCTCAGAGCAAGAATCTGTTGACGGAGCACATCTACCATGCTGTCAGAAAAAAATAGTAACGGTGAGAGACCCATCTGAGTAGGACGTACACTCTGATAATATCTCATCCAACACTCAATCCTACTACTGATATCATTCTTATAAAGGTGATCTCTCAGAGTATACGTCCTACTCAGATGGATCTCTTAGAGTATCCTTTCCGATTGGTTGTCCTAATTCATGTGTTTTAAGTGTGAGAACGGATGGCTCAGAACGCAACCCAAAATTTATTCTAGCATACATTAGTGTGAATCATCTATGTTCTGTACATATGGTGTAGTATACGTTCTTATCGAATCTAGTATGTAGTATCTGAAGAATATAACAGAATCAAGATGAACTCACATAATGTAATACTAAAACGTCATCTACTACTATATAAGATATAGTGATAGGTTGTCGTATCATCATTGCTGAGGGATGAGGGTCACAGGACAGTCAACTTTATCTACAGCTACATATTTTCTGTCTAGCCAGTCGAATGGCTGCAGGGACTATGTCCTGATCACCATGTGTACCATAGTTTCTGCCTGGCCAGTCAAATGGCGACAGGGACTATATGTCCCGATCACCATGTTACCAATTAACCAACCAACAAAACTACTTATTACAAATATCGGCACTATCGGTGCGTTGGAATAGTGGTATCATATTTTTCGGTGTCGAAAAACAAATAATTATTACTAAATTATCAGATTTTTCGGCACTATCGGTGCCCCAGACCAAGCCACCCCCCCCACACACACACACACACACCACCCCTAGCCCTAACCCGAACCCTACTCCTAGTTTCCCTCCTCCAGCCGCCCTCGTCCCCTCTGCCCTACCCCCCCAGCCACCCCCCACTCACCCCTGAACCACCCGCATCCCCCCTGCCCCTCCCCCCGAGCCACGTGTACCCCCCAACCATTAATAACCAAAACAGCCGGAGAGAGAGGGAGAGAGGGAGGGGAAGAGTACCACGTACCGGAGAGGGAGGAGAGTTGCTGGAGAGAGTGACAGCACCGGAGAGAGTGAGAGCGCCGAGGGGGAGGAGAGTCGCGGAGAGAGTGACAGCGCCGGAAAGAGTGAGAGTGTCGAATGGGAAATGAACCCTAACCCGAACCCTAACCCTAGCTCTCCTCCCCCAGCCGGCCTCGTCCCCCCCTGCCCCACCCTCCCAGCCACCCCCACTCACCCCCAACCACCCGCATCCCTTCCTGTACCTCCCTCCGAGCCATCCGTACCCCCCCAAACCACCAACAACCAAAACAGACGGAGAGAGAGAGAGAGAGGGAAGGGGAGAGTCACATACCAGAGAGGGAGGAGAGTCGCCGGAGAGAGTGAGAGTCGCCGATGGAGAGAGTGAGAGTCGCCGCCGGAGAGAGTGAGAGCGCCGGGGAGGAGAGAGAGTGAGAGAGAAAAATAGGGAGAAATGAAATGTTGGGGCGGGAATATAATTAGAATTTAGCGACGCTTATACTACCGTCGCTAAATGCATCGCTACTAGCGATGTCCCAGCGATGTTTCGCGACGACTGGGTTATGTGCTTAATGTACATCATTGTTACGTCGCTTAGGTCGTCGCTAGTAGCGACTATGAGCGACGTTTATATAAAACGTCGCTAATGTACACAATTTAGCGACGTTAATCTAACGTCGCTAAATATACGTCGCCAATTGAGCAGATTTTAGTAGTGTTGGGGATGCGATAGATTTCGTATCACAAACACACCCCAAGAAAGAGGCTTGGGTGTTCAAGTTTGGAGAGAGGGCGATGTATCTCCCCGACATGGACAGGGATTATCCCCTATCTGCATTTGTCCATGCCACCCATCACCGACAGATGCTATGGAACCTGACTCCCAGCAGTCATGGTAGATGGGAAGGATCATCTTCAAGAGGGATAGAAACAATAAAATGGGCTACCACACCAGCACTCCCAGTGGTGGTGTTATCCCCTTCTCCGGTCTCTTGCCTGGATTCGCTCTGAGTGAAGATTTGGCTCTGATCCAGCCGGTACAGACCCCAATGTTTATCAACAAATTCATAAAGGCTGCAGTATTATATCCCCAGGCCAACCCTAGGCTACCAGGGTGGTTAACTCCTTTTAACCAGAACTGGATTCAGATTAGTGCCTGGATCCTGAAGAACTTCAAGACAGACCTGGAATCCATCGGCCTTTATGAAGCGGTAGCTTCTACGAGCCAGGGTATACCGATGAATAGCAATCTATTCTTGGCTTTGATGGAGCTGTATATGAGTTCAACTGGAACTTTTGCAACCCTACAAGGTGAGATGGGTCTTGCCCTGCAAGAGATACAATTTATCTCGAAGCTGCCAATGGGAGAAGCTCCCTATGAAGAGTATGTTCCCTCCAACCGGGAACTCGCAGAAATCAAAGAGAAGAATCCTTGATTGGTGGAGGTCTACCAAGAACTGATGTGCCATTACTTAATTTATACATCTATGTATGACAGTGGATCGTTCTTGGAATACACTAATAAATGGACAACTTATCTATTCTACCATGAGAATAGAATATCCAAGAACGAGCAGGGGAGATTTCAAGAAAATAAGGCTCCAACCATCAAGCTTTGTTCAATAATCCCTCCAGATCTGATCAATAGTTTAATGATCTCCCATAAGTCTCCGGACCAATATCTGCCCACAAACACCGGAAACTTTTCTGCGGGGACTGAAACCTTGAGCCACCTAAGGCACGGTAGTCAGAAGATGTCAAGGGAAGCCTTGCTAGCAGGCTTTCTATCTCTGTGGCTGCGGAGATGGGTTGTGCCTGGGATCAGCACAGTAGACAGAATTCACCAAAACGTATTGTAGCTGGCAGTACGTTTGGTGTTCAAGGTCAGAATTAACCTGCTATCGGCAATGGTGTGTCGGATAAACGCAGGCTTGCGGACCTTTGGTGAGGAACTAATCAACAACGCTCCTCACCGAAAAGACTTCCCAAGAGTGGAGATGCCCTACACTTATCTGATGGGCTGGCTATTGCACCATAACTGCAATTTGCTGCCATCGGGCCCGGGAGATAATGCGGAGGTCTTCCTCCAAAAATTTAATAAAGCCACATGGACTGCAACTATAGTGGCAGACACCCGACCAGTACAGAACTACTCCCATGGATGGAACTTCTACTGCACAAGGCCACAAGTTCCAGCCGATTGCCTCGGCGTACAGTTTGAAGACAGAGGAGAAGGGAGGACTTCATTGCCTGTGCCAGTTCTCCAATGGCTAATATGCATCAGACCCTCCCATCTGATGTACAGGAATGACGACGACTGTGTGTTCGAACCGTACCTACCAGGTCGGTTCGCTCGCCAGTTTGGATATGACCAACTTTATGTTGGTAATCCCTCCACCAGCTTCCGCCATTATGGAAAGCTAATTGATGGTGCGAGAGCCTGGAGATACTTTAGCACTGCTTGTACCAGTGCTAAGTTCAAAGTAATAACTGGTACCAGCACAACCGAGCTACATATACTTCATACGTATGCTCGCTTTTATGCATCCATCCGCTCTTTTGTACACGGCTATAATTTGAGGGGGAGTCTTCGATGGCCCAAGGAAGGGAATGTCGAAGAACCAGTCAGGATATTTTCAGACATACCCAATGACGCTGCTGTTCCAGATGAGTATCTGGAAGTAATTCCTGCTGTTTGCCATAAAATATAAAAGAACAGAACAATTATCGGAGGACTAGACTTTTACTTTACAATACAAACTCGCTTGTACAAAGAAAGCCTAGGGACAAAAACCTAGGTACAGCAATCTAAGTACAATTGTTTATTTTAGATTCTGGGGGGTGACGATAGAGGCTCGAAAAAGCGACGGCAGCTCTGTCTTACTCCTTGGACGATCGGGTGCAACCTTGGCTCTGTAGAAGAACTGCTTGGCGTTGGTGAAGAAATGCTCTCCTTTTGATCTCTGTATATTCTCTCTCTGGCTCACTGGATTTCTGTATCTCTCTTTGTTTTTTATCAAAGAATCTCCTCTTTTTCTCCTCTCTCGTAAGGGAATTGCACCTTGCTATTTATAATAGTGGGGGGGCATCATTAGGGTTTGCAATGATTGTCCATTCTCAAAAGTCGGCGGCTAAGGATCACTGAATCTGGGTCGTTCATCTTGAATATAGTAGATTTGAGCAATTAATATGATTGTATCAAATCTTTTATGGGTAACTAATGATGATTGACATAAATCCTCAATGATTTGCCAATCTCGGATTTCCCGCCACGTGTCATTGATTTGCCTGATTGCAAATGATCTGATTTGATCCCAATATTTTATTGGGATTTGTTGATTTGATGCCACGTGTCCCACCATCATGCCATGTGTCTTAACCGCGAGCTACTAAGAAAATCTGAGCCGTATAAGGCTGGCCACGTGTCAAGGCTGTTTAGGAGTGGCCCCTGAACATTTGAACCGTATGGTGATGATCTGAGCCGCATGAGCGTAGGCGGCCGCATAGTGGGTAGCTTCTTCGTGAGCCGCATGGATATAGTCCTCGTGAGCCGTATGAGGTAGCCTCTGCTTGAGCCACATAAGACATCTTCGGCCTGAGCCGCATGGGACAGCTTAGGCCTGAGCCGCATGGGATGGTCTCTGCTCGAGCCGCATTCGACAGTCCACGTGTCAAGGCCGCGTGATAGTTTCTGGATCTCGGGGGATCGTGTCAGAGATTTCTTTTATTTTCTGAGGAGTCTGCCATTATGAGGGGAGTCATAATTGTATCTTTATGTCAGAACTGTCACCTTGTCAGAGCTGTCAGCCGTCAAGACATTTAATGCAGTATAGGCCAAAGAAAAGAGCTGTTGCAGGCCACGTGGCTCCTCTCTGAGCCGTATGAAACTTATCAAGCCGCATAGACACTTGAACCGCATGGATCCCTGAGCCGCATGAGCTCTCTGAGCCGCATGGGAATCCCTGGCTGCATGAATCTTTCTTAATTCTTTTCAATGCTTCTACAAGACCCCCTTCAAAGTTTTCAATTTGTAAAATTGAAATACTTTGAATAGGAAGCATGTCTATGTATAAATTCTTCTGGCCGCATATGAGGTCCTGGTCGCATGGATGTCTCGGCCGCATGGATGTTTCGGCCGCATGGATGTTTCAGCCGCAGGGACTTTCGGGCCGCATAGATGTCTCAGCCGCAGGGACTTTCTGCCACGTTATATTGCCACATATAGAAATCTTTTGCATTAAATGCTGTTGATTTGCTGTCAGTTTTAAGGTCACTTTTTGGGGCGGGATCCCAGGAGTCTGGCCTTCATTTTAGGCGGCTCGCCTCAATAACCGAAGAGTCAGTTTTCGTGCTGCACGAGAATCGAAGCGCCTTGGTTTTGTTTATAAATATGGATGAGTTCAGTCGGAGGGATTTCTTTACTTTCTATTTCTTCCCCAACTATTGTTGTCTTACCTTTCTTTTCTTATCTCCCTTCTTCTACCGTCGAAAATGGCCCCCAAGTCTTCTAAGGTCGCCTCTGCTGCTGCAAAGGACAAGAAGGCGACTTCCTCGTCGGCCTCGTGCCCGAACTGCACCCTGATGTCCACCCTGCTTTCAAGGGTAAGGATTGCATTTGAATACTTTGAACCCTAAGAACCCATGGCTCTGTTGCATAATTTATGCACAAGCCTTCATCCTTCGTCTTTATTGAACCGCCCAACTTCGACCATGATGGAGCCACATATGTTGTATGGGCCGCATGACCCTCTCATATCCAAGCCGCATAGGGCATGCCCTATGTTTGAGCCGCAGGGGCACTTCTGGATTTGAACCGCATGAAGCCTCCTTTGAACGGGGCCGCATATGTTCCTGACAAACTGGACCGCATAGAATTTTGCTAAGTCGCGCCGCATAAGCTCTTCTGCTAGATAGAACCGCATAAATTTAACCGGACCGCATAAGCTATCGAATCAGTGTCACATGGAACTCCCAACTGAATTGGGCCACATGAGGCTGTGTTGACCCGAGCCGCATAGCTCTTTTGAAGCCGTGCCGTATAAAATCCAGCTGCATTGGGCCGCATAAGACTTTGTTGATCCGAGCCGTATAGGCTCGTCGGAACTTCTTTTTTGAGAAACTTTAAGTGGTTTCATTTTATCCATCTTTTAATCCTGTTTTTTTGTCCTTTTCCAGTGAACCTCCCAACCAACCCGGCAGGAGAGCTTCTGGTAGGTTCAGCACAATTTGTCGTGGGCGTGCGGCTCGACGACTTAATTCGACATGTGACGGATCAGCTTTCCACTAATGAGCCTTTGGAGAGGGTGGCTGCCATCAACAACCAGCCTTTCCACTTTCTTTGCACTATGATGAATTCGGGGAGACTGGACGAAGAATATCTAAAACTAGCTTTTCTCTTTGGGGATGCTCTTTCCATAAAGAACTCCCGAGTGCTGGACGTTTCTGAGAGCTGGGATTTTACTGTGGACGGGGTGGAGATCCATATTCCCCAGATGGAACGGCATTCTCCCCTCTCGTGGTTTAACATGGTACCATTGAGCAAGAAAATGGTGGGCTCCCTAACTTCCCCCTAATCAGGGATGTTCGTGGGCAACATCCACTATAATATGAGTATTAGGTCAGCATGTGCGAGCAGGGAGTCGGTTAGTCGGAGTGTGGTGGGGCTGATTCCTGGTACTTTTATAAACGTGTCTGGTCCCAACTTCACTTTTACTCGAGCTGATACCTTCCTGAATCAGCTCGCTCGCAAGGGGACATACCCTGTGGGCAGGTTGTCGCTGCTGAATTGGATAAACTCGATTCCTACATGGGCCAATCTTACCTCATGGATCCTGAGGAACTACGAGGAATTCCTTCGGGAGATTGACCTTTACTACGCCATCCGGGGCACCTGTTACGGGTTGCCCATTAACAAGATGTTGTTCATGGCCCTTTTGGAGATGTATAACCGGCGTACAGAGACTTTCTTTACGCCCGGAGGAGAGTTGGGACTTGCTCTCCATGAAATGCATGTCGTTTCTAAGCTGCCGTGGGGGCGAGGCCTTTGAAGTATACACCCCGACGAACGAGGAATTCGATGATCTGGATCGACGATTCCCAGGATCCGTCGCTGTGTACCGGGAACTGCTATGCCACCATAGCATTTGTCACCAGACTGCTATCAAGAAGAATAATAGCTCAGAAGGGAACGCCCCCCATACCACGACCTGGGTCGCGTATCTTTTCAAATTACGTCCTTCCGGCCGGGTTTCTTTTCGAGATCCTCAAACCCAGGAGGAGGTAAAGGACCTGATGTTGAAGGCCAAAAGGTCGAGGTCCACCCGTGACAGGTTTGGGAGTCACACTGACTCCTTCAGTTATTTCCACCACGGTACCCGGCAGATGTCTGAAAAAGCACTCTTGGCCGGGTTCTTGATGGTGTAGCTACGGAATTGCGTAGTCTCGGGAGGGGCAGGTTATACTGAAAGGATCAGCCGCCACTTTATTCTTCCGGCTGTGAAGCTGGTCTTCAAAGTTAGACTGGCCCTTCTGCCGGCCATGGTGTGTAGCATACACCACGGCCTCCACGCCTTTTCGTCTAAAGTCATTTCTCGCAAGACGACACAAGACTTTGAGCGGATAGAGCTACCATACCATTATCTCATGGGGTGGTTATTGATGCATTACCGGTCGTTGATGAGGCCCGGAACAGAAGATGATGTTACCGCTGATGACGCCTTCCTTTTCCGATACCGTCATCAGTCTTGGGAGTACGACACTATGCCAGCCTATCGGCAGGCGTTGGCGAGAGTTGACGGGCCCGACTTCTTTGTGTCTCTTCCTTAATTTACTGCGAGAGAAGTGAGGGGGGGTACACGTTGATGGCATTGAACCTCCCCACCTCTTATCTGAGAAGATGCTTCTTTGGCTGCACAATATTCGCCCCGTGCACCTAGTATATCATTACCGAAATAACGTGTACCTGGAGCCTTATTTGCCCAGCAGGTTTTCTCATCAATTCGGGTATAGTCAGCTGTTCCTTGACTGCCCCAGTGCTTGCCTGGGCTTTGAGGGCAGTGTCCTTGATGGTATCAGGGCTTGGCATTATTACAATGCGGTCCATACCCGGGCTAGCTTCTCGGTCCCTGACGCTAAGACGTCAGGGGAGGTTTTGTATATGGCGGCCCTTTATCATGTTGCGGCGAGCAAGCCTCCTATTAACTTTGACATGAGTACCAGCTTCATTACTGGCACTGGCTTGGCCGAGAAGCCTGAGGGATCCAAAAAGAGAAAGAGAGCGGCGAATAAGGTTCCTGTGCCAGACTCGGAGTCCACTGCAGCGGACGAAGAGGATGATAAGCAGGACGCCGATGACTCGTCGCATTCTTCGGACGAGGAGGTAGGGGACCAGCCACCTACTGTGCTGAACGAAGAGGTGGAGGATCAACTACCTGTTGTGCCTGGTGCCTCGCACAAATGAGGCAGACGTATGTCCACTGACGATGGCAGGACTTACTCCACGAAGCGGGCTGCGGTAAGACATCGCAGGCTGTTTATTGATGATGTTGACGCTGTTTCTGAGGTGATTGGAATTTCAACTACCTTCTCTTTCTTTTTCTAAGTTATAGCCTAATCATTTTTTTCCTTTTGCTCTTTGTAGGCGTCAGACGAGTTTGCTTCTCGGGACTCGACTGCCGAGGTCGATCTGACCTTGTCCACTTTGGTCAATGATATGTGCACCACTATCGTTTCTGCTGGGGTTCTTCCGGAGGCAGCCGGGGAGTCTCACCTTGTTGAGACCTTAACCCGTGGGGGCGGGGGCTCTACTGCACCTGTCCCTAGGACAGCTAAATTTCAACAGGATGACACTGACCTGGCTGGCTCCCTTTCAGGGGTGGCTGGGGCAGAGAAACCAGTTAAATTTGACTTGAAAGTCGCGGGTGGGGAGACTATGCCAGCTGTGAACAAGCTGCAGCCTCCATGCTCTTTCCCTGGTAAGATAAACCAACTTCTTAACTTGTGACGAGGCCTATTTGCTCTATCATCCTGTCCTTTGGGTCACGTGGATTAATGGTTGCTTTGGATGTACAGGTCCCACCCCTTTATTGTCGGTGACGGACATTGTCGGGGCGGACTCTACCGGAGGGGATCTGATAGAAGCACGTGTGCCTCCTTCTTTTCCAACCTATATTGAGGGGCCTCCAGCCGGGTCGAGTTTGGGAACCCAAGTGGCAGTACAGCTGGGGCAAGGGACGACGCTTCTAGCGCCCTCCTCTGCGAATATGGTTTCAGGGGTTAACCTTTCTGCCTTGCCAAGTATCCAGGCTCTTTGGACGGCGGAAGAGGAGCTAGCTGCTATTCATGCATCTTTTCATATAGAATTTGTTTCCCTGGTGGCGGGGACAGAAAGTTCTGAGGCTACTCCTTCGGTATTGCCCGCCATACTCCCTTTGACGCCGTCCTTTACAGAAGTTTTGGATGAAGTGTCCCAGGATGTGGTTGACAGTTTTTACCGCCACCTGAAGAGGGGGATCGAGACAGCTGTGGAGAGGGGGACTCCCTTTGCTATGGCCCGTCAATGCGTCGGTGGCTAAATTAATATCCTTAGAACACTCCCCGATGGGGCGGGACTAGCTGCGCTTCTGGAGCCTAAGCTGTTAGAGGCTGATCGTCTTGTGGCCCAGTTTCGCGTACTGCGGCAAGCTGATCGATCAGTGGCAATAGATCAAGAGCGTACTTTCCTCTCAACTATGGTGGAGAAGGTGAGGATCGCTCGGGAATCACTCAAGCCAGCTATATTGAAGGACCAACGGGATCTGACTCAGTTGTACGATCAATGGAGCCGTCGAACTGAAGATTGTGCGGCTCAAGAAGCGACTGCTTCCCGCGGGGTAACTGACACCCGGGAGCAGATCCTCGAGCTCCAGAGAAAGCTGGCCTTCTTGGAGTCCGAGCTCGAAGCTGCTCGTACTGAGAAAGGGGTTGCAATTCAGGAGGCTGACAAATTTAGTAGAGCTTTTGCCAATCTGGAACTTGTCCTGAAGAAGATAGAGAATGACTAGCAGGCATATATGTACTTGAATGATGCGGAGCAGTTGTCCCAGGAGGCTGAACGCCGAGCTAAACAGAGGCTTGAGCGGTGTACTGCCTTGGTGAGAAACCGCCTCTTGGAATTGTGTAATGCCGAACTATAGTCGGCTTTTCCTTCTTTTGTTTCTGTTCTCTGTTTTCTTTTTGAGAGGGACTTGGTCCCAAAACTTGTAATGCTTTTTTCGAATTTCAAATAAAGAGTACTTTTCATTCTACCCTTCATTTGTATTGCTTGTTGTGTCTGTGATATTATGGTGATGTTTGCCCCGCATGGGGGACTTGTCTGTGGACCTGTCACCCCTGGCATACCTTGGTTTTAGGTACGGGTAATAAGTTTTATTGGAGATACCTAGAACAGTTCCACAGTAATGTTGTCGTGGACGTTCTGAGTATCGGAAGAAAGAATGCCAGGAAGCAGCTGGGCTCCCGGGGCATGATGAGAAATGGTGGGCCTGCGCTGAGCAACTTAGCATAGGATATTTTATGGGCCTATTATCCTTGGCGTACCCTGGATTAGGTTACGGATAATAGGATGAAATAGAACCAACATACTTACTCAGAGGTAATGAGGACATGGCAAGCATGAGGGTTTTCTTACCGCAGAATCTTCCTACTCAGAGGTGATGAGGACATTGCAGGAGTGGACTCAACGAAGGATATTTGTGGACTTACAATCCTTGGTGTACTCCGGTTGTGGGTACAGATAATAAGTCGAAAGGGAATCGACATACTTACTCAGAGGTAATGAGGACATGATAAGCATGAGGGTTTCTTCGACGGAGCCTTCCCACACAGAGGTAATGAGGACATGGCAGGAGTGGGCTCAATGAAGGATATTTGTGGACCTACTATCCTTGGCGTACTCCGGTTGTGGGTACAGATAATAAGTCGAAAAGGAATCAACATACTTACTCAGAGGTAATGAGGACATGGTAAGTATGAGGGTTTCTTCGACGGAGCCTTCCCACTCAGAGGTAATGAGGACATGGTAGGAGTGGGCTCAATGAAGGGGGGTACGTAGAACGACTCAGAGGTAATGAGGATATGGAAGTTCTATGTAGAGGGGTGATTTATTTTTGGCGGAATTGAGACGACTCAGAGGTAACATCGACATGGTCGTTTTGGAAATTTGTGGATCTGTTACCCTTTTTGTGCACTGGGAGTGCGGGTAGTGGATCATGAGGAAGGGGCTCTTTTAGAAAAAGAGTTTAGAGGTACAGTTATACATGACCTTCTCTCCAAAAGAGTGACCGGGATGTAAGTTTAGGGGTACCAGCGGGTACATAACTCGACAATCCGAGAATTTTGGAATCAAAATGTAAGTTCAGAGGTACCAACGGGTACATGACTCGGTGATCTGAAATATTTTGAAAGTGAGTTCAGCGGTACCATTGGGTACATGACTCAATGATCTGGAATATTATGAAAGTAAGTTCAGCGGTACCAGCGGGTACATGACTCGATGATCTGGAAAATGATATTTAGTGAGTTCAGCGGTACCAGTGGGTACATGACTCGATGATCTGAAAAATATCGTTTAGACATAATATTTCTTCAGGAACTTGCCGTTGACGGGCAACATGAGCAAGACTCCGTTTTATTTTGTGAGGCGGTAAGCACCGTTGGAGAATACGGCCTCAATGATAAACGGACCTTCCCATTTTGGTTGGAATTTGCCGACGGTTCTGTGAGTCATGACCATCGGCCTCCGGACTGCCAGAACGAGATCGCCCATGGAATGTTCTGATTTTAACCTTCTTATTGAAGGCTCCAGAGATGCGTGCTTGGTATAGCTCGATTCGTTGCTGAGCCAAGAGGCACTTTTTATCTAAGGCCTCCAACTCTTGTAGCCGACGACGGTAGTTGTCATCTGTCGTCAATTGGTAAGTAAGGACGACGCGGAGTGAGGGTATTTGAGTCTCCAATGGAAGGACTGCCTCACTCCCGTATACCAGGGAAAATGACGTATTCCCAGTGGCTGTTCGGACTATAGTACGGTATGCCCATAAGCATTCACCAAGCTTCTCATTCCAATCACGTTTGTTGGAAGAGACAAACTTTTTGAGAAGTTTGATGATTGTTTTGTTGAATGCCTCTGCCAACCCGTTTGCTGCCGGATTGTTTGGTGTCGAAGCAATATTCTGGATGCGATGCTTGTCGCAGAACCGATAGAAGGTGTGGCTTGCAAACTGCGGACCATTATTGTGGATGATCCTTCAGGGCAGTCCAAAGCGATAGATGACATGATGCTTGAGGAAGCTGATCACGTTTGAAGTCTTTACTTCTGCGAGCGAAATAGCTTCTTTCCATTTGGAGAAGTAATCCATGATCGCGAGTATGAAGCGATGTCCATGGAAGGAAGGTGGAGTAATCGGACCGATAATATCCATTCTCTATGCTTCAAATGGCCAGGACGCCACTGTTGGATGTAGAAACTCGGATGGTTGGTGGATGAAGTCCGCGTGGACTTGGCAGGCTTTGCACTTTCTTGCATAGTCTATCGCATTCGCTACCATCATGGGCCAGTAGTAGCCCATTCGGCGAAGACGATCTTGTAATTTGGGGCCAGGCTGATGGGCCCCACAGACACCGTCATGAGCTTCGCGTACAGCTTTTTTGGCTTCTTTGTTTGACAAACATCGAAGCAATAACCCATCGTAAGATCGCCGATACAGCATTTTCGTCTCTGTATCATAGAAGAATCTGATAGAACGCCTTCTGATGGAAGTTGCTTCCTTTGGGTTCTCGGGCAGGATGCCGTAGACTACGAAGTCTATGAATGGTTGTCTCCAGTCCGGTGCTTCGTCGATCGTTTGGGCGGAATAACTCGCCATGACTTGAACGTTGTTCTTGGGATAGACCAGCTCGTGGCCTATCACGTCAATCGAATGATGAGTATGGTTCGACACTGCTAGGGAGGCGGCAAGGCCTGCTAGGGCATCGGATTCGATGTTTTGGAGTCTGGGAACATGTTCGATAAAGAATCCCTCAAATGATGAGATAATGTTGATTGCTATTTGGTGATAGGGGGTCATATCTTCGTAGCGGACTTCATACGAACCCCAGATCTGATTGACGATCAGCTGCGAATTGCCGTATTCTTCAAGATATTCTCCCCTCAGCTCTCTTGCAAGTTGGAGGCCAGTGACCTAAGTGTTGTATTCGGCCACATTATTAGAGTAGGGTTCCGTGAGGGAGTAAGCGCGATTGATCACCAGTCCGGAAGGAGAAATCAACACTACCCCGACTCCAACGACGATATTGTCCTTGGGTCCAGTTCTCGAAGCACCGTCGAAGAACATTCGCCATATATCATCCTGGGAGGCCACATGTGAGTCGACGACCTCATCTGGGATTCCTTCGTATACTCTGGATGACTCCGCGCCTGGGTGGGCTGCTAAAAAGTCTGCCAGAGCTTGACCTTTAACAGCCTTTTGCGATACGAAGACCATATGATAAGGAGACAGCAATATTGCCCATGTGGCGAGGTGGGAGCTGAGTGCCCCTGGTTTAGTCATGAGGACTCTGAGAGGGATTACTCGTGAGATCACATATATGGTTTGTCCTATGACATAGTACCGCATCTTTTGAATGGTGAACGCCAGGGCGAGGCATTCCTTCTCCACAGCGGTGTATCGGTGCTCTGGCCCAATCATCATTCGGCTGAGGTAATATATAGCTTGTTCATGGCCTGTATCGTTGTTTTGCGCTAGCAGAGCACCGAGGGAATGCTCCATTGCTCGTACATATAGAAAGAATGGTTTTCCAGCAACCGGAGCCACCAGGACTGGAGGACTCGACAAGTATTCTTTGATGCTGTCGAAGGCGCGTTGGCATTCTTCATCCCATACGAATGAAACGCCTTTCTTCATGAGGTGGGTGAATGGCCGACATCGCCCGAAGAGGTTAGAAATGAACCTTCTGATGTAGGCCAGCCTCCCTTGAAGGCCTCTGAGTTCGCGAAGATTTCTCGGAGGACCCATCTCCATAATTGCCTTCGTCTTTTCTGGGTCTACATGAATTCCATGGGCAGTAATAATAAAACCCAGGAATTTTTTGCTGGATACGCCCAAGAAAGATTTTGTGGGATTCATCTTCAGGTTGTGTGCTCGTATCAGGTCGAACACTGTTCTCAGATCATGCAGGTGGTCTCCCTTATAGCGACTCTTGACGGCGATGTCATCAACATAGCACTCCACAGTCTTGCACATGTGGTCTCTGAAGATGATACTCATGGCTCTTTGATATGTGGTGCCAGCATTCTTTAAACCAAAAGGCATGACTGTGTAGCAGTACGTGCCAATCGGTGTTCGAAATGATGTGTGCTTTTCGTCGTCAGGAGACATCTTGATTTGGTTGTACCCCGAGAAGCCATCCATGAATGAATGTGTTCGAAGTCGCATGTGTTGTCAATCATGATGTCTGTGATAGGGAGGGAGGATTCGTCTTTGGGACATGCCTCATTCAAATTGCAAAAGTCGATGCAGATTCGAACCTTCCCATTCTTCTTGAGGATCGGTACTATGTTGGCGACCCAGTCAGGATGTTGTTCCTCACGAATGAAACCGCTGGCGATCAGTTTGTTGACTTCGGCTTCGATCGCATCCATGATGCCCGGGCGGAAGCGTCGTTGTTGTTGTTTGACCGGCTTTGCATCTGGCCAAATGTTGAGCTTATGAAGGACAACTTCGGGATTTAGTCCTGGCATGTCTTCATAGCTCCAAGCGAACACATCAATATATTCTTTGACAAGTTCTAGTAGCGATTCTTGCTCTTCGTCTGTTAGGCTTTTACTGACGAAGATTGATTTTAGAGAAGATTCGTTGTCGAGGTCGACCTGTATAACCTCATCTTTAGTAGGAGGTTCTCTCTGTTCGAACCGCTTTTCCCATTGTGCATCCAGCTGTTAGGCCCACGGCTCTAGCTCGAGGATTTCGGGAATGTCATCATCTTCTTCGTAGGTGTCGGCGAATGCCATATTTACTGACATGACTTATCTGAATACGTCTCCGATGCTGGTATCTGAATCAGAAGTTGGTGATCCGGTTGAATGTGAATGCCAGTCGCATTCCTCATCTGAACTTTCAAGGGTCGTTGTGGGCGTAACATACCCTAATCCACATCGGGTCTTGCTGTAGTAGTCCCGTGGTTTGCCAGCTGGGACTGGTGGCTTGAAAGGTAATCGTCGACCGGTGCCGTAGTTCAAGCCTGGCGTAGTCTCCATATCATATCCCTGTTTTTGTATGAGGTATTTGGATTGGGGGCTATAAAGATACAGAGGCAGTCTCCCGGTATCTGATTCGAGATCGCCTTTTCTATGGTGAAGGGCTGTGGATCATCCTTCCGGACGAAGATGATTGGATGGTCCCCTTCCTCGACTATGCGGTAAGCATCTTCCACTGGAGTAAGCTGGTTTACGGTGTAAACATTTGTCACCTGTGTGTATAGGTGGGTGACTATACCGTGTTCCATAGCATACTTTGTACAAAGCTTATTAAGCTCGAGGTAGTTCAAAGATAGCCCTTTATTGATGAAGTAAGGTATCTTTTCTAGCGGGATTACATCATCTGCGGAGGGAACATCAGTGTGGGCGGCCACATACTTGGCCAATTCCGGTTCTTCTTCGATCACCCCCTGTATGAATGAAGACTGAGAGGATGACCTGGGCAGCTTGATCATCAGGGGTTCTGTTGGTGGAGACGAACGTGGAGTTGTCGGCAAACTAGCGACCCTAGTTTTGTACTCGATGCTGAGCGAAGAGTTGTTGGCTCGCTAGAAGCCCCAGACCTTGCACCGGGGTGACGATTCTTCTTGGGAAGACGTATCGTCGTTGGCTTGTCAGAGGGATTGAACTTTTCTGCTTGTGGCTGGCCGGCTCTCGGTAACCTGATTGTCAGTGGCTCCGTTGTGGGTCTCGGCGCTTGGCCGAACCTTGGTAGCCGGATTATCATTTGTCCTTCTTGTGCCGAAAGGCTGATTGCATCCTTACGTAGAGCGGCCGTAAGGGGTACAAATTTGCCAGGTTTGCGAGCTTGCAGGTGGATCGTCAGAGGTTCTTCACATCCCAAGGTCGTCTCAGTTTGAGCTTGTACATCTTCATCCAGGTGCCTCTTCGACTTCTCGTATAGGCAGGAATCCGAGTAGTAGGATTCGACTCCTTTGAAGGGATCGATGTCGGCAAATTCTGTCTTCACAAAGCCGTGTTTGTCGACGTACTTGAAGCACTGGTGCAGCGTGGAAGGCACGATTACATAATCATGTATCCAAGGGTGCCCCAAGAGGATGTTGTAGGAAGTGTCTGCATCTATGACGTAACAGGTCACTTCTGACTGGAGGTCGCCAATTTGGCACTTCAAGCGAATCTTCCCAATTGGGTAGCTCCTGCCCGAATTGAAACCGCTGATGGCGGTGCTTGTTGGCGTCAGGCGATGCATAGGAATGCGGAGATGATGTAGCAGACCCTTCGGGATGATGCTTATGGAAGATGTAAATCCCCTTCCCAAAAATTTTTTAAAATATTTTATTGTTATTTATTTTATTGGTATGATTATGCTGTATTCCGTATTGGTGATCTACTAATATTTTTCTAGGTATTCTTAATTTAATATGAAATATATTATTTTTTTAGTGAGAATCAGTGACGTTGTATAAGTCATTATGGATTTATTAAATTTCGTCATCAATATTATTATTTTATTTTATTATCAATATATTATTGGGGTTATTATTATATAATATTATTTTATTATTATGGGTTATATTATTTTGTCAAATAAATACATTATTGGTTTGATTACAGTGTTATTAGGCTTACTATTATTATTAATGCTAATATTGTGGTTATTAGATAAATAAATTATTTATTAAAAATAGTTATTAGTATTTTATTCTCTATCAAGGATATATATATAAATATATATATATAATATGTGTGTGCATGAATAAATGAATATATTATAGGGATGAATACTTGTATATACAAAAATATATTGTATGGGTGTATCTACATGTAAATATATATATATATAATCATACGTATATGGGTATATGTGAATATATAAATATGTATATATTTAATTGTATATATACAGGTATAATTGTGGGTATATATATAAAGGTATATATATAAAAAAGAAATAGAAGAAGAACAAGGAAAAGAAAAGAAAATATGTACACAACAACACTCTGCCCTCCAAATGTGACTGGTACCACTGCCTAAAACAACAAGTGCAAATGGTGGTGGCCTCTGTTATTATTATGATTATATAGTATAGTAGTGAATTGAACTGAAATGAAATGAATGTTTGAATTGAATTGAAATGAAATGAAATGAATGTTTGAATTGAATGGAAATGAAATGAAATTCAATTCATTTCAATATATTAAGTTGCAAGTTGCTGCAGCAACAACATGTATGCATGCAACCATACATTAGCTTAGTCAAGTTGTAGTTGATTGCCATCAGCTATGAGCTTCACGTGCACTTCACTTGGTCGCATATAGCATGGAACCATATAGAGACATTTATACAAAAACTATTGATTAAGCAATGAAGTAAATAGAACAGATGAACCCCCACCCCCACAGCGTTCAATCCAAACCGGACCCACAGGAACGAACCCAATCCTTTCGTAACAGCAGCAGCAGACTTTATATATATATAGAAGAGACCGAGAAAGCGAGAGATCGATCACATCAAAACCCTAAATCCGAAAGCCAATACCCACGCCGCAACCCGCACGCCACCCTCTCCGACCTGGGCGCGTCGTCTGCCGCCGCCACGGCGACCAGGGTCGGCCGGAGGGCGCGCGGACCGCAGCGCACGCGCGGGTCAAAACAGGACACGCCAACAACGAGGCAGCCAGGTACCATTTTTCGTGACCCTTTTCTCTCTCGTCGTTCGACGATTTTTTGAACCGAAAAATCCGCTGCGTAGCTAACCTATACCACTTCAATGGTCTTCAATTAGATTTAATTATAGAGTACTAGATTGATCAGAAAAACAGCACAAACATCGCGGAAATTCCTGTTCAAAACAGAACAGAACCCAGTCCAACGACCCTTCTTTACGGTCAGTTTTCTTCCAGACCATGAACGATTTTGAAAATGTGTTTGAAGGAAGTTGGGGACAACCTATAGGACAGAAAAACCCTTCTTTTACTTTTAATTAATTGTTTGTATTCGTCAAATAAAATTTGTTTAAAGTTTGCTAAAAATCTGTTTTCAAAACTAGAAAATTGTCCCACACGACGTGCGTCCCGCCAATCCGGACGACGTGGTCGCGAACCGTAAGCATCGAAAGCTGCATAACAGCTTCGTGGTCGTGTGGGCTTTGACGGAATTCAAATTGGTCGCGTGTACGCGACGAATTTGATGCGTATCCGTCAAAATTTCTCGTATCGTGTATTTTGCAAATTTTTCGATTACTTTGTGCACGCTCGTCAGATCGAGACGAAACTTGCGCCAGTAGGACCGTATCATTTTTCTGGTCCTGTATGCCAAGTTTGGTCCGATTCTAAGACAGTCGAATCCGACGTCGTTTTGCGGGCTCTACGGTCCGACACAACGGGCAATTTTTTGTACGGCCCGCCGGAATCCAACTCTGGACATACGGTTGGGTTCATTTCGAAAAACTGGATCCGTAGACATATAGTTTGACGACTTTAGAGACCATTAACTCTGGCACGCTTTTCGGTGCAAAGCGGATCCAACGGCGGACATCGTTTTTGCCCGAAATGACCGTTTTGCCCCTGTGTTTAGAATTGGACTTAAGGACAGGCAATCCTAGCTAATTTGACTATTCTGAGAATGTTGGTACTGTTTATTTCAGCATCCGGATACTTCTGCATGTGTTGACTGATTGTGGCTCGTGAGTGGTATGGTATTATTGGTTTCTCCAGCTAAGGACCTCAGGCAAGTGCACTTTCTGATTGCTTTTCGATTCATAGTAGTCTTTTCATTTCATGTCTGTACATATATCTTGCTGCTTGTTGACACGCTCGTCACACGGAGTAGTCGGGAGGGGAAATATCTTAGTAAACATGTGGACTACCCAGAACTATCCCAGTGTCTCTCGTGAATGCTGGCCGCTGCGCACGACCCGTGCAGTGTACCTTATTTACCCTATAGTCGTCCACATGTTGAAACGGTATTTCACACCACCAAGATAGATATCTTTTATTAGTTTTTCCTTGTTTACTTCTCTATCGTGCTATGTCATCAGTTTTCTTACAGCTTTCATATCTCATATGTTATTTTTATGTCTTGTCGATTCTATTGTGTTTTGCATTGTCGTCGATTTGTGTACTTGTTCCAATCCTGACTGGATAACCAATATTTTTCAGGTTTTAGCCGCGATCACTCTTAACACTGGGGAAGACTTGGGTATGCTGAAGACAACCTAGAAATAGCTAGCCATTGTATCATTTCATTAATTGTAAAACTTTGTATTTTTCTGTAATTGTAAATGTTGTAACTGTTGTAATAAATTTAGAAATGTGAATGAGCAATATTGTTTATTTTTGAGCATTTATTCCTTGCGGGCTTGACAGCGTTCTACCGCTGACTCTGCGGCGTAGGCTGGCTTGGACACGTCTCGTATCCAAAAAGCGGGTACGGGTCATGACAAGTTTTTGTGGTGGCCCATGCAGGTCAGATTTTGTAAAGATTGCGAACTCGTGATGGTACGTTAGTCGTACTATTGCGAGCCTGCGCTCAGGAAATGCTCATTCACAATTAGGCTTAAAATAATTTAGGAGAATAACTAGGAATAGGAGTCCCTTGTTCAAGTTGACCGTTGGGTAGTTAAGATTATCAGATAGGCCATGTAAATTAGATAGCTTACTAGAACCCTATAGGTACACTAAATACTTTTGATATGACATTATGATCCAATATGGATCCACTATTCACTTGGTATATTAGGCTTGCCTGAAATTATGGCGTTAATTTGGATAAACTGTTTAATATTCTTTTTGTTGTATTAGATATAGATCTTATATCATAAGTTAGAATTGTCTGTTTTAAAATCCTATTTTGTTGTAAAGAATTAGTTTGTAATTTGTGATTCTGCAATTCGTGTACGAATCTCGAGGTAGATTGATTTGAAATTCCCCTCAACCATTGAAATGCATACGAACTAGATACTATAAGATTTGTATTTCTTTTGTATTTAGTTACTTCCTCTATGTTAAATATTTTAATTTAAGTGTTCTGACTGATAGGACAAACACCTACGCTTTATTCTTAGTCAACTTGTTTTGGATCTCTAGAAGCTCATGAATTTTTACGAATATTGTTAAAGGAGTATTAGTTAACTAATAATAGTTAGACAGCAGCGCACTGTCATCAATTAGCTGAGAGAGGAGAGTGTGGGTTCACTGCAGCCAGCAGCGCACTGGCGAGGCACAACCCATAGAAATGAAACCATTTGAGGATCATAGGTTATAGAACATTGCTAAAACTATGTTGTAGTTGACCAAGACTTTAGGGGTAGTAAGATTGTAGGAAGACTGTATAAGCAAGAACACCAGGTAAGGATTTGACTTTCTCAAAACTCGAACTACTTATTTCCTCCTTCTAAAAATCTTGCAAACTTATATTTTGACTATCTTGACCAACGCTGCTATTACAGCCTAGTTTTTTTTGCAAGCTTACTCTTTTATCGAGCTTGATTCAAGACACATGTTTATTGGGGACGCCCGCTAACATATTGTCTAATCAGAATTATTGTATTACGGTTTGATCAACCATGATGCTTTTGGTTCGCTCTTCATCTAATTACCCTACATGGATTGAGATATAGATGTCTCTAGGATCTCATCCACTGCTTTGACAATTCCTCTTGAATTAAACATTCGCCCTTGAATCATGTAATTGTGTTCAGTGACATCTCTCTTGAACTCTTTAGTGTTTTTCGTCTTCACTGATTGGAAAGACGAAAGCTCGCAATTGATAAATAGATATAGAGTATTCCCATGGCTATGATAATTGTATACGCAAGTGTAGCTACCATCATCCAGCCCTGTGACAGGAATCTTGCCACCATACCCTAGCCTCTAAGGTGGGTAGACTGTAAGCCTTCTAAAATTTTGAGATATACGAGGAATTACCGATTGATTAGAATAAATTCCATTAGGATGATAATTAGTTTCCCATGGACTCCCACTTTCCATTTAGATCATTTTGTGCCCCGGTCGTACCATTAATATTCGGAGCACGAGATCAGCTGTTACCTTCCAACAAATTTTATATGCAAAATCTAGACGAGTCCACCTTCATCTAGGTATATCATGTCCCACTCAAACCCGTCCCCTTGTACTCTATTTTTTATGGTACGACTTTCAGGTAAAAAGGACTAGCTATAACCCTTATCATAGTACCGGTAAACTTCCCGACTACAATTAGAAACTCAACTTCGACCCCATTCTTTCGACCCAATATATGGTTGTGATCTACTCGAAGCCCACTATGCACATGCCACCAGTGTGCCACCCAATTGAGGCCTCATGTGCTACTTAAACACAAAAATCTCGAAAGGTGCATTTTTGGACTTCATGAACCTAGCTAACCAACCTGACGGCCAACTAGCTCAAACCTTGGATAGAAACCTATTCTAGGATACCCTAATCTAGTAGGAAGAGTTTTATCATTAGGATCTTGTCCAATCCATATAGATTGAAATCCAAGATTCATCCAACCAACGAGTGATATCCCTTGCTCGTGTGTTTAAATAACCACGAAAAAGATTACAATCTTGATTTCCCCAATTTCATTCTATTTTGGAACCTTGTTTAGAATTTCGGGAACGGAATTTTCGTATTGCACGGATGAAGCGACCCTCTAAGACACGAAGGGTCCTTCGATTTAACAAGTAACTAAACTAGAGTAGCCCAATCTAGCAAATAAGTCTTTGGCTCATAAACTCTCTTTCTACAGGCATCATTGAAAACTCTCTACCGTTCTTGAGACTTCATATTTGCCCTCAATTATTTTTCCTTATTTTTCTGCCCTTATTATTCCAGAGCGATGAATGGTCATTAGAATTTACCAATATTTCGTAGCTACTTGTGTAAATTTGTTGCTTGTTAGATTTTGGGTAAGAGAGGATTATAGAGGCCAAAAGCAATAGAGATCCATTTTTAGCAAGTAGCTGGTAGATTATCAAGTTTTAGGGACATACCATCTAGGGAGTAGTGTGACCAAAGGTGGGTAGAAGTCCTCGGAGTTTCGTAGTTACAAAATGGCTAGAAAGAGGATACAACTATTTTCGAGGAAATGAAAATTTAAGGAATAGTATGAGACAGAATTTCGAGGACGAAATTATTTTAAGGTGGGTCGATTTGTAACTCCCCTTCCCAAATTTTTTTTAAAATATTTTATTATTATTTATTTTATTGGTATGATTATGCTGTATTACGTATTGGTGATCTACTAATATTTTTCTAGGTATTCTTAATTTAATATGAAATATATTATTTTTTTAGTGAGAATCAGTGACGTTGTATAAGTCATTATGGATTTATTAAATTTCGTCATCAATATTATTATTTTATTTTATTATCAATATATTATTGGATTATTATTATATAATATTATTTTATTATTATGGGTTATATCATTTTGTCAAATAAATACATTATTGGTTTGATTACAGTGTTATTAGGCTTACTATTATTATTAATGCTAATATTGTGGTTATTAGATAAATAAATTATTTATTAAAAATAGTTATTAGTATTTTATTCTCTATCAAGGATATATATAAAAATATATATATAATATGTGTGTGCATGAATAAATGAATATATTATAGGGATGAATACTTGTATATACAAAAATATATTGTATGGGTGTATCTACATGTAAATATATATATATATATATAATCGTACGTATATGGGTATATGTGAATATATAAATATGTATATATTTAATTGTATATATACAGGTATAATTGTGTATATATATATAAAGGTATATATATATAAAAGAAATAGAAAAAGAACAAGGAAAAGAAAAGAAAATATGTACACAACAACACTCTGCCCTCCAAATGTGACTGGTACCACTGCCTAAAACAACAAGTGCAAATGGTGGTGGCCTCTGTTATTATTATGATTATATAGTATAGTAGTGAATTGAACTGAAATGAAATGAATGTTTGAATTGAATTGAAATGAAATGAAATGAATGTTTGAATTGAATGGAAATGAAATGAAATTCAATTCATTTCAATATATTAAGTTGCAAGTTGCTGCAACAACAACATGTATGCATGCAACCATACATTAGCTTAGTCAAGTTATAGTTGATTGCCATCAGCTATGAGCTTCATGTGCACTTCACTTGGTCGCATATAGCATGGAACCATATAGAGACATTTATACAAAAACTATTGATTAAGCAATGAAGTAAATAGAACAGATGAACCCCCACCCCCACAGCGTTCAATCCAAACCGGACCCACAGGAACGAACCCAATCCTCTCGTAACAGCAACAGCAGACTTTATATATATATAGAAGAGACCGAGAAAACGAGAGATCGATCACATCAAAACCCTAAATCTGAAAGCCAATACCCACGCCGCAACCCGCACGCCACCCTCTCCGACCTGGGCGCGCCGTCCGCCACCACCACAGCGACCAGGGTCGGCCGGAGGGCGCGCGGACCGCAGCGCACGTGCGGGTCGAAACAGGACACGCCAACAACGAGGCAGCCAGGTACCATTTTTCGTGACCCTTTTCTCTCTCGTCGTTCGACAATTTTTCGAACTGAAAAATCCGCTGCGTAGCTAACCTATACCACTTCAATGGTCTTCAATTAGATTTAATTATAGAGTACTGGATTGATCAGAAAAATAGCAAAAACATCGCAAAAATTCCTGTTCAAAATAGAACAGAACCCAGTCCAACGACCCTTCTTTACGGTCAGTTTTCTTCCAGACCATGAACGATTTCAAAAATGTGTTTGAAGGAAGTTAGGGACAACCTATAGGACAGAAAAACCCTTCTTTTACTTTTAATTAATTGTTTGTATTCGTCAAATAAAATCTGTTTAAAGTTTGCTAAAAATCTATTTTCAAAACTAAAAAATTGTCCCACACGACGTGCGTCCCGCCAATCCGGACGACGTGGTCGCGAACCGTAAGCATCGAAAGCTGCGTAACAGCTTCGTAGTCGTGTGGGCTTTGACGGAATTCAAATTGGTCGCGTGTGCGCGACGAATTTGATGCGTATCCGTCAAAATTTCCCGTATCGTACATTTTGCAAATTTTTCGATTACTTTGTGCACGCTCGTCAGATCGAGACGAAACTTGTGCCAGCAGGATCGTATCATTTTTCTGGTCCTGTATGCCAAGTTTGGTCCGATTCTGAGACAGTCGAATCCGACGTCGTTTTGCGGGCTCCACGGTCCGACACAACGGGCAATTTTGTGCACGGCCCGCCGAAATCCAACTCTGGACATACGGTTGGGTTCGTATCGAAAAACTGGATCCGTAGACATATAGTTTGACGACTTTAGAGACCATTGAAGCCGGCGAAGGAGTGGATGCAGTTGTCTGGCAGGTTACGATACCAGTCGAAGGCGACTCCTTCCAATGCTCCAATGAATAATCGTGTGAGGATGGCATCGTCATGGGACAGGTGGTCGTTGGTGACCTCGAAGTAAGTGATGTACCGACTTGTCGAGGTCTTACCATCATAGGGATTGATGTTGAACGGCTTATATCTTGGTGGGAAGGGGACATCCCTCCATGCAGCAGGATATGGTTGCCGTATTCTGAGGTCTTGAGTGTTTTCTCGAGCGTAAAACATGGCTCGGAGCTCCTGGACCTCTCTTCTTGCTTCTCTGGCCTCATCCACAGCGCTGGGAGCCGTCATTTCAGGAGGATTGTTGCTAGGGTTCGGTGCTGCTTAGTTCGAGTCTGCATTGACCGCGGGACCCGTACTTGTTTGTCCAGGCGTCCCTCCTTGTAGAGTTGGAAGGGCCGCTTTGATCTCGTCTACAGACTTGATCAAGGCATGCAATATGGCTTCCAAAGTGTCGATGCGTTGGCGATCACTGGAACCACCTTGGTTGTTGTCCGTCATGAATACTGTCCTTACATGAGGAGAGATGGATGGAACGGTGGAGGACATGTCCTCCGTGTCATACCCATGTACCGAGAAGTCATCGAGATATGTGGGAATGTTCTTCTCTGGTTCGGACTCAGAAAGAATAGTGCCCCCAACTTCAGAGCTTGCTTCGTCTTGAGAGTCGTGGACGTCCTCGGGGACGTTGGCGTTTGTTGTATCTGACAGGAGAGTTGTTTCCTCGGGCTCGTCTCCTTGGAACATCGGATTATCATGGATGTTCTGAGGAGTTCTACCCCCTATTTCAGTGACCCCCAGCGGTGCGGATGACGAATCTCCGACTGTAGCAGATTTTTCTTCGAACAGGTGCCTTGGAATACTCTGGAGGTGGACAGCCGTTTAGACGACAGTTTCTTAGCCGCAGTGGTTGAAATTTTTGGGATGGAAACGTTCATCTTCTTCCCTCTTCCATCAGCGGGAATCTTTTGAGTGGAGTTGCAAGAGACGACAGGAGGTGCTTCGTCCTCTGAGCTTGGTCGTTGCAGTCTTTAGAAAACAATTGTCGGTCTTCTCTTGCGGTCGCGTTGTTGCAACAGCAGTTGACAATGATTTGAGTGCAGTGACGTCTGTGGGAGGACTCTTTGCATGCCGGGGATTCTTCTCTTTCCTTGCGTTTGTGGAGGATAACCTCACGCAAGTCAGACGGGTCTGGAGCGACCATGTTTGATTCCTAGGTTTTGGGAGACTTTTGGGAACCACTTCGTCCTTTTGCCGCCAGGGGCTGGGCTCGAGTGGTTCTGTACAACTTTCCATCAGAGGCCTGTATAACAATATGTGGAGCGCTCGGATGGTCAGAGGTTGGGACAGTCGTCTGAGCTCGCCGAGCTCGCGCTGCCCTTGACTTCTTCACTTGAGCGCCCGAAGGCGTATAGTAGGAAGAGTCAGAGTGACGCTGCAGAGAGTTAGATATATTCTCTTGAGCACATGAGAGATCGGGACCATAGGAGAGACGATCGAAGACTGAGCCTGAGCTGCGAGGAGCAGGCAGTATGTGGCTGGAGTCAGCGATCTTCATGCGGCTGGCAGTTGTAACCGCATAGGCTTTCTTTATGCGGCTAGAAGTCTCGGCCGCAAGAGTTTTCTCAATGCGGCTGGAAGATCTGGCCGCATAGATATTCTTTATGCGGCTGGCAGTTTCAGCCGCATGAGCATCATGCATGCGGCTGGCAGTCTTGGTCGCATGAGTATTCGGCTTCTTCTTGGGGCACATAGAATCACTCTTTGTCCCTGCAAGTCCAGCATCGTAGTGCTTTCCTCTGTCGGACTTGGGGACAGAAGAGTTCTCTATGGCTTGAAGTGGGCCGCTTGAGAATCGCCTTCACCGTCTTGGGTAGCAGAAAGTACTCCGTCCAAGGCTTGGGGAGGAGCAAATGATTTTGGCCTCCACTCCCTGCGAGCCTTCTCTGTGCGGGTTTGCTTCTGGACCGGGCCAGCGCTTCCGTCGGAGTGCATTTCTTCAAACGCCTGTTGGTCGAAGCGGACGACCATCTTCTGTTGCGTGGAGCCAAGTTTGGCTGCATCCGATTGCGTCACCAACTCCTCAGCCGTGGAGAAGTTTGTCTCCAGCAGAGTCGCCATCATTTTTGCCATAAAATATAAAAGAACAGAACAATTATCGGAGGACTAGACTTTTACTTCACAATACAAACTCGCTTGTACAAAGAAAGTCTAGGAACGAAAACCTAGGTACAGCAATCTAAGTACAATTGTTTATTTTAGATTTTGGGGGTGACAATAGAGGCTCGAAAAAGCGACGGCAGCTCTGCCTTACTCCTTGGACGATCGGGTGCAACCTTGGCTCTGTAGAAGAACTGCTTGGCGTTGGTGAAGAAATGCTCTCATTTTGATCTCTGTATATTCTCTCTCTGGCTCTCTGGATTTTTGTCTCTCTTTATTTTATTTTTTATCAGAGAATCTCCTCTTTATCTCCTCTCTCGTAAGAGAATCGCACCTTGCTATTTATAATAGTGGAGGGCATCATTAGGGTTTGCAATGATGCCCATTCTCAAAAGTCGGCGGCTAAGGATCACTGAATCTAGGTCGTTCATCTTGAATATAGTAGATTTGAGCAATTAATGTGATTGCATCAAATCTTTTATGGGTAATTAATGATGATTGACATAAATCCTCAATGATTTGCCAATCTCGGATTTCCCGCCACGTGTCATTGATTTGCCTGATTGCAAATGATCTGATTTGATCCCAATATTTTATTGGGATTTGTTGATTTGATGCCACGTGTCCCACCATCATGCCACGTGTCTTAACCGCGAGCTACTGAGGAAATCTGAGCCGCATGAGGATTGAACCACATAAGGCTGGCCACGTGTCAAGGCTGCTTGGGAGTGGCCCCTGAACATTTAAACCGCATGGTGATGATCTGAGCCGCATGAGCGTAGGCGGCCGCATAGTGGGTAGCTTCTTCGTGAACCGCATGGAGATAGTCCTCGTGAGCCGCATGGGGTAGCCTCTGCTTGAGCCGCATAAGACAGCTTCGGCCTGAGCCGCATGGGACAGCTTAGGCCTGACCCGCATGGGATGGTCTCTGCTCGAGCCGCATGCAACAGTCCACGTGTCAAGGCCGCGTGATAGTTTCTGGATCTCGGGGGATCATGTCAGAGATTTCCTTCGTTTTTCGAGGAGTCTGCCATTATGAGGGGAGTCATAATTGTATCTTTGTGTCAGAACTGTTACCTTGTCAGATCTGTCAGTCGTCAAGGCATTTAATACAGTATAGGCCAAAGGGAAGAGCTGCAGGCCACGTGGCTCCTCTCTGAGCTGCATGGAACTTATCGAGCCGCATAGACACTTGAGCCGCATGGATCCCTGAGCCACATGAGCTCTCTGAGCCGCATGGGACTCCCTGGCCACATGAATCTTTCTTTATTCTTTTCCATGCTTCTACACCTGCAGAAGCTGGAGAGATAGCTGCGGGTCCAATTGTTATTGGCAAGACCCGAAAACAAAAATCAGGTGCAGCTGTCACCCTTCCAGAGAAGACACTCCCAGAGAAGAAGAAGAAGGTTACCGTCAAAGGGCCTTCTAGACCAAGAGTCGTTACCCCAAAGAGTGACACTCCAGTCGAGGAGCCGCAAATGTTGCATCTTCTTCAGCTCATCCTGGAGAAGGGTCCTCGACATCTCAACTGGCAACATCAACAGAAGCTGCGGGAGTCCTATCTCCTGGACGCCTCAGCTCATCACTTCTTCTAACTTTGCCTCAAAAGGCACAAGTTGTTGAGGATGCCGCCACAGCACACACTGTTGATTCAGAGCTCATCCCATCAGATGAGCCGACTATTACCTTTGATGATGATGACTGGGATGGGGATTATGACTCATACCTGGCACATTCTGCACCTATTCCAGGTAAATATAAATTACACAAAATCCATACAAAATTATGATTTTTGAATATTAACTTATTTTATTTAATTTTTGTAGGTATTATCATTGCATCAAAGCTTGTGGCTCCTCCTCCTCAAGAACCTATTTATGAAGAAAACATAGAATCTGAGGAGGAGAGTTCTTCTTCAGAAGAAAAAGAAGAAGGTACTGTCCAAGAGGAAGTACAGAAAGAGCCTGAAGTAGAGGCTCAACCAGAATTGTCCTCTCTTGCTGAGGACAGAGAAAAAGAACAAATTGCAGAACAACCCACTGCAGATGAAGAAGTGGCTGCTGAAGAAGAAACAAACTTCAATGAAGAACCAGTTGTAGAAGAACCAACTACAACTGAAATACTTGAAGAGCCTGCTGAGCCGGTAGCCGAAGAAGATAATGAGGACATAGTCAAATCATCAACTGAAGTTGGGGACGTTGTACTAGCATTCTCTGTTATTGCTACCGATCCAGCACAAGTTCCTGAGGAGACAATGCCCGAACCGGAGTCAGCTACGATAACAACCACTCCTCCCGTAACTATCACCGCCACTGAAACTCATGTAGTTTCGACTCCAAAAACGGCTGGAGTAAAAAGTGCTGAACATACTGTCCCTGAAGCTCCTAGGGATCAGTTGGCCATAGTAGCAGCGACAACAATGGCTTCATCTCAGTCTGCTACTAAGGCAACAACATCTGTTCCTATTCTTCAGAAAAGGGACTTGGTAGACATTGCCGCCATGCCAAGCTCAAATGCAGAAATGAATCTCCTAATTGAGATTCATACTGACGCTTTTTACAAGACTCTGGCGGCTTTGATTCAGATGGTCCTGAAGAAGGGCCTTAGCTATAAAAGTTTGAAGGCTACTACTGCTCTCACTATCTGAAATGTCGTCATGTTCAATGATGCAGAGAGAGCGGTGGCGCTGGAGAAGGTAGCAAAGGGACTTGAACAGCCCATTAGAGAATATCTAAGGCTGTCAAGTGAAACTATTGAAAGTCTCATCCAAGACAAGTATGACGCTTTATCAGCTGAATACACCGCTAGGGAGACGACTTTCAATAAAGTCCTCCATGAGTACAGCATCAAGGTGGCCAAAGAAAAAGCTTTTTTAACTGAAGCTAAGCCCCAGCTGGATATCCAGAGAGAAGCCTACAAAACTTTGAATATGAGAATTCATCAACAGAATGATAGAATTCATGAAGTCAAGGCTGAGCTGGCTCGCTTGAAGGCGGAGAGGGAGCAGTTGATCATAGCTCGAGACCAGCATCTAACACAGAGCTCAATCTTAGAGAACAAGTCTTCGGAGCTGAGGCTACCATCAAAACCCTTGACGAAGCCAAGGATAAGATGATAGTCACTTTTGCTGGACTTTCACATCTCTGTACTCCAGAAGCTCGACGCTTCGTAGCTACTGAAACTGTGATGAACTCTCACGAGAAGCGTCTAACAGAGCTGCAAAAACTGTTCGAAGACATATCTGCTCCGCCTTAGACATTTTTGTATTTAATACAGAATTTTGTATTCTTCTGTCTTTTTTCGTTCTGTAATATTTTCAAGAAATGAATAAAATATTTGTTTCGTGACCCTATTATTGATTTGAATTTAAACAATAGGTATGAGATAGAAAACACTTATCAGAGGTAATATGGACATGACAAGTCTTCCTAAACTCAAAATATTATATCTATCCAGAGGTAATGTGCACATGATAGATAATGAATCTCGTTTTCTATTTAGAGTATACGATACTATCAGAGGTAATATGAACATGACAGATCGTAACAACTCAAAGAAAAATAGACTAATATATATTCAGAGGCCATAGGGACATGATAGATAAGAGAAAAAGTAGACTTAATATTTACTCAGAGGTCATGAGAACATGATAAATAATAAATCTCTCTTTTTTAATCAGTTGGTAAGACAGAGGATCAAAGTTCTCTTTTAGGAGAACAAATAATCAGCTTAACCAAATATTGGTAGCTGGAGAATAAAGAAGAAATTCATACATAATATTTCTTCAAGAATTTTCCATTGATCGGCATCATGAGCAAATCTCCATTAGGCTTAGACAATCTATAAGCACCATTGGAGAACACGGTTTCGACCACATAACGACCTTCTCATTTCGCTTGGAATTTTCCTTTGCTCTTATAAGTCATCACCATCGGTCTTCGAACAGCTAAAACTAGCTCACCGACTTTGAATACCCTCTCTTTAACTTTACGATTGAAAGCTCGAGATATACGGGCTTGATATAACTCAATGTGCTGTTGCGCTTGAAGCCGCTTCTCGTCCAATCCTTCAAGTTCTTGGAGTCGTAAGCGATCATTATTCTCTGAGGATAGCTCATTAACAATGGCTATTCTAAGAGACAAAATCTGGATTTCCAGTGGAAGAACAGCCTCACATCTATAGACCAGTGAGAATGGTGTAAAACCAGTAGGGGTTCGGACTGTTGTTCGGTAAGCCCATAAACATTCTCCAAGTTTCTCATTCCAATCACGTTTATTAGAAGAGACAAACTTTTTGAGAAGTTTAATGATTGTCTTGTTAAAAGCTTCGGCTAAACCATTAGCAGCTGGATTATAAGCCGTCGAAGCCAGATTCTGAATTCGATTCTTATCGCAGAATCGATAAAACGTCTGACTGGCAAATTGTGGTCCATTATCATGGATTATCCTTCGGGGAATCCCAAAATAATAAATGACATAATGTTTAATAAAACTAACCACATTGGATGTTTTCACTTCAGCAAGGGGAACCGCTTCCGCCTATTTAAAAAAGTAATCGGTTATAGCTAGTATAAACTGATGTCCCTTGACAGAAAGAGGGTTAATCAGACCAATAATATCCATGCCCCAAGCTTCGAAGGGCCAAGAAGCTGTTGTAGGATGTAAGAATTCAGATGGCTGATGAATAAAATCGACATGAATCTGACATGCTTTACACCGTCTGGCATAATCCACAGCATCTGCTATCATGGAAGGCCAGTAATACCCCATTCTTTGAATACGGTCCTATAATTTCGGACCCGGTTGATGGGCACCGCAGACACCATCATGAGCTTCACGGAGTGTTTGCTTAGCTTCACCCTCCGAGAGACAACGCAGAAAAAGTTCGTCATATGAACGATGATATAACATATGTAAAGAAGAATCGTAGTAGAATCGGAATGATCGTCTTTTGATTGATGCAGCTTCTTTTGGATCTTCAGGTAAAATCCCATGAACCGCATAATCAATGAACGGACTTCTCCAATCCCTTTGTTGAGAATTTGATTCTGTAGTATAACTATATTTAATATGCAGATTATTCTTGACACAGAATAAGTCTCGATCCAACAAAGTAATGGTATTTTGTCTTCTGATTGGAACAGCTAAGTCTGCAGCTAAACTAGCAAGAGCATCAGCTTCCAAATTTTGAGAACGTGGTACGAATTCAATGAAGAATCCTTTGAATGAAAGGACCAATTCGATCACCACTTGATGATAAGGGATGAGGTCAGGATTTCTGACTTCATACGTCCCTCTGACCTGATTAACAATCAGTTGAGAGTCTCCATAAGCTTCCAGGAACTCAATGTCCAATTGTTTTGCTACTTGAAGACCAATTAGTAGAGCATTATACTCTGCCACATTGTTGGAGCATGGTTCATTAAGAGAATAAGCACGATAAATGACCATTTTATCAGGAGAGACTAAGACAATGCCTACTCCGGAGACAGTGTTGCCTTTAGGTCCAACCTGTGATGCTCCATCAAAATATAGTTGCCAAATTTTATCATTAAAAGTCATATTACAATCCACGACTTCATCTGGAATGTCCTCATAAAGTTTAGATGTTTCAGGTATAGGGTGAGCAGCTAAGAAATCAGCTAACGCTTGACTCTTCACTGATTTTTAAGGTACGTAGACCATGTCATAAGGAGTAAGCAACATTGCCCAAGCGGCTAACCTTGAGTTAAGAATGCTTGGTTTTCTCATCAATACCCGAATAGGATTTATCCTGGAGATGACATGAATAGTCTGCCCTGACACATAATGTCGTGTCTTTTGAACGGCAAAAACCAAGGCCAGACATTCTTTTTCTACCGGAGTATACCTGTGTTCAGCTCCAACCATCATTTGGCTAAGATAATAAATTGCCTATTCATGACCCATATTACTTTTTTGTGCAAGAAGAGCACCAAGAGAATGATCTAAGGCTCGAACATATAGCAAAAATGGTCTTCCTACCACTTGAGGCACCAGAACAGACAGATTTGTAAGGTATTGTTTGATGTCATTGAAGACTTTCTGACATGCTTCATCCCAAACAAATGACACACCTTTCTTTAATAAACGAGAGAAAGGTTGACATCCCCCAGAAAGATTAGATATAAATCTCCTGATATATGCAATGCAACCTTGGAAGCCACGTAGTTCTTTTAGATTGCGTGGAGGACGCATTTCAAGAATTGCTTTGATTTTGTCAGGATCAACATGGATACCTTGAGAAGTAATGAAAAATCCTAAAAACTTGCCACTGGAAACCCCTAAGAAAGACTTAGTATGATTCATCTTCAATTGATGTTGACGCATCAACTCAAATACTGTCGTCAAGTCTTGGATGTGATCATCTTTTAATCGACTTTTAACAGCAATATCATCCACATAGCATTCAACTATTTTTCGTAGATGTTCTTGAAAGATATTGCTCATGGCCCGCTGATATGTAGCACCAGCATTTTTCAGGCCAAATGGCATAACTGTATAGCAATAAACTCCCAGGGGTGTACGAAAAGCGGTATGCTTCTCATCTCCTGGATGCATTTTAATCTGATTGTATCCTGAGAATCCGTCCATGAAAGACATGCGTTCAAACCCACATGTATTGTCTATCATGACATCGGTAATCGGAAGTAGAAATTCGTCTTTTGGACAAGCTACATTAAGATCCCAAAAATCTATGCAAACTCAAACTTTTCCATTCTTCTTCATAACAGGTACAATGTTGGCAACCCAGTCTGGGTGTTGTTCTTCACGAACAAAGCCACATGTGATAAGCTTTTTGACTTCTGCTTCAATTGCATCCATCATATCTGGTCAAAAATGTCGCTGCTGTTGTTTTACAGGCTTGGTATTATGAAGAATATTGAGTTTATGAGTAGCTACTTTAGGATCTAACCCCGGCATATCCTCATAACTTCATGCAAAGATATCAATATATTCTTTAATTAACTTTATCAACTCTTTATTTTCTTCTTCAGAAAGATTTTTACTGATAAATATTGGCTTGGACGTAATTCCATCACCAACGTCAATCTGGACAATTTCATCTTCTGTAGGTGGTTGTCGTTGTTCGAAACGAAGCTCCCATTGAGTGTCCATTTGTTGTGCCCAAGGGTCATTTTCAAATAGCTCAGATTCACCATCAGTCTGAACCATGTTGACTGAAAAGACAGACTCAGATCCAGAATCTGAAGATTGTGAAGAATTAGAAGAAAAAAAAATTCTTCTTGTATATCTTCATTAAATATGTGGGATGGATCGTATCCCAACCCATGACGAGTCGTTTGGTAAAACGGATCACCACATAACGGTAGCCGTCTACCTTTGCCTTGATTGAGACCTGGCATAGTCTTCAAATCATATCCCATATTCTGGATAATCTTAAGAGATTGTTGACTATATTTGTCAATTCGGATTTTTTTTCTTTATCTTTCTCCATGAGATCATCTGTCTGAGTAACAGGGATATTTCTAGCTAGGTCAAACACAATTTGGCGTTTATTTTTCTTATTAAACGGGATCACAAAATAAGATTCTTCGTGACGTCTGTAAGTTACACAAGCTTGTGATGATGAGGCCACAGGTAGAAGATAAGGAGAAGATGTTAGGAACCTTTGAGCATAAGGTCCAACATCGACATGAGGAGGAAAAGAATTTTCCTTATGATTGATGTATAAGATTTCCTCTGTATCTATATCATTTTTATGTTGATGACTTTGATTATCATCAGATAAAGTCATTCTCTCAATAAATTTGACAGCCATGTACTCTAAAAGAAAATCTTCATTAATATTAGAAAGTACAGAATGATCAATATTTACATTATTTACAAACTGACTACTACGCTTCGGATTGATCATTAACGGACCATCATCCGTCTTCTGCGTAGACTTACCAAGGTTGATAATCAGTGGCTCTGGATTATTTGTACGAGAAGTACGTCCTTTGACTTTGATCATGAGAGGTTGAACTTGGCTCTTGACTGGAATACTCACTAATTTCTCAGACGAAGCTCGAGTTCTTCTTTTGACCTTGATCATCAGAGGTTGGTCATTGACAGGTTGGGGTTGGATTCGACCTTTGACTTTAATCTTCAAAGGTTGGTCTTCCGGAGGATCTTCATTGACAGATTGATCTTCTACAGGTGATCGATTTTCGGCCATATCTGATATCTCCTTCACATGCTCCTGTTTGTAGAGTATTGAGTCAGATAAATAGGCTTCAACACCCTTAAAAGGATTGATATTTGCAAATTCAGTCTTCACAACCCCTTGAGAATCTACGTACTTGAAGCATTAGTGGAGAGTTGAAGGCACAATATTATGCTCATGTATCCACGGTCTTCCAAGGAGGATGTTGTAGGATACATCTGAGTTGATAACATAAAAAGTCGCCATAGTTCGAAGATCTCTAATTTGAATCTTCAGACGAATCTTCTCCAGTGGTTTACTCTTGCCAGAGTTGAAACCAACTATTGTTGTACTAGTGTAAGTCAAATCACTAGTAGAAATCCTCAAGGGTCGTAGCATACTCTGAAGAATAATGCTAATAGAAGACCCAGGATCAATGTAAATCCTGTCAATCTCAGTAGATTCAATATACCCTGTATAGCATAGAGGTCTATCATGCTTATTATGCTTCAACAGCATATCTTCTTGTGTGAAGGTAATGTTAGGAATTGCTTCCATCACACTATGACATTGTAGACATGACACTGGTATATTGTCAGGACTCTTGAGTTGAGCTAAGCATAAGTCTGCTTGTAGCAAAGCTTCGCTCAGAGTTTCTCGGCTTTCTTTAGAAAGACGAAGCAGCTCGAAGATAGAGAGTCTAGCCAGAGTATTAGCTAACTGGGCTAGAATATCAAACTTGTATGGTTTCATCATCACCCCTTGATTTGAAGCAGACTTCAATGGGACGTCAAAGCGTACTACTTTTTGTTTCCCTTTCTCAACTACAGATGGTTTAGAAGGTCTTGACTCAGCAGGCACAGGAGATGGTTAAGCTGGCAGTGTTTCAGCAACGTCCTCCGCTTCTTTGGAAGATCCCTCATAATCTTTGTGGTACTCTTTCCCAGATCTCGTACCAGCAAAGGTTTCTTCTTCAGACTCAGGAGAATAAAGTACCATATTACAGGTTTTGTTCTTCTTTTCCTTAGTCTTCTTCTTGTGAGAATTTTTATGTGGGACTTCAAATCCCAATCCAATAGTGAATTTTTGACTTTGAAGTTGTAAAGGAAGTCACATTCCTTTATTATAGTTCAAGCCTTCCGCCTTTTGAAAGTCATAGACCATCTTTTTCATGAGATGGACTGATTGTTGACTGTACAAATGAGTGGGTAGCGGACTTTCAATAGATGATTCAACAGAGGAAGAAGGAAGAGAGATCTCTGCAGCCACAGGAGAAGGAGAAATAAAAACCTCTGTAGCCACAGGAGAAGGAGAAATAGAAACCTCTGTAGCCACAGGAGAAGGAGTATTCGGGATTAGAGAAAAAATCGCTACAGGTGCTTTCTCATAAGCAGCAAAGACTTGTTGTACCCTGTATAAGGGGATACTATTCATAGCCAACCATTGCTGATGAATAAGTTTGAGTTTGGTAGGAGGAGCCAAACTTGGAGGGCATATATTCAAACCCCTCAGCCTATCTTCCAAAGGAATGCCATCCCAAAGATGATCCAAATCATCATAATCTGGAGTAATAACATGAGAAATCATGTTGCAGGTTCTGACCTTTCTATCTCTCTTGGATTTTGAAATTTTACCTTCATTCTCCAATTCAGGTACTAAGTCAGGATGTACCCACATGATCTCACCATTTTTTAATGTGAGAGGCAATAATCCTTTACTTTGCTCTCTAGCAGGCGGGAGATTTACAATCTTCATTATTGCCTTAGGAATTGGGATAATCCCATCTGGAACTTGCTGTGGAGGAAAACCTTCAAATTGAAGAGAAATCATATTAGTTGTAACTGTATGCTCATCATTGGTTAAAGCGATGGCATTAGCATTTATCAACTCTTGGATTTTCTTCTTTAAGACATAGCAAGCCTTGGTGGGATGATTTATGTATCTATGATAGATACAATACTTGGGATTGCCAGTCAGATTCACTTTATTAGGCCTTTTTGGCTCCGAAATCTGGAGTTTGCCACTCTTCACAAGACATTGGAATATCCCTGGGATATCACTGTCATCAAAAGAGTATTCTTCTTTTGGTTTAGAAGACTCCGGATAATTCGGCGTCGCTTTGAGTTTTGAAAGATTAACCACTAAGGTTTCCTTCCTTTTCCCATTGCGATTGCCGAAATTATTGTCTGAAGAGCCTTTCTTTCCTTTGTCTTCAGAAGCAAAGATCATCCCGTGTTTACGAGCCAACCTACCATTGGTCTCGGCTGAAACTGCTGCTATAATGAACGCGGCCCAATCTGTGAATTGAGAGCCCGTAAAGACAGTAATAGTTGGTCGCAGATTCATTTTACATGTATCAATCAGTGCTGAATCTGGCATACCCGGAGGCATTTTCAAAGTTGCCTGTCGGAAACGTTCGATGAACGTCCGAGTATCTTATTTCTCCTTTTGTTTGATTTCTATTAAGGGAGACATATTCATGTCCATGCCTCCTTCATAGAAATGGGAGAGAAATATTGCTTTAAACTCGTCAAAAGATGATATGCAATTGTCGGGCAGACTGCGATACCAGTCATAAGCTGAACCCGTCAAACACCCGATGAAGACGCGGGTAAGGAGGGCATTATTTTTTTGCAGATGCACAGTCATAATATCAAAATAATTGATATACTGACTGGGAGAGGCCTTTCCATCAAACAACACCATAGACTGTGGTTTGAATTTTGGAGGAAAGGGTAAATCATTCCAGTGAGGAGGATAGGGTTGCTTAATCCCTAACCTCTGGAGTTGATCTTTGTGCTTCAGAACTTCAAACTGTGCTTTTAGTTCATACACTGCTTGAATAGCTTCACTAGTTTGAGGAAGCACATTCGATTGAATAGTTGCTAGATGTACCGTAACCCCCACCGGAGGTGGTACATCTTCTGGAATGATAGGATCTGGAGATACGAAATTTTGATTGACAGCAGGCTCTTGATTAAGATTATTCAAAGGTATATCAATCCCTTGACTATCTTGAGTTTGTGTTGCTACCTGCACCGGTGTTACTACTGCCGGCTGAACAGCTTGTTGAGTCATTATTATTTGATGCATGCTTTGCATCATGGTAAGCATGTCCTTCAGTGATTGCTCAACGGCAGAGAGACGTTGTTCTGTATTAGCAGATGACGTCTCTGGTTCATCTCCAATAGCATAGGATTCAACCTCCCTTGAACTTACAGAATGATTGGTGTAGAGGTATGAATCAACGCTATCAGTTTCTGACTCAAAAGACTGGGTACCCCCAGCTTCTGAATCTGAAGATTGCAACCGTCTTTGACTTCTTGACCGGGTATGCTGATATACCCCTTCAAAGGTATCACGAATTCGGCTGGACTGTTGTTGACCAGGAGTCTGGGACGAGTTACGTCTTGGACGTCGTCCTCTATTGGTATGAGATACCATTTGACTGATGCATATGACAACTCATGTTCTTGTTCATCAACTTGTTGCTGAGGCACATTGTAGCTTAATCGGTCAAAAACCGACCGTTTAGAAGCCGAACAGCAACAGTTGATTACAATTTGGTGACACTCGCAATAGTGATTTTCTTTGGGGAGTGTCACATGAGATCTTTTATCTTTACGCTTTTGTACAAGCAACTCGCATAAATCAGAATCTGAGGGAGTAGTTTTCTTTATTATATTTAGGATATAGAATCGTTTAGTCCCTTGTGTATAAAGAAGATTACTGGCTGCATTAGCAGAACCAAACTGGGCACTTTTACGCACCTGGAGTTGCGTGCGTAAATCTTGAGATTTTTGTGCACAAAGGACTCCATCAGCATCACGTATAATTTAAAGGTTTGGTACCTTGCGTAAAGCAATGTTAGAAGGTTGTTGGTGGAAAACCGAAGTTTTACCAACAATAGAGTTCTTATTTTTACGCTGCATGCGTGTAGGCAAATTCACTTTAGATGCAGAGACATCATTGTGAATTTTATCTACTCTGTCACCGACAGGAGATTTACCTTTATGCGTAGAGCGCAAAACATGAATATCTACCACGTCACAGACGGGAGATTTTCCTTTACGCGTAGAGCGTAAAGCTTAGGTGTCTACCACGTCACAGACGGGAGACTGATTTTTACGCGCAAAGCGTAAAGTTTGATTTTTACGCACGGAGCGTAAATCTTGAGAGTCTACCACGTCACCGACGGGAGACTTATTTTTATGTCCGGGGCGCATCACTGAAGTAGAGACTGCCTCGTCACCGACGGGAGTCTCCACAACAGGAGTGGGAAGGATTCCTTTGCCTTCAGAGACAGCAGGAATAGGAGATGGTTTCGACTTAGGGATCCAAACTTTTTACGCCTTCCACAATTTCTGAACATTGGAGTAGCGAGTACTCCCCCCAGTTCGGAGCATTTCTTCGTAGGCAGTCTGGTCGAAGTGAACAACCAGAGTCTTCTCTGTCGATCTAACCGACACATCATCATATTGAGCAATTGTCTTCTCGTCAGGGAAGAAGGTCCTCTCCAGCAGAGTCGCCATTTTGTTTCACTTAACAAAATGCCTAAAATTGGCTTTTGAAAGAAAACGAGAAAAAAGTACAAAAGTACAAGTTGTTTCTAGAAAGTATTGCTATGGAAGTCTGATCTGAGAGCGATCACTTTGTTCTTTGGACCATACAAAGATGATGAAGAAAACTGCTTGAAGAAGACGAACAATCGGAAGAACTAAGTCACCAGAAAGGTATCGAGCAACGGCACTGATGGCACAGTCGAATGCTTTCCTGCTTTGCTTCACCCTGTTCTTGAAAAAAAAGTTAAAGAAATGCTTCTGGAAATATCACTCTGAAAGTATGAGTTTTCTCAGAATCTCCTCTCCTGTATCTCTCTTCTGATATCTTCATGTTTAAAAATAAGTCTATTTATAGACTAAATCATCTGTACATAAAAAGCAACAAAGTTTGGTAACTGTCACCCACGATGAGAATCAACTTTTACGCGTGATGACACGTGTCCCACGTAGAGTTTTGATCTCTACGCGTGGTGACACGTGTCCCACTACTTCAACAAAATGAGAAGAACACGTACACCTGTTCCTCAATAAGTGAGGCATGAAAACCACGTAAGCATACCACATTCTCCTGTAGCCAGAAAAGATCGGGCGTAAAAAATGAACCAAAAGAGACTTCCTGCGTAAAGTAGCAGACTGGGCGTAAAAATAGCTCAAAATAGACTTCCCGCGTAAAGTGGTTGAAAAGTAGCCTTGAGCGTAAAGTTAGCTCAAATAAACTTTATCCACACAGCAGCCTTGAGCGTAAAAGCTCAAATAGCTTTCGTGCGTAAAAGAAGCGATCTTTTGAGCGTAAAATTTTCTGTCTACACACTAAACGACAAGTGTCGGTTTTAGTGTAAATCAAATCTTCTCGGCTTCTGTGATGCCCGCTGTCAGAAAATCATTATGTCAGAAACAGTATTACGCATATTAAATGCATGATTTGACAGCCTGTCCTTCGCGTAAAAGCTCAGTGAATAGCTCTCGCATAAAGTGGCTCGCGTAGAGTTGTACTCTGTTTGATCTCCGTGTAAAGTCTGAGTTTGACTCAGTTTGAATTGCGTAAAGTTCTCAACTTCTTTGACTTGGTCTATGAAGTACTTTTTACTCTCCTGCATGGCTAGTACGAATGTCCATCTTTCAAGTTTGTATCAGATAACAGACTTCCTGAGATCGAATCTTCGAAAATCTTTGGTACGTGTAATACGCATTCCAGTATCCTTGTCGGTGGTTCACAACTACTGTCTCGATCTTCAGATATTCTGCTAGGTACATGTTCGCCATCGAGACCTTCGTCATAACACGGCTTGTCCTTGGTGAACAGCTCCTTCAAGAGCGCACGTGGTCAGATGCATTAGTGTTGTACCACTAATCAGCTACCACGCTAGATAACCTGTACAACAATAGCAACCAAGTTAAGTAATCAAAATATCTAAGTTTAGCCATACTTGCTATTTTGGTTTGGGCTTGGATTTGCATTCACTCTTGTAGTGGCCATTCTTTCCACTGTTGAAGCAAGTCACGTGGGACTTGGACTTCTGTTGAACGAAGGACCGTTCACTTTCAGATTAGTGGAGTCCTTTTTCTTGTGATGATAAGCCACATGCTTCCCCTTGAACTCTCTTGTCTATACCAAGTTGGCCTTAGCCAATTGTTTGGACAGAGAGTCCATCTTCTGTTGAGATCGCATTTCGTCCTCAACGTGGATCTCTTGTAGAAGATCTTCTAAGCGAATGTCCAGCTTCTTTCGATGCATTCTAGCATAGAAGTTGCTCAAACCAGCAGAAAATTTCGAGACTATCCCTCCAACGACAAACTTGTTGACGAGGGGCATCTTTTCGTTATCCAACTTCTGGCACAACTTCAGGAATTCCTTCACTTGAGGTAGCATCGCCATCTCGTCTTCGAAGAGCCACTTGTCGTACTTCTCGACGATGAAGATTTTGGGCCTATTCTCATCATCTTCATATAGCTTACCCAAAGAATCCTAGATCTTTTTGGCCTTCACCTTCTTGGAATATGACTCTGCCAGAGAGTCTTCCATAGAATTGAGAATCAGCAGTTTACATATGTTGTTTTCTCTGAAGCATTTGCTCTGCTTTGACGAGTGCAGCAGCAATAGCATCTGCAGTTCCTCCTTCTGGAATCGTCGGTTCATCCTCAATCAACACATGGTCTACGTCTATGAGTTGAAGATTAAGGGTGACCTTCCTCTTCCAGATTTGGAAATGTTCTCCATCAAATATCTCCAACTTGTTAAAGATGGTATCGATGAGAGAAGCGTGAGAGTTTTCCATCTTCTAATCTTGCTTTGAGATTGTTATTTCCGAGGCATAATTTTCGATGGAAAATAGAGAAACGAAACAGTTGTCTCAATAATAACAACGTTTCGTAGCAACACTTCAAAGAAGGTGCACCACAGAGATCCTTGGAGGATTTTGGGTAACAAAAATCTAAAGAGATTTCGTTACAACAGCAAACAAAAGTAGAGCTTCTTTTAGGAAGGTACAAATCGAGTTGCTAGCAGCAGCAGCGAGAAAGCCCACAAGAAGTATCTGATTAGATCAGAGAAAAAGGGAAGGAAAGAAGAAAGAGAAAGGCTGCTTTGCTGGGGTGATAAGATCATCGTTGCTCAAAGCAAGATTCGCCTATATACGATCCGCTTCCAGGAACCAGCAAGTTCTAGAGAACTTCTGGAACGCTCGTCAGTCAATATTTGAGACTTGAACGGACTTCCTGGACTTTACGGACTCCCTTAACTCTCTTCTTTGGTGCATCTTTCAAAGGAGGCCAAGGGGCTCTATTTATAGAGTGGAGTGAGACTTCACCTCTTCTCCTATCCGATGTGGGATTAAAATACCAATACTCAAAAATAGAGTTTGATATTTTAGATCATCTCACAATCAACATAGAAGTGTGCCAGTCCATGCCTACCCCGCGAACACTCTCGTGCATGCACGAGACATCCTGGATTCCGTGTCCGAGTCCGAGTCCGCACAACAAAAATCAACTTACATCTTTGTTGGAATTAATTATTTTTCCTTCTAGAAAAATACTCTCACATGATACACACTTGTGCCCCACCACACCTCATGTGCACACCTCAACACAAGCAAAGCATTATATTGAGATACTCACCATTTGGTGTAGCCGATGTAGGACTATCTTTCCTAGTCCAAAGGCAAAAACACCAACATTTTGTTCGGTATCGGTATTTTATCATTTAACATTTCTTCAATCAACACACATAATATTGTTGAACCTCTTAACCTATAATATATTTTTACTTTTTTGGAAGCATTAAATTTTAAAGCCAAGCCTCTACCAACTAAACAATTAATCAAAATTATTAGAATAATATATAACAAGTTGTAAACACCTAAAAATGAGCTTAAAAGATCAAACGAGATCACTAAGTTTAATCTTTGGTATAAGTTTAAGTATCCAAAATTCACTTTAAAATTATATGAGAACACAAAAATATAAGCTCAAAAGATCAAAAAATTAATTCTTAGCATTCTTAACATAACTTCAGGTCCACTAAAATTCATTCTAAATTCTAAGAAATTGAACAAAACAAAAATAAAAATATAGTATAAAATTAATCACGAACAACATTATATATATATATATATATATATATATATATATATATATATATATATATATATATATATTTTATATATATATATATATTTATATATATATATATATATATATATATATATATATATATATATATATATATATATATATATATATATATATATATATATATATATTTTATATATATATATATATATATATATATATATATATTTATTTATTTATTTATTTATGATCGGTTCAGTATGGTATTACACTCAAACCATTACCCCCACCATTATACCATAGTTTAGTCGGTTCGACAATTCGGTGTCGTCGGTACATAATTTCGGTTCAATTTTTCGTGATATTTTTTATCAGTATTCGGTAGGTTTTTCGGTATCGGTCGATTTTCTCACCCCTAATATAAACAAGCTCGAGCCAAGCTCAAGCTCTAAATTAAAAAATTTCAAGCTCGAACTCGATTAATTCTAGTCAAGCCAAGCTCAAGCTTACAAAAGCTTGGCTTGGCTTGCTCATTTGCAACCCTAATACTAAGAAATATATATGGTATTTTGTTGTATTTTGTCCAGGAATAATCTTACCGAAGATATTTTCTCGAAAGTGGCAATGTTAACAGACTTGGGTTAAGCTGCAAGATTCATACAATTCTCTTACTTTTCTTTCAGATATCTCTAACAAATTACACGTTTACTTTACGCATTGAGCATTCAAAACATAATAACAATTTTATTTAAAAGAAAAGAAAATATATTTAAATTATAAATAAAATAATAAGTTAAGCAATTTTTAAATAAGATAACTTGTCGGCGACATGAGCACTCATGTCACCAATAGAATTGACGAAATGCATGTTTTTTTTGGAAATTTTTTTGACTTGGATGAGTTGTGACAAAATATTTAAGTGACAAAATTCTAGTGATGAAATTGGACATTTAGTGACGAAGACGAAATTATATTCTTTGACTTATGTTCCAACATGTAAAAAAAAAGTTGTTCCTCTACACATACATGTCAGTCATAAGTATTGGATACATGTGGACATTCTATCATCTTTCTCTTATTAAAGATAGTTCCTTGGCAATGCCACTATGTTGACCAATTGGTCTCATTCTCCATTAGACTTATAATTAATGTAATTAATATAATAAAAGTACTAACTACAACTTTAACCTTCGGATCATTTAGGTCCATCTACAAGACAAAAGACGTAGGTAAAAAAAATAGTCTACATCCTCGTATAGATTCTAAATTAGAATATTTAATGGGAAAATTTATGAAATACCCAAAAAAACAAAAAAGTTTTATGAAAAATCCACCGTGCAATAACATTTCATCGCATGACCAGAATTAGCAAAAAATTTATAAAGAGTGTTCCGAATGACCTTTTTGTCCTTCTTTCTAATTTATTGAAAACACCTACGAAACTACTCTTAAAAAAAGTTTCGATACTTCATCTTCTTTCATACGCTGCTCACTTTCGAATCTAGGTTTTCTCCTCAAAAATCTTCAAAAACTCGTCGAAAAATTTCGGAAAGACCGAGACAAACGTCAAAAGTGCTAAAACGGAGGTTCAAACATCATTTTTTATGATTCTAAAATTTCGGAAGGCTGACAAACGATGAAGCAGTTTATCTTAGGCTCCTCGAAGATACGCTCATTTTGCGACAAACCGGACCTCGTTTCGACCTCCCAGTCAAAAGTTATGGCCCTCAAAAGTTTCAAATGACCATAAAATGCAGGAGAATGACCAATCTTCGTGTTAGAACACGAAGAATGTTAATTTCGCATGAGGGTGGCCATTCTCCGTGTTAGTAACACGGAGAATAGCATTCTCCGTTTTAATTTACACGGAGAATGGCCATTCTCTGTGTTAGTAACATGGAGAATGGCATTCTTCGTCTTAATTTACACGGAGAATGGCATTCTCCGTGCTAAATTACACGGAGAATGGCATTCTCCGTCTTAATTTACACGGAGAATGACCATTCTCGGGGCTAAATTACACGAAGAATGACCATTCTCCGTCTTAATTTACACGGAGAATGGTCATTCTCCGTGTAAATTAAGACGGAGAATGGTCATTCCAGTGTTAAAACGCGGAAGAATGGTAATTCTCCGTGTTAGAAATACGGAGAATGTCATTCTTTGTCTTAATTTACACAGAGAATGACCATTCTCTGTGTTAGTAACATGGAGAATGGCATTCTCCGTCTTAATTTACACGGAGAATGTCATTCTCCGTGCTAAATTACACGGAGAATGTCATTCTCCATCTTAATTTACACGGAGAATGGCCATTCTCCGCGTAAATTAAGACGGAGAATGGTCATTCCAGTGTTAAAACGCAGGAGAATGGTCATTGTTCGTGTTAGAAACACGGAGAATGCCATTCTCCGTGTTAAATAACACGAAAAATGCCATTCTTCGTGTTATTTTATACGGAGAATGGCATTCTTCGTGTTAATTTTGTAAGCCTCCTAATTTTCTACTACGATTTTTTTATTTAAAATATATGTTTGTATTTATTTTTGTACTTCGTATCTACACGTCGCATACGAATTCACATTTTTGTATTTGCGTAGCGTGCGAGAATTGCGTTTCGTAATTTCTCGACGAGTGCGAATATGTGTCGAGGTACATATGTTAGAAAATTATTTTATTATAAATTTTATTTTTATAGGAAAGGAAAGGTACATGTTCAAATAATATGTGATATTTTAATTTCTAAAAAGAGTAATTTGTTCGTCGTTTAAAAATGAGTGGTGATTTAAAAATTTGTGGTTTATATGAAATATTTTCAAAAGATTTGCGAAATGTGATATTTGATTATTAATATATTTTGTTATTATAAAAGCTAATTCATAATTAATATTTAAGTATTTATCGGGATTTTCGAAATTAATTATTACCATATTTATTTATTTATGAAAATAATATTTAGGATTTTGTTAATGGTAATATTTGATTAAATCTGGTAATTTAATTTGGAAAAGATTTGATTGACTCTATTTAAAATATTTTAAACTAAGTATAGAATTTATTTAGATTGGATTTGAATTAAATTGAAGTATTTTAAATCGATTTAAATTAATAGGGGATTTATCTAATTGGAATTTAAATCTCAATCCCTATCCAACTGGGAATTCCTACCTCCTATAAAGTAGAGGTACTCCTCCAGAATTTTCAACCACAATTTCTACCCCATGGTGCATCGTGTCCGTGCCTCCCATCCACTATAATCCCTACCAATACAAATACATTATTACTCGGGCCCGACAGATCCGGACCTCCATCCCCGTCGTGTCAAACACCCTCGACACGACGTACCCTATCCCCTACTCCTCTCTGTCGTTCCCGCACCATCACCCTGCCTCCCTTGTGTCTCCGCTCTAACCCGTCTACCCGACTCCATCTACGGCCTCGGCCGAACCCAGCCTGCACACCACCAGTACCTCCGTCATCACCATCATCGTTCCGATCCATCCCGACCGCACCCTTCCGCCGTAGCCAGGCCGACATCAACCCGCCGAAAATCCGCAACACTTGACCATAATCCACAAGCGACTGCGCCACCTCCAGCGCCGTCTCGGGCGTCTTCCACCGCCGGGCCGACTGCTACTCCGACGGCCGTGCCGCCCGTCCGACTGGCCACCTCCGCCCTCCGAAGCGCGCCGAAAACCCCCATCTCCGTGCCTGAACCGGCGTCCACCCGCCGGAGCCACCGCGCTCACTCCCGATCCAGCCGCCCCTTTCCGCGTACCACAGCACGTGGGGTCACCGCCGACCACCGTGCGCTGCCCGTTGGTTCTCGTCGCCTCGTCAAGATCCAGCACCGCCCACGCCGGCGCTCCCCTCCGTAGGCACTGACAGCTGTGGGGCCACTGCCGAGACCGCCGCGGACTCCACCGACGGCGCCGAAACGCTCCGCCCCAACAAAAACCCCCATCTGCCGCCTCTACTCCGCCCAGCTCCGCCGTTGAGCCAGGCCGAACCGCCGCTCCGGTAAGCCCAGCTCCTCCCCACTCTCCCTCTCGATTAATTCCTCTCTCTCTCTCGATTATCTACATTATTTTTTCCTCTTTAAGCAGAGGACAGCATAAGTGCTGTAACATTATTAATAATATTATTTTTATTATTATTGTTAATATTATTATTATTATTATTATTATTAATATTATCCTTATCATCCTTCTTATTATTATTATTATTATTATTATTATTATTATTATTATTATTATTATTATTATTATTATTTATTATTATTATTATTATTACCATTATTATTATTATTGATTATTATTATTATTATATTGGTATTACTGTTGTTATAGTGTTATTAATTTATTTTGTGTTTTTAAATGGGGGTTTCAGCCTGCATAAGTTTCTAGAATTATTATTATTATTATTATTATTATTATTATTATTATTATTATTATTATTATTATTATTATTATTTTGATATAAAAAAAAGAGTATTTTTGATTCACAAAATATATATATATATATATATATATATATATATATATATATATATATATATATATATATATATATATATATATATATATATCTACAGTTTTGATCTAAAATATTATATTTACCAAAAATAGAGTTTTAGTATAGATGATTTTCAGATTTCAAAAATAGTTTGAGTAACAAAAATATAGTTATAAAATATTAATATATTTTCAAAATAGTCTATGGACGTATATTCTGATAATTCTCCCGATTATCATCATTTATCGTTACTAAATCATGCTTCATATTTTCTTATGGACTCGTACCTTTACTCATTGATCATAGCCATCGGACAGAACATGACTTGTCGGATCATTGCACAACACCAGGCGACACACCAGGCAAGGTACCTTGCCATTATACTATTTATTTTTTAGTTGTATTTTATTTACATATCACTGTTCATTTATTTCTAGTTCTTGATTACTTCCTGCTCAGTTATATTAGTTGTACCTTATTATTTACCCTTTGATTGCATATGGACTTAGAGTTAAGTGACTACCACTAGCTTAATGAATTGCATAAACTTTGACAATGTTATGCCACGAGATGTGTGAGTTATGAGTAGCATATAGTCTACGGACTTGCGTGTTGGCTGATCACTGATGCGTGCAGGACGTGCGTTAGGTCTAACTGTCAATAGTTGTATATTAGAAGACTTGACGGTTAGTAGTGTTACATGGTCGTGGATGCGACATGATAGGTACATTGGGTGGGGAGGACAATACCTGAAATATGGGCTTCGATTGCACTTCTCTTGTAACCCGGAAGCTCCACTGGAGATACGGGTATGAGCCTCTCAGGTTGGCCACTGTCGTTTTTGAACGTCATGCTCTCGGTCACTGGTGCCCAAGTGGGGACTATACCAGATCCCATTTATAGCCAGGGATCATGCGTCAAAGGATTGTTTCTCAAACTGCATGTTCACTTTAGTATGGTTAGTTTACTTTAGTTTTGTCTTGTCACTTTCCTTGATTGTGGCATGTTTTATATTCAGTATTTATATGGCATGTTTATTGTATCTTGTTATGTCCCTCTGAGGACCTGGTTATCTCGCCAGGTGTGTGTTCTTGTGTTTCGCAGGTGTTCTAGCCGTGGCCATGATCGTCACTATCTCTACGAGGATGATTGCACTTTGATCGTCTTCGTTTCGCCCGCCAAACTTATTTTATTTTCCATATACTTTTTCTTACTTGTTGGTAGTGGATTTGTCTCCGCCCAACGATTGTACACATGACAAATTCAAAGTTGCTTTTATATCATTATTTATCTTTGTGGATGAGATTTAGTACCTTGGTTACTGCATTTTACAGCTTATATATATATGGGGGTCCATATACTTCGTATGTATACAGCTGGTATGATTACGTTCTAGTCCTTCTATTTTGGGACTGGGGCGTTACATATTTTTGTGGTGGCCCATGCAGGTCAAGTTTGCCGTTTCGGTTATATGACTGTACCGAACGGGCCTGCAATATAGGATTAGAGTCTAGAATCTCATCCACTTACTTGACATCCTTTCTTGCCTTCAAATTTTTGAACTCTCGTTCGACCTCCTTGACTTGCATCTTGCTTGACTCCTCCTACCATAAATTTTTAGTTTCGTGTTTAGTAAGATGACTACAATAGTATATGCCCATAGGTTAAACACATGGCTAGATGGATTGCATTGGCAAATAATATGCATTGGAATTTTATTTGAGTTATAAAAGAATTTATTTTTTTTCTAGAAAGTATGTTTTTTAGGATTAGTTAATTTCAAGTTGGGTAGTAGCATATTACCGCCTTCAATGGATAGTTGGAATTTTATTTTGCTATTACAAGGTGGTATACACAAGAGAATAGCTAGATCGAGAAAACAAATTTATGAAATTATGAAATAGTTTGATTTATTGGAATATGAAACCGATTTGGAAAACATCTTTAAATTGTGACACATGATTACGATTAAGTTCAAGATTGGATTGAATATGTTAAAAGTTTATCTCGAATTTATTAAAGTATTTTAAATTATAAGTTATTATTTTGTGACGACTAGAGAATATGAAGGGTTTATGATTTACGGTTTATTAGAGAGCTTGAGGTTTTAAATTGATTCTACGATTTACGAATTATAAGTATTTAATTTTTAGCTTGAAGAGATAATGGTAAAAAAAAATTGTTTGGAAGATATGAAATCGACTTTAAAGAAAAATTTAAATATTTAAAATTTGCCCATATGATCTATGATATATAAAGTTATTTAGATTTCGAGTCTTGATTATGGATATTTAAATTTTGGTAAAAAAAGGGGGGGAGAATTACTTTTGAAGAGTAGTTGTGACTTATTGGAAGCTAGATATACACATTTGAAGGATATATGATTAAATTCGGGAGTTATTTAAATGTTCCATTTTGTAGTCTAAAATTCGGTTGATAAACTCATTAAATGATGAGTTTAAGGTTTGAAAAAAAATAAAAAATGATGAATTTATTATTCGATTTGCGATACACAAGAGTTATTTTGAGATTGATTAGAAATTAAATTTGGATTAAAATTGACACCCAAGATGATTAGGAAATTGGTGGGATATCTTGAGAATTTTATTGAAAAACTTTTGAGGAACTTAACTTTTCTAGATTAGATCATATACTGGTGAAGGACCAAGAAACAAGCAAGGTCCTCCTAGTGAGATAGAAGTACTCCACATTTGATTGCCATGTCACCTATGATTATAACATTGCATATACACAAGTATAGTTAGTCATCGACCAAACCTATAAACGTATCTTTGACTCACTCGACCTTCCCTCCAAGCTAGATCTTTATTCGAGACCATCTAATTGTTTGGAACTAGAAATGATTAGAACCATCCCTTGACCATACCCTTATCTATGAACTTTTTCTAGAAACTGTGCCTCTAACATATCTTAACTTGATCTACGAGATTTCCTGAATTATCCTTAATTCGTACCTTAATCTTTTATTTTTGTGCATTAATTAGTACCTTATGAAAATCCACTTTCTATTTTGATCATTCGGTGCTCCCTATCGTGACTTTGATATTTGGAGCACAACACTAGACATTTTCTTCCAACAAATTTCACAAGCAAGGCCTAGACGAGCTCACCTTCATATAGGTATATCATGTCCCACTAAAACACGTCCCCTTGTACTCTATTTTTATGGTACGACTTTCGGGCCATAAAGACTCAACTATAACCTATACCATGGTACCGATATACTTTTGACTATAAATTTGGACTCAATCACGACTCAAATCTTCGGCCCGATTGCGATCTACTAAATCCGTTAAATGCTTAACCTTGTGTTTTTATCTTGACCGCTTAACCCTTGTCATTATATTTTTTGTATTATCTTAATTTACTTGGACCCATAACACCTTTTACTCTCCATGCAGTATTAGCAACACTTATTTTTCTCCCTACCAATTAAATTGCTTTACTTATATTTCACTATGATTTCTCCATTGTTTACGCAACCTTGTTCCTCGTTTGATTCCATTATGCAGAATGAAATTTGATCATGACAATCTTGAGTTAGTAGAAGCTAGATTGGAGAACCCCACAGCATTGATAAATAATGTAGTTGGATAAGATAACTACGAGATTATGAGCTATAGGTGAGAAATAAATGGAAATATGCAATAAATCCAAATCAATGAAGTAAGGAATGATATATTATGTTTTGATAAAACACTCGAGGATAAATAGACTTCGCGAATTTCAAATTTGTTTTGAGATAACTAAATATCGAGCGAAGAATCGTCTAAAGTATTGTTGGTTTAAGAACCAAATTATACATTAAATTTAGGGATGCAAATTTTTGATAAAGACAATGTTGACGTTATGATGATATTATTTTTCAAAGGTAACCAATTGTTGGAGAAAGAAACCTTTATATTTTTGATTAAGTTCTAAGATGATTAGGAATATGAAGTTAAGATGAGTTTTCATCAAAAGAGGAGATTGTTGAATTCAAATTTTCGAGAGCGACTAATGAATATTATAGAAAATTTCAATTATGATAATAGAAGATTGAGTTATGAAGGCATATTGTTAGTTTTCGAGATTTATCATTGAAGACGGATTTTTGATACCTATAGATGCATCGTACATTGACAAATAAATGTGTAGTAAAGAGATTTTCAATTTCTACTTGGGCCAAATTGGTTGAAGGTTTGGAATTTTAATAGGAAATTTTAACTTGGGAAAATATATATAAAAGAGCTATAAAGATTATGGAAGTCAAAATTTGAGACTATCGAAAATTCTATGACAAAATAGAGGAAATTAGAGTATATTTATAATCATATTGGTTTTGTTTAAGGGGACATGGAACGGAAGAAATCTTTGGAAAGAACGATTTATGATAAGGGAGATTTCATGAATATTGATGATATCAAAGGATTAAGGAATTTATTACCTACTTATGAGGTTGCCTTTTTAAGGTTAATGATAGGGTTGATCGAGCATAGTCATTGGTTGGTTGTCATATGCATGATCATAATTTAAATTGAAACCATAGAAATTTTATGTTCTATTCGCTCAAATGACATATTGTCATTGAATTGTCGCTCGCCTCATCGTCGAATATTTTGTTGCATTCTCGTCATAAGAAGATCTCGTAAATCTATTCGAACAAACTCTTACCATCCCCTTCGCCCTACCTATCCTAATTTTTCCTAAATTTCGAGGACGAAATTCTTTTAAGTTGGGTAGGATGTAAGCCCCCTAATTTTCGACTACGATTTTTTTATTTAAAATATATGTTTGTATTTATTTTTGTACTTCGTATCTACACGTCGCATACGAATTCGCATTTTTGTATTTGTGTAGCGTGCGAGAATTGCGTTTCGTAATTTCTCGACGAGTGCGAATATGTATCGAGGTACATATGTTAGAAAAATATTTTATTATAAATTTTATATTTATAGGAAAGGTATATGTTCAAATAATATGTGATATTTTAATTTCTAAAAAGAGTTATTTGTTCGTCGTTTAAAAATGAGTGGTGATTTGAAAATTTGTGGTTTATATGAAATATTTTCAAAAGATTTGCGAAATATGATATTTGATTATTAATATATTTTGTTATTATAAAAGCTAGTTCATAATTAATATTTAAGTATTTATCGAGATTTTCGAAATTAATTATTACCATATTCATTTATTTATGAAAATAATATTTAGGATTTTGTTAATGGTAATATTTGATTAAATCTGGTAATTTAATTTGGAAAAGATTTGATTGACTCTATTTAAAATATTTTAAATTAAGTAAAGAATTTATTTAGATTGGATTTGAATTAAATTAAAGTATTTTAAATCGATTTAAATTAATAGGGGATTTATATAATTGGAATTTAAATCCCAATCCCTATCCAACTGGGAATTCCCACCTCCTATAAAAGGAGAGGTACTCCTCCAAAATTTTCAACCACAATTTCTACCCCATGGTGCATCGTGTTCGTGCCTCCCATCCACTATAATCCCCACCAATACAAATACATTATTAATCGGGCCCGACAGATCCGGACCTCCATCCTTGTAGTGCCCCGTCCCGCTCAGTCAATCGGAGGAATCGAAACGCCGACGGCGTTCGGACTTAGCCTTGCAACGGCTACTCGGAGACATCGCTCGGTCGAGGCGACCGCTCGCTCAGGTGGGGTAGTTTTGGTGAACTTGCCTCATCTTAGCATTCACATAATAAATCGCATGTTTTCAACTTGCACAAGTAGGCTTGATAATAAAAGAGACGAATCCACATAGCTAAAGGGAATAATCCCGATGGGTCGAATTGAGTTAGAATATGGAAAGGTCCAACGGTCGGCTTAGAGTTGGTGCACGGCGTGCTTTGAAAATAACACTCGATCCTTCGTCCCGTGGCTTGGGAGAAGGAAAGTTGGTTGAGTCGGCGAAGTTATGAACATAGCCTAAGTCATAGGCGTCGCCCGCATGAATGCTTCATAAAGCATGCACGGTCCTGTCGTCCGAGGCTTGGCATAGTCTTAGCTTGTCCCATAAGTTAAGTTACGTTGCACAGCTTGTGCCATAAGTCTAGGCACCCAAATGACTTGGTCGTTCAAAGTTGAACGCGTGCACGGCACGCTCCATCGAGGCAAGGCTTGACGCGGCCTTTGCTCGTTAAGTTGTAGGCTTGAGTAAGTTAGGCAAAGTTATGCCGGTCGACCTAAGTCGTTCCAAGTGTTGTCCCGCTCATTCTGCGGTTGTCAGGTTAAATAGTCCCATGATTCCAAGGCCCGTCATATAAAGTATGACTTGGGCGATAGCGTCGCGTAGATGAGAATTCGGATTGAGGCACGATTCACGGACTTAGTATTTTATGGCACGAACCACGGTTGAGTCATTGAGTTTGGAATGTATTTCGATAGTTGTTCTTGAGTGAGTGAAATGATAGGACAAGAAAGAAAGAAAGAATGCTCGCGACTACGGGTCGTCAAGGCAAGATCTCAGATGTGAGATGTGTTGAACTTAGCCCTGAAAGAGATGGTAACACTAGAAGTAGCTTTGACTATGTGAGACGTCAGTTTGAGTCGAGTCTTGCATGGTCATTGGACAACTTGTACAAGGTAAAATAAATCTGTTTCTCCAACGGCGACCCCGGCGGCCCAGGAGAACCGTTGCGATGGAGACATTCGTAGCTGTGCTGGATGACCGCACGGGTTAGACGAGGACTTGCAGCGGAGCTAGCTACTCGTGCTGACAAGGAGCGTCCGTCTAATCAAAAGCTCAAAAGGAGTCCATTATAGGGCTGGGCCCTAGTGACTAGTTCATATAGATGAGTCGGCATGGGCGGCGATCCGCTTGTATGCCTTTGGATTGAGTCGAGTATTGAGTGTTGTATATCAAGGAAGTTGGGTTGAATGTGTGTGTACAGTTGGAACACAAACTGTTGGGCCTAAGATTTAGCTGCAACGTAGGCGACGTGCTTCGGCACGAGATGTGGCGTCGAGTCTTATGTTGTCGGCATATAAGTTGTATGGTTATGGTTGAGTTGTTTGAGTTTAAGTCAGGAAACCGTCGCAAGAAAAAGTTGTTTGAGTGACACAAAGATTCACAAGTCTCGATTGGGTCAGTTGGTGATCAAAGTAGCAAGGGCCACGAGGCGACGATATGGTTGAGTCGTACATAATTGCGAGGTACGGCACAAAGGATTCAAAGCAGGGTCACACAGAAATGGAGCCTCATTGCGTAGTTGCGTCTCTGATTATGGCCGTAAGGCAAACACGACTCGATAGGTTAACGTTGAATGCTGCAAGCATGGGATGGTCTAAAGACACAAAATAGCCAAGGCGTCGGTCGTAAAATATTCCTAAGGCAAGAGTAGAAAGACAACAAAAAGGGGACTATGTTGCACAACGTAAAGTAAACGTGTTGGTTTTGTATGGGTGGGCGAGGAGCTCATTCCACCAGTACAGTTGAGTACTGACACCCACATAGTTTACATGTACAGGTACAGGTAGAAGCTCGTGGCGTGGAGCTCGCTTGGATGCGTCGAGGCATGGAGTTCCTTGGCGACTCGAAGTGTGCAGCCGTATGGAGTAAAGACTTATACAGGACATAATGTATGGACATCGCCTTCCGAAGCTTCCGCTGGATCAAGACTTGTAATTGAGAGATGAGAGAGAGCTAAGTGAACTTGTAAAATGTGAGAAGAGTGAGCTTGAGTGATTGTAATCTTGGCCTTGCACCCCTAATATAATCGTTGTTTCAGTATCAATAAAGAGCTTCTTTGAATAACTTGTGTTTTGATTCAAATTTTTGCTACTATTATTCAATGTCTCTGCATGGGACTTCTGTGCGACGACCCCGTCGCAGCCGCTGAAATCGGCCGTTATGGAACCCGCCTTGCACGAGCACAATCTAGGCTCGTGCGGCATCACGCCTTAGCGAGGACGATCGCTCCTACGGGAGCGGGGCGTGACATAATGGTATCAGAGCACGGCTTTACGTCCTTGGACTATCGATTGAATTCTTGAACTCATTTTCGCAAAAAACTTTGTTGCTTCCGCAAAGTTGATATCGTTGGTGCGCTCTCTCTCAATTGTCCCACGGGATGTCCATACAATAATTCTATCTATTTTGCAAAACATAGGAGAACAGTTTTTGACAACAAAACAAAAAGATGGTTCGCGTAAGCACGGTTGGCTAAGTCGGGCTGGGCATATACACCAAAGTTGCGTCGACCTTAGAAAAGTCGAGTGCGGGAATTGAATTGTGTCGGACGAAAATGAGTTGAACTCGATTGAGTAAAGTGAGATGACTATCGATAGGGGTACTATTGAGCGACGATAACGTCGATGCGATATAGATGAGCGTGCTTGGAATTCGAGGAATGGTTCGAACGGGATTTGAAGAAGTAGATTTTGATTCGAATGATAAGTGGAGGATTTGTTGAATGACTTCATCCCTGAGTGGTGTATGCGATAGCCTCAGGGATGTCGATCGATTAATTAAGGAAATTGATGTTGTGAATGATTCGAGGGATAATGATCAAACTTGAATTAAATGTCGAGGAGATTATCTAGTTGGACGATAACATCATTCGCACGACTCAGAATTCGTCGCAAACGAAGATCGTCAAGTTACGTATATCGTCGATGGTATTGAGGCGTATCAAAGATGATATGTGATAACTCGGGGATACTCTAACTCGGCAAAAGACGATCGTGCAGGTGTTATTGTTCGATTGGATGCTATGCTTTGGATTTTGATTGAGATGAATGTTGGACGAAAGTGATCGTGTCTTGATGGTTACGCAGATAGCCACAACGTCGACGATCTTGTCTTACGCGAGCACAACTCTAGCCTCGTACATGCGTTGCGTTCGATTTGGGGCGATTGTTTCGCGTGAGCACTGACATGGTGATTCATGTCGCGAGAATAATCGAACTTGAAAAATCAGGATACAACAACTTTGATTGTCTCGACTTGTCGGTTTGATGCGAAGGAAAAATTTGAGGATGTTAGGACTTACGATCGATGAATGAAATAAACTTGAGGATTGAGTAGGTCCAATCCGCGCATCGAGAATGAATTAGTCTGGACACAAAACAAGAGTTACGTCCCGATGAGAATGATTATCCCGGGGGAGCGTGCATGGTGATTCGTGCCCACCGTGGATAATCTGACTCGCGTAAGATCGGGGCGCAACGCATTTTTAAAGTCGGACGACCTTGTGATCGATTTCGTAAATTGGGATAAATGACTTAGGGAGTACGGAATGTGAATCATGATTTAGTGGTGAATTGTGTCGTAGCGTGCTTAACTTGAGAAGGATTGATTGGTGGATTATGTCGAACGTGTGCGAAGAGATAGACTATGTGAAACGGCTTGATAAACGAGCGATATATTCATGTCGAGGATTGGTTGAACGTGAGTTATCGTAGGATGGCTTTGCTGAACGACTCGGACTCCGTGCGATAAATGTTGGGATGTGCGTAGGCAATCTATGCTCGATGTTTAAAAATCGGAGTGATGCGAGCTTGGGTAGAAAATCCCGTACTATCAACTTGGTTTGACCTTAGGATGGGGTCAATGTTAATATCGTTGTTTGGGAACTATGATTCCAATATTGACGGAAAGACATAACCTAGCAGTTAGGCAGACGTTCCGGTATGGAGCGATAGGAATGGTGAAGGCACCACTCATGAGGCTCGGTTGACATGCATGTATATCGAGGACGCTTGAATGCGTGCACGATCCGACTCGAGTGGTGATGGCATGATTTGCTATCACGAGGCTTGGTTGAAATACATGTATTTTGGGGACGCTTAAGATATGTGCACGATCCATACTAAGTGATACGTTGAATTCAAGAAAGATTTGAGGAACGAGGAAGTATCGAGGATTTTGAGATCGTAAGTTTTGAAGAAAGGATTGAGGGTAGCACGAGCGTGGCTCAGATTTGATTAAGGCATAGAAGAATTGTGTGCGAGAGTTCTTGAATGTTGAGTAAAGTGATAAGTCGATAAGTGTACTCAGTTAGTTTCGAGGACAAAACTTTTTCTGAGTGGTGTATGATGTAGTGCCCCGTCCCACTCAATCAATCGAAGGAATCGAAACGCCGACGGCGTTCGGACTTAGCCTTGCAACGGCTACTCGGAGACATCGCTCGGTCGAGGCGACCGCTCGCTCAGGTGGGATAGTTTCGGTGAACTTGCCTCATCTTAGCCTTTACATAATAAATCGCATGTTTTCAACTTGCACAAGTAGGCTTGATAATAAAAGAGAGGAATCCACATAGCCAAAGGGAATAATCCCGACGGATCGAATTGAGTTAGAATATGGAAAGGTCCAACGTTCGGCTTAGAGTTGGTGCACGGCGTGCTTTGAAAATGACACTCGATCCTTCGTCCTGTGGCTTGGGAGAAGGAAAGTTGGTTGAGTCGGCGAAGTTATGAACATAGCCTAAGTCATAGGCGTCGCCCGCATGAATGCTTCATAAAGCATGCACGGTCCTGTCATCCGAGGCTTGGCATAGTCTTGGCTTGCCCCATTAGCTAAGTTGCATTGCACAGCTTGTGCCATAAGTCTAGGCACCCAAATGACTTGGTCGTTCAAAGTTGAACGCGTGCACGGCACGCTCCATCGAGGCAAGGCTTGACGCGACCTTTGTTCGTTAAGTTGTAGGCTTGAGTAAGTTAGGCAAAGTTATGCCGGTCGACCTAAGTCATTCCAAGTGTTGTCCCGCTTATTCTGCAGTTGTCAGGTTAAATAGTCCCATGATCCCAAGGCCCGTCATATAAAGTACGAATTGGGCGATAGCATCGCATAGATGAGAAGTCGGTTTGAGGCACGATATACGGACTTAGTATTTTATGGCACGGACCACGGTTGAGTCATTGAGTTTGGAAAGTATTTCGATAGTTGTTCTTGAGTGAGTAAAATGATAGGGCAAGAAAGAAAGAAAGAATGCTCGCGACTACGGGTCGTCGAGGCAAGATCTCAGATGTGAGATGTGTTGAACTTAGCCCTGAAAGAGATGGTAACACTAGAAGTAGCTTTGACTGCGTGAGACGTCAGTTTGAGTCGAGTCTTACATGGTCATTGGACAACTTGTACAAGGTAAAATAAATATGTTTCTCCAACGGCGACCCCGACGGCCCAGGGGAACCGTTGCGATGGAGACATTCGTAGCTGTGCTAGATGACCACACGGGTTAGGCGAGGACTTGCAGCGGAGCTAGCTACTCGTGCTGACAAGGAGCGTTCGTCTAATCAAAAGCTCAAAAGGAGTCCATTATAGGGCTGGGTCCTAGTGACTAGTTCATATAGATGAGTCGGCATGGGCGGCGTTCTGCGTGTATGCCTTTGGATTGAGTCGAGTATTGAGTGTAGTATATCAAGGAAGTTGGGTTGAATGTGTGTGTACAGTTGGAACACAAACTGTTGGGCCTAAGATTTGGTTGCAACGTAGGCGACGTGCTTCGGCACGAGATATGGCGTCGAGTCTTATGTTGTTGGCATATAAGTTGCATGGTTATGATTGAGTTGTTTGAGTTTAAGTCAGGAAACCGCCGTAAGGCAAAGTTATTTGAGTGACACAAAGATTCACAAGTCTCGACTGGGTCAGTTGGTGGTCAAAGTAGCAAGGGCCACGAGGCGGCGATATGGTTGAGTCGTACATAGTTGCGAGGCACGGCACAAAGGATTCAAAGCACGGTCACACAGAAATGGAGCCTCATCGCGTAGTTGCGTCTATGATTATGGTCGTAAGGCAAACACGACTCGATAGGTTAACGTTGAATGCTGCAAGCATGGGATGGTCTAAAGACACAAAATAGCCAAGGCGTCGGTCCTAAATTATTCGTAAAAAGATAATCAAAAAGGAGACTATGTTGCACAAAGTAAAGTAAACATGTTGGTTTTGTATGGGTGGACGAGGAGCTCATTCCACCAGTACAGTTGAGTACTAACACCCACATAGTTTACATGTGCAGTCACAGGTAGAAGCTCGTGGTGCGGAGCTCGCTTGGATGCGTCGAGGCATGGAGTTCCTTGGCGACTCGAAGCGTGCAGCCGCATAGAGTAAAGACATATACAGGACATAATGTATGGACATCGCCTTCCGAAGCTTCCGCTGGATCAAGACTTGTAATTGAGAGATGAGAGAGAGCTGAGTGAACTTGTAAAATTTGAGAAGAGTGAGCTTGAGTGATTGTAATCTTGGCCTTGTGCCCCCAATGTAATCGTTGTTTCAGTATCAATAAAGAGCTTCTTTGAATAACTTGTGTTTTGATTCAAATTTTTGCTGCTATTATTCAATGTCTCTACATGGAACTTCTGTGCGACAACCCCGTCACAGCCGCTAAAATCGGTCGTTATGGAACCCGCCTTGCACGAGCGCAATCTAGGCTCGTGCGGCATCACGCCTTAGCGAGGACGATCGCTCCTACGGAAGCGGGGCGGGACAATCCCCGTCGTGTCAAACACCCTCGACACGATGTGCCCTATCCCCTACTCCTCCATGTCGTTCCCGTACCATCACCCTGCCTCCCTTGTGTCGCCGCTCTAACCCGTCTACCCGACTCCATCTACGGCCTCGGTCGAACCCAGCCTGCACACCACCAGTACCTCCGTCATCACCATCATCGTTCCGATCCATCCCGACAGCACCCTTCCGCCGTAGCCAGGCCGGCATTAACCCGCCAGAAATCCGCAACCCTCGACCATAATCCACAACAAAAGAAAAAGGGAAAAGTAGAAATCACCTCTGCCACTGCCGCGGCCACCATCGCCTACCACCGCGCTCACAGGTTTCCTCCGCCACGAGCGACTGTGCCACCTCCAGTGCCATCTCGGGCGTCTTCCACCGCCGGGCCGACTGCCACTCCGACGGTGCGTCGCCCGTCTGACTCGCCACCTCCGCCCTCCGAAGCGTGCCGAAAACCCCCATCGCCGTGCCTGAACCGGCGCCCACCCGCCGGAGCCACCACGCTCACTCCCGATTCAGTCGCCCCCTTCCGTGCGCCACCGCGCATGGGGTCACCGTCGACCACCGTGCCCTGCCCGCTGGTTCTCGCCGCCTCGTCAAGATCCAGCGCCGCCCACGCCGGCGCTCCCCTCCGTAGGCGCTAACAGCCGTGGGGCCACCGCCGAGACCGCCGCGGACACCTCCACCGACGGCGCCGGAACGCTCCGCCCCAACAAAAACCCCCATCCGCCGCCTCTACTCCGCCCAGCTCCGCCGTTGAGCCCGGCCGGACCGCCGCTCCGGTAAGCCCAGCTCCTCCCCACTCTCCCTCTCGATTAATTCCTCTCTCTCTCGATTATCTACATTATTTTTTCCTCTTTAAGCAGAGGACAGCATAAGTGCTGTAACATTATTAATAATATTATTTTTATTATTATTGTTAATATTATTATTATCATTATTAATATTATCCTTATCATCCTTCTTATTATTATTATTATTTATTATTATTATTATTAATACCATTATTATTATTATTGATTATTATTATTATTATATTGGTATTACTGTTGTTATAGTGTTATTAATTTATTTTGTGTTTTTAAATGGGGGTTTCAGCCTTGCATAAGTTTCTAAAATTATTATTATTATTATTATTATTATTATTATTATTATTATTATTATTATTATTATTATTATTATTATTATTATTATTATTATTATTTTGATATAAAAAAAAGAAGGGTATTTTTTATTCACAAAAAAATATATATATATCTACAGTTTTGATCTAAAATATTATATTTACCAAAAATAGAGTTTTAGTATAGATGATTTTCAGATTTCAAAAATACTTTGAGTAACAAAAATATAGTTATAAAATATTAATATATTTTCAAAATAGTCTATGGACGTATATTCCGATAATTCTCCCGATTATCATCATTTATCGTTACTAAATCATGCTTCATATTTTCGTATGGACTCGTACCTTTACTCATTGATCATAGCCATCGGACAGAACATGACTTGTCGGATCATTGCACAACACCAGGCGACACACCAGGCAAGATACCTTGTCATTATACTGTTTATTTTTAGTTGTATTTTATTTACATATCACTGTTCATTTATTTCTAGTTCTTGATTACTGCCTGCTCAGTGATATTAGTTGTACCTTGTTATTTACCCTTTGATTGCATATGGACTTAGAGTTAAGTGACTACCACTAGCTTAATGCATTGCATAAACTTTGACACTGTTATGCCACGAGATGTGTGAGTTATGAGTAGCATATAATCTACGAACTTGCGTGTTTGCTGATCACTGATGCGTGTAGGACGTGCGTTAGGTCTAACTGTCAATAGTTGTATGTTAGAAGACTTGACGGTTAGTAGTGTTACATGGTTGTCACGCTCCAGTACCGAAATATGGAGACGGACTAGGCCAGCTACTCCATATGAGGTACGTAACGTCATAAAGCGATCGTAGCTGTCGAGAGACTAGGGGGTACATGCTACAATCAAGTCTCCTATGGTCCCACAGAGTTTTATGTCTCAATCAATCAAATCACATCAGCAATTAAATGAACATTAAAGATAAAGCAGTAAGGCATCCCCGACGCTTCATCAAAATGATTATGAGAGACTAGCTTTATAATTTAGCTATCTCAGAGAGTCAGAAGTACAAAATTATACACAGCTGCAGTCTGTTTAATTACAATTATGTACTGACACAAAATATCGAGTAATCCGGCTAACAGGTGCCGGTGGCTAAATGCCGCAAAAGTATAAGCATGAGTGGTGGAGAAGAAACCCACTCGAGTCCTCGAACCGCCATGCTCCTAGTATGCACCATGGGTATCAGGGAGGAAGATCGTGTCCTCCGGCTCTGCTACGAGATCTGGCCAAACAAAACCAGCGGGGTCAGCCCCGAATAGCAAGTACCGCCAAAAGGGCACAAGAGTTAAGATTAAAAACCCAGTTAATAGAATGATTGATAATAGTAAAACTTATGCTACTATTATAGGGTAGCGCAACATCCTCGAACCCATATGGCACCCTTACAACTAAACAAGGACAAAAGGTGCCGCATGGAGTCAGGACGTGTCGTACTCTATAACTTTTACATAAGTTAAAAGGTATAAATAATAAAATCTCCTGATCGTGACTTCGGTCGATAGCCTATCGCAGCACAATAACCAACCCAACAATCAAACGAGAACATGGGTTGGATCATGTACCATGATAGACCATTTTCCTCAGTCATTCACAGAAGTAACACTTCACAACCATAATAAGTCTTCTGTTCATAACTTCGGTCCACAGCCGGTCATAGCACGATAACCAACCCAACAATCAAACAAGAACATGGGTTGGATCACGTACCATGACAGTCCGCTTTTCCTTAGTTATTCACGGAAGGTAATAGGATACAAGCAAGTCATTTTCACGGCCAATCAAGTCTACGAGTTTCTAGTGGGACGAGGTTATCCTCGCATCATGTTATTTAGAAAATCCTCAGATCGTATCTTTCCAGCAAGGCTAGCCAACCCAGGGGAGCTGCGTACGTAAAAAAGTCACGCAGGTTCACTCAAGACAGCGTACGTGAAAAGTCATGCAGGCTCACTCAAGGCAGCGTGCGTGAAAAGTCACGCAGGCTCACTCAAGGCAGCGTGCGTAAAAAGTCACGCAGGCTCAAGGGAAGAGCTGCGTAAAATGTCACGCAGGCTCAAGGGGGGAGCTGCGTGAAAAGTCACGCAGGCTCAAGGGGGGAGCTGCGTGAAAAGTCACGCAGGCTCAAGGGGAGCTACGTGAAAAGTCACGCAGGCTCAAGGGGAGAGCTGCGTGAAAAGTCACGCAGGCTCAGGAGAGAGCTGCGTGAAAAGTCACGCAGGCTCAAGGGGAGCTGCGTGAAAAGTCACGCAGGCTCAAGGGAAGACACGCTTCCAACAGGAAGCGTGCTCAACAGGAGCACACTGCTCACTGTCTTCTCCAAACAGCAAGAACACCATCGCTGAACCCAAGCTTCAAAGCATCATAACTTGGCCATCCGAACTCCAAATCCAGATTTCCAAAGTTCCAACTTGGGTGAAACTGAATGCTCTTCCACATGGAAGCATCAAAAACCCATAAAATCCAACTAAAGTAGATCAAACCATGCAAAATTCGAAAATCATTAAAACTTAGATCTACAAAAATCAAAGCTTCAAAATGGAAATTTCCAAGTTCTAAACTAGTATAGATTGAGGAGAAGAACATGTTTTGGCAAATAGTTTTGTAAGAAATCATTGACAAAATTATGGATCCATCTCTTGAGCAAGTTGGTACTTGCCTTGGTTGGTGGAGGAAATAAATGAGAGGAAGTAAATGAGAGGAGAGAGAATGAGATGAGTTATATATATAAAGATCTTGGACCCATGGGTTCATGATGAACCAAAGGGTTCATGATGAACCATTGGTGAACCAAGAATAGGTTACCCAAATGATCCAAAACTGTAGGCCCAAATGCAGAAAAAAATTAGAAAATAATATTTTATCGAATATTTTTGGAAAATGCATGAAGAAATACTGCATAATAAATATCGTATAAATTCAAGGTAAATATAATTTATCGGTTTTCGTATTAAAATACGTATTCCAGGATTGGGGAGTGACATCTCTACCCTTCTCCGTCCTCGGAATTCCAGCCAAGACAGGATAGTGAAATCAGGGCAAGCAAGGCACAATCATATACAAGTTAACTATCATAGCAGTTATTATCATACATCATAAAGCGCAAAATAAGCAGGTACAGATAAGCATAGAATCGTGTCAATAAGGTGCAAAAAATATACCTTATTGGTCAAACAAATGCGGATACCGAGATCTGATCTCGTCCTCGCGCTCCCAGGTTGACTCTCCCGAAGAGTGATGGTTCCAAGAAACACGGACAAGGCTTATCGTCCGATTCTTGAGTACCTTCTCTCGCCGGTCCAGAATAGACACGGGTTGTTCCTCGTAAGTTAGGTCGGTACCAACGACTAACTCAGAATGGTCGAGGATATGACTCGGATCCGGGATATACCCACGTAATTGGGACACATGAAACTCATCATGTATGTGAGTTAACGAAGGCGGAAGGGCAAGTCGATAAGCTACATCGCCTAACCGAGCGAGAATTTTAAAAGGACCAACGTATCTTGGACTAAGCTTTCCTCGGGTTCCAAATCTGATGATACCCCGAGTAGGCAAAATCTGCAGAAACACTTGGTCGCCAACTCTGAACTCTAGAGGCCTACGATGCTGACCTGCCCAATGACAATGTCGGTCCTGTGCAACTCGAAGGCGCTCTCTGACCAACTTAACTATCTCCACAGTCTGCGTGATCATCTCTGGCCCCAACAACTTCCGTTCTCCGACGTCGTCCCATGCCAAAGGGAATCTGCACTTTCTTCCATACAATGCTTCGAACGGGGCCATCTGAATGCTAGCCTGATAGCTGTTGTTATAGAAGAACTCCACTAGATGAAGGTGATCCTCCCAAGATTCGCCAAAATCCAAGGTGCACGCCCGTAGCATATCTTCTAACGTCTGAATGGTTCTTTCTGATTGTCCATCAGTTTGTGGATGATAAGCAGTACTGAATCTTAACGTGGTTCCCAAACTTTGGTGTAAGCTCCGCCAAAAATGGGAAGTAAACCGCATATCCCGATCTGATACTATACTAACTGGAACACGGTGCTGCCTTACTATCTACTTCATGTATATTTCTGCTAACTGCTCAGTAGTCTGTCCAACTCGAAAAGGAAGAAAATGAGCGACCTTTGTGAGTCGATCTACTATTACCCAGACTGTATTCTTACCACTCGGGGATCTAGGTAAACCGGTCATAAAATCCATCGTGATGTGCTCCCATTTCTATTCTGGGATAGGAAGCGGCTGTAGCAACCCTGCTGGTCTCTGCTGCTCGGCTTTCACCTGCTGACATACCAGACACTTGGATACAAATCTCGCTATCTCTCTTTTCATGCCATTCCACCAAAAGAACTGCCTGATATCTCGATACATCTTCGTCCCTCCAGGATGAATGGAGTAAATAGAACTATGAGCTTCGGACATAACTTCTTGCCGAAGGTCTCCACTCGGTACACAGAGTCTGTTTCCAAACCTGAGCGTATCATCTTCATGAATCACTAACTCCTTCCTACGGCCTGATTCACACTCCGACGCAATTTCTGAATCTGTGGATCTCCTGCTTGTGCTACCCTTATCCTCTCTACTAAGGTTGACTGAATCTGCATACTGGTCATTCTTCCTATATCCCTTGGCAAAACTACTTCGATTCCCATACTCTGAAGGTCTTCTAAAATATGCATCTGCGAGGTCAAGATAAAGGTACTGTCTCTCCTACTCAGTGCATCTGCAACTATATTCGCCTTGCCTGGATGATACTGAAGATCTAAGTCAAAATCCTTCAGTAGTTCTAACCATCTTCTCTGCCTCATGTTCAAATCTCGTTGCGTGAATACGTATTTCAAACTCTTATGATCAGTATAGATCTCTATCCGATCTCCGTATAAATAATGCCTCCACAACTTGAGTGAAAACACCACTGCTGCTAACTCCAAATCGTGAGTCGGGTAATTCTTCTCATGGTCTCGAAGCTGTCGAGACATATATGCTATCACCTTTCCGTGCTGCATCAATACACATCTAAGACCCTTCCCAGATGCGTCGCAGTATACTGTAAAGCCTCTCGCTCCTACTGGAAGCGTCAAGATCGGGGCTGAGATCAATCTCTTCTTCAATTCTTCAAATGATGCCTGAAAGCTAGCTGACCAAACAAACTCTACGTCCTTGTGCGTCAAACGCGTTAAGGGCGCAGAGATCTTGGCAAAGTCTGCCACGAACCTTCTGCAGTAACCAGCTAATCCTAAGAAACTTCGCACTTCTACAACCGTTCTCGGGACTGGCCAATGCTCTACGGCCTCAATCTTCTTCGGATCCACTGACACTTCTGCCCCAGAAATTACATGCCCCAGGAACGAAATGTGATCTAACCAGAATTCACACTTGTCGAGCTTCGCATAAATTTGATGCTCCCTCAATGTCTGTAAGACAGTCCTAAGATGTTTCTCATGCTCCTCTTCACTGCTGGAATAGACAAGAATGTCATCTATGAACACCACCACAAATTTATCCAAATACGGCAGAAAGATGCGGTTCATTAAATCCATGAATACTGCGGGAGCGTTGGTTAGTCCAAAAAGCATTACTAAAAACTCATAATGCCCATATCTAGATCTAAATGATGTCTTCGGTATGTCTTGCTCCCGGACTCTTACTTGATAGTATCCTGACCGAAGATCGATCTTGGAAAAGACGCTGGCCTTGCTCAACTGGTCAAATAGGTCATCAATCCTTGGTAGTGGGTACTTATTCTTCACTGTTACTGCATTCAGCTTACGGTAGTCGATGCATATCCTCGTCGACCCATCCTTCTTGGGAACTAGAATCACTGGCGCGGCCCAGGGCGATTTACTATCTCGGATGAACCCTTAGACTTCAACTCTTCTTCATGTTGATACAACTTATCCTGTTCTGACGGCGACATTCTGTAAACTCTGTCTGCAATAGGACTCGTTCCAGGGTTCAACTCAATGCTAAATTCTACCTCTCTGACTAGGGGTATCCCTGGGAGCTCATCAGGGAAGACGTCGAGAAAATCTTCGACCACCCTCGAAATCTGTCCTAGCTCTGACACTGCTGCTGAGATGACGCCTCCGGCCTGATTCTTCAAGGTTCGAGTAAAGATGAACTGCTCCATCCCAGGAACGCTGAATATGACCCTACCTCCTCTGCAATCAATTATCGCATGATTGTCTCTCAACCAGTCCATGCCAAAAACGACATCAAAATTCTCCATAGGGAATTCAATCAATGATGCGGGCAGTAAATGCCCAGTAAATGCCCACACACCTCCACCGGACATGAAAAGCACACTCTGCTAACTTCTACGAGCCCATTGCCGGTGAGTATATCCATCCTCTCCGGCAATGCCTCAAACTCTAATCCAATCCGTGTAGCATATTGTGCAGAGATGAATGAATGAGTAGCGCCTGAATCAAATAATGCTACAACGGAAAATGAGGTGACGAGAATTTTACCTGTCACCACATCACTAGACGCTAGAGCCTCTCCCAAGGACAATGTGAGAGCCTGTCCCTGGCCCCGCTGAGCTCTTTGTTGCGGCCTTCCTCGACCATGCTGTTGCTGCCTCTGAGGGCCTTCGGCTTTCTGTGCCTGGCGGAACATCTGAGCCTGCGTTGGTAAACGCTGGGCTAGGGGCCTTACTGCTAATACTGGCCCTCCACTCGGGGTTGCCACCGGAGCTGGCAATGCTGGAAACTGCTGAGCTGGCCCTCCTGGCCTCTGCATCACAGGACAAGTGGAGATACGATGGTCTGAACTACCATACCTCAAGCATAAGCCATTCGCTGACCGGCACACCTCCCTCGTGTGTCCTGCCTTCCCACAGAATGTACAGCCCTGGGGTGCTCCCTGACGCTGTTGTTGGTTCCTCGGCTGCTGATACCGAACTGGCACTGTATTAGTTGACACGGCCGTCCTCCGCGGTGCTCCTGCATCATGAATATGTACACCGGGTGCTGGTGCCGATGTTCGCTGCATTGCTCCTCCTCCAACCTGGGAATGAGATCTCTTCTGACCTCCTGTCCTCGATGCCAACCTTTGCTGGGTAAGCTCGTGCCTCCGAGCGGCCGTCAAAACAGCGTCAAACGTCTGGTAGTCGTGTCCTTCCACAAGCTGTAATAGTTCCAAATGAAGTCCCTGCTGGAACCTCATAGCCTTCTCTGGCTCCGTTGCCACCATTGCTGGTGAGAAACGGCACAATCTGCAGAACTCTGCTGCATATCCATCTACGGTCTTGCCTGCTTGCTTGAGACTGATAAACTTCTGCTGGAGTTCATATCGAGCTACTACGCCAAAATACTTGGCCTTGAATCTGTCACTGAAGGTGGTCCAACGAACAGGGCGTCTTGCACCAACTTCTTCTGATGCCCACCAGTCGCAAGCAAGATCCTGAAGTACCAGTTTGACCTGATCAACCTTCTCATCATCTGGAACCTTGGCTGCCATAAGAATGGCTTCGATGTCTTGAATCCAGGCATCCGCAGTGATGGCATCCTCCGTGCCATCAAAATACCTCGGGTTCAAGCGACGAAACCTTCATGATGCTCCCGAGTCAGCCCCGACACTCCTCTCAAGAGCTAACTGAATCCCTTGGTTCAGTAACACGTTCTGCTCCTGCTGCCGAGTCTGTTGCTGTTGGTTAGTGACAAGAAACTCCCGGATGATCTCCAGAAGTGCTACGGCGTCTGGTACTGCCGTCGCTGCTGGTGTTGTAGGAGTTTCAATAACCGGCGGCTGCACTGCCTCTGGTTCCATTTCTGCTCGTGTCTGCCCTGGGGAAGGTTCTCTCCCCTGCTGGCGCCCAGTCGAGCCATGCTCTTGCTGCCCTTCCTCATGGGCCTCACCCGCTACTGAGAATGAAGCACCCCTATAGAGAAAGATATAAGATCATCAAGTCCGAACGAGAAAGATTTCGAGGATGCAAGTCAGGTTAGAGATCAAGGCAAGGACAGAGAATTCGAATCAGAATTTCAAGGGGAACAAGTTTTGATTGAGACTCCTAATAATTCGCAATACCCCACAAGTCTGATAAAGAGACCTGCATGGGCCACCACTAAAACCTTGTCACGCCCCAGTACCGAAATACGAAGACGGACTAGGCCAGCTACTCCATATGAGGTACGTAACGTCATATGGCGATCGTGGCTGTCGAGAGACTAGGGGGTACATGCTACAATCAAGTCTCCTATGGTCCCACAGAGTTTTATGTCTCAATCAATCAAATCACATCAACAATTAAATGAACAGTAAAGATAAAGCAGTAAGGTGTCCCCGATGCTTCATCAAAATGATCATGAGAGACTAGCTTTATAATTTAGCTATCTCAGAGAGTCAGAAGTACAAAATTATACACAGCTGTAGTCTGTTTAATTACAATTATGTACTGACACAAAATATCGAGTAATCCGGCTAACAGGTGCCGGTGGCTAAATGCCGCAAAAGTATAAGCAGGAGTGGTGGAGAAGAAACCCACTCGAGTCCTCGAACCGCCATGCTCCTAGTATGCACCATGGATATCAGGGAGGAAGATCGTGTCCTCCGGCTCTGCTACGAGATCTGGCCAAACAAAACCAGCGGGGTCAGCCCCGAATAGCAAGTACCGCCAAAGGGGTACAAGAGTTAGATTAAAAACCCAGTTAATAGAATGATTGATAATAGTAAAACTTATGCTACTATTATAGGGTAGCGCAACATCCTCGAACCCATATGGCACCCTTACAACCAAACAAGGACAAAAGGTGCCGCATGGAGTCAGGACGTGTCGTACTCTATAACTTTCACATAAGTTAAAAGGTATAAACAATAAAATCTCCTGATCGTGACTTCGGTCGATAGCCTATCGCAGCACAATAACCAACCCAACAATCAAACGAGATCATGGGTTGGATCATGTACCATGATAGACCATGTTCCTCAGTCATTCACAGAAGTAACACTTCACAACCATAATAAGTCTTCCGTTCATAACTTCGGTCCACAGCCGGTCATAGCACGATAACCAACCCAACAATCAAACAAGAACATGGGTTGGATCACGTACCATGACAGTCCGCTTTCCTCAGTTATTCACGGAAGGTAATAGGATACAAGCAAGTCGTTTTCACGGCCAATCAAGTCTACGAGTTTCTAGTGGGACGAGGTTATCCTCGCATCATGTTATTTAGAAAATCCTCAGATCGTATCTTTCCAGCAAGGCTAGCCAACCCAGGGGTTCGCGTAGACAGGTATGATTGAGCACAGGTCCCTCGTAAGGTCACCTTGCTAAAACATATAATATATAGCAGGAATTAATCGGATACAGTCATCCACTCGTTGCAGATGACACAGTATCCGTGGAGACCAGCCGGCGCGTCGAGACAATATCTCAAGGCGGCTGGTGTAACACGATCTCGGGATTTTGCCCTCCCCACGCATCTAGTATGTTTAGTTGCCTAATTTAACCCTAGGTAAAATCTTGGGCTCACATGCTGTGGCCTGCATGATTATCCCCCTAAAGTCGTACTTTAGTACGAGTACCCCAAAGAGGATCCATGTCAATCAGTATGTCAACATGTGCTACCCTCCTTAGTGTAATGCATCATTGTAAATACGCCACGTGGAGTTACGAGTCATTTATCGAGCATGAACAAGAACTGGGACATTCAGGTACAGGTATCGGGTAGAAACACTTTGTTCTCCGGGGTCACATTAGTGCTCATATCATGCTCGGGACAAAAGGCGTAAGGATATAAAATGGGCATATAATATCTGATAAAATATCAAAAGCGTACGCACAAAAGCACGCACGCTCAAGGGGAGCTGCGTACGTGAAAAAGTCAAGCAGGTTCACTCAAGGCAGCGTACGTGAAAAGTCACGCAGGCTCACTCAAGGCAGCGTGCGTGAAAAGTCACGCAGGCTCACTCAAGGCAGCGTGCGTGAAAAGTCACGCAGGCTCAAGGGGAGAGCTGCGTGAAAAGTCACGCAGGCTCAAGGGGGGAGCTGCGTGAAAAGTCACGCAGGCTCAAGGGGGGAGCTGCGTGAAAAGTCACGCAGGCTCAAGGGGAGCTGCGTGAAAAGTCACGCAGGCTCAAGGGGAGAGCTGCGTGAAAAGTCACGCAGGCTCAAGGGGAGAGCTGCGTGAAAAGTCACGCAGGCTCAAGGGGAGCTGCGTGAAAAGTCACGCAGGCTCAAGGGGAGACACGCTTCCAACAGGAAGCGTGCTCAACAGGAGCACACTGCTCACTGTCTTCTCCAAACAGCAAGAACACCATCGCTGAACCCAAGCTTCAAAGCATCATAACTTGGCCATCCGAACTCCAAATCCAGATTTCCAAAGTTCCAACTTGGGTGAAACTGAATGCTCTTCCACATGGAAGCATCAAAAACCCATAAAATCCAACTAAAGTAGATCAAACCATGGAAAATTCAAAAATGATTAAAACTTAGATCTACAAAAATCAAAGCTTCAAAATGGAAATTTCCAAGTTCTAAACTAGTATAGATTGAGGAGAAGAACATGTTTTGGCAAATAGTTTTGTAAGAAATCATTGACAAAATTATGGATCCATCTCTTGAGCAAGTTGGTACTTGCCTTGGTTGGTGGAGGAAATAAATGAGAGGAAGTAAATGAGAGGAGAGAGAATGAGATGAGTTATATATATAAAGATCTTGGACCCATGGGTTCATGATGAACCAAAGGGTTCATGATGAACCATTGGTGAACCAAGAATAGGTTACCCAAATGAGACAAAACTGTAGGCCCAAATGCAGAAAATAAATTAGGAAATAATATTTTGTCGAATATTTTTGGGAAATGCATGAAGAAATACTGCATAATAAATATCGTATAAATTCAAGATAAATATAATTTATCGGTTTTCGTATTAAAATACGTATTCCAGGATTGGGGAGTGACAATGGTCGTGGATGCGACATGATAGGTACATTGGGTGGGGAGGACAATACCTGACGTATGGGCTTCGATTGTACTTTCCTTGTAACCCGGAAGCTCCGCTGGAGATACGGGTATGAGCCTCTCAGGTTGGCCACTGTAGTTTTTGAACGTCATGCTCTCGGTCACTGGTGCCCAAGTGGAAACTATACCAGATCCAATTTACAGCCAGGGCTCATGCGTCGAAGGATTGTTTCTCAAACTGCATGTTCACTTTAGTATGGTTAGTTTACCTTAGTTTTGTCTTGTCACTTTCCTTGATTGTGACATATTTTATATTCAGTATTTATATGGCATGTTTATTGTATCTTATTATGTCCCTCTGAGGACCTGGTTATCTCGCCAGGTGTATGTTCTTGTGTTTCGCAGGTGTTCTAGCCGTGGCCATGATCGTCACTATCTCTACGAGGATGATTGCACTTTGATCGTCTTCGCTTCGCCCGCCAAACTCATTTTATTTTTCATGTACTTTTCTTTACTTGTTGGTAGTGGATTTGTCTCCGCCAACGATTGTACACATGACAAATTCAAAGTTTCTTTTATATCATTATTTATCTTTGTGGATGAGATTTAGTACCTTGGTTACTGCATTTTACAGCTTATGTATATATACGGGGGTCCATATACTTCGTATGTATACAGCTGGCATGATTACGTTCTAGTCCTTCTATTTTGGGACTGGGGCGTTACAAATTTACATGGAGAATAGCAATTCCCAGTGTTAAAACGTATGAGAATGACCATTCTTCGTGTATTTTAGTACGGAGAATGACATTCTCCGTGCTAAATTACACGGAGAATGGACATTCTCCATGTTAAATGACACGGAGAATGGTCATTCAAATGTTAAAACACAGGAGAATGGTCATTCTCCGTGTTAGAAACACGGAGAATGCCATTCTCCGTTTTAGTAACATGGAGAATGCCTAATTTACACGGAGAATGACATTCTCCTTGTTAAAATGCAGGAGAATGACTATTCTTCGTGTTATATCGACGGAGAATAGTTGACAGAAACCTAATTTTTTATATTTTTATTTTGTTGAAAGAAATTTGACATGAATAAAGATTCAAGAGTTTTCTTTCTTCTTTCAGAACGATGCTAACTCTTATGGAAAAGAAGAAGAAGATCTTCTATCCATAATTGACCTAATTGTCGGAAAAGAAAAAGAAGAAGAAGAAGAAGATGAAGATGAGCGATGATCGGAGTTCGACTGAAAAAAAAAAGTACGGTGAACTACGAACGATCTTTGCGATCTCTGCTGAAGATGAGAACAATGGAATTCAGATCTCTCGTGAAGAAGAAGAAGAAGACGACGAGAATCGCAATCCAAATCTGAGTTTGTGCGGAGGGGTAGTTATGGTGTTAATTTTGTAAATACAGAGCATCTAAAGGGAATCTTGGAATACTTAATATGGAAATATATAATTCTGGGCATTTCATAAAACTCATCATGCGGGTGAATTTTTTATAAAAATCAACCCCGAAATTAAATTTTTCAGCAATTTCCAGATATTTAATATTTAGTGCCCTTCCTATATTTTTACTATTAGGGAGGGACACAGAGGGGAGAGACATTCGGGGAGGACGTACTTTACTTAACTTACCTAAAACTATGAAAATAGTTGAAGAATAATCTGTTCTACAACTAGTAGTTTATAATAACTTTCACATATTACATAGCATTAACCTCTACAAATAACTTAGCAATAATCGTTAGGAATTAAACTAGTAGTTCTACAACAAGCATTTTATAATAAAATTCACATATTACATAGACCTCTACTAATATTGGCGGTATGCCAAAAATGTTCACTTCGTGTCAGAACCATTCTACAAACCCGCCAGACCGGTATACCGGCAATACACTGGCAGCAGTACACCATTGACTATGATATTATTTTTTTACCAAAAAATTCCGATAGACATTCAAATCAAGTCTCCTTCATTGCTTTCAACTTTTCGAACTTTTCCAACATACGGATGATACGTTGTACTCCTGAGTGTTTTTCACATAGGTTGAAGATCCACCGAACACCAACATGAAGAATGACAACAATGTTCAGTTATAGGAAAATAATTGCATCCAGAAGTCCAAAAGATAATTGCCAAGAAAATGCAAAGGGTTGACCAGGATCATGCAGTCCAGGTAACATAACACACTTAAAAACTTGAGGCTCATTAGTCTTAAAGATAAAGCAACAAGTCAACTTAAAGATAAAAAGCAACTCATACTAATAAACATATATGGTATTTTGTAGTATTTTGTCCAGGAATAATCATACCGAAGATATTTTCTCAAAAGTGGCAATGTTAACAGGCTTGGGTTGAGCTGTATGATTCAGACAATTCTCTTACTTTTTTTTTTTCATGTATCTCTAACAAATTCCTCATTTACTTTAGGCATTGAGCATTCAAAACATAGTAACAATTTTTCTAAAAGAAAATAAAACATATTTAAATTACAAATAAAACAATAAGTTAAGAAAATTTTAAATAAGATAACATGTCGGCGACATGAGCGCACATGTCGCCAATAGCATTGATGACATGCATCTTTTTTTTTTGGAATTTTTTTGACTTGGATGAGTTGTGACGAAATATTTGAATGACAAAATTCTAGTGATAAAATTGGACATTTAGTGACGAAGACGAAATTGGACTTTTAGGGACGAATATGTTTTTTTCTTACAAAAACTTGAATTTATGTAGCCATTGTTATTGGTGACATGAGTGCATGCACTCATGTTGCCAATAGCAATGACCACATGTTGTCTAATTCGAATTTTAGTGACGAAATTGGACTTTTAGTGATAAAGTTAGGCTTTAGTGACGAATTTGTGACAAAATTGGACTTCCAGTGACAACTTTTTTTAATTCATGTCGACATTGCTATTGAGGACATGAGTGCATGCACTCGTGTCACCAATGCTTCTGGCGGCATGTTATCTTATTTAAAATTTGCTTAACTTATTATCTTATACTTATAATTTAAATATATTTCTTTATCTTTTTTAGAATTTTCCGACATAATAACATTAACATACTTCTAAGGGCTTATCTTTTTTAATTAATAACAACTTATAATTGAAATATGCAGGCAACTTGATGGGACGGACTTACTGGTGTTATACCTGATTTCAGTTTTTTTATGAGATCCTATCTGAATCTCTGCTCAATATCACTACAGATTTCTTTTTCTTTAGTGTTTGTGTGCAAATGTTGCTGGAAATTGGCAGAATTACGGTGTTTCTTTTTGTTGTAGAGGAAAGTTGTGATTGCAATTGATTTGTATCAGGTGATGAGAGTAGATCTGGAACTGGAAGTGGCATGGTATGTTAGACATGTCAAATGGATAGTCGAAAATTCGAATCCGATTCGATTTCGTATTCAAACTTTCGGATATTATTCGAAATTTCGGATTCGAATATCTGAATATTTTTTGAATATTATCTTTTTTCGTATTAATTCGAATATTAAGGTATTCAAATCCGTTAATATCCGATCCGATTTTAAATTACAAATTTCGGATATCGGATTCGGATATCCGAAATTTATATATATTATAGTATAATGTATATGTAACATATGTTAATTATCAGAGAAGATTAAATATTTTATTCTCAACTGACTTTAAATAAATTCGTTCATTTATTACTTTTTACCTATATTATAATATAATTTATTTTTCATCTTATGTTTAAATTTCAAGAATGCTCAATTTGAGTCGGACATATATGTCCGACTCAAATTGAGCAATTTTGAAATTTAAACATTAGATGAAAGGACTCAAATAGAGCAATATGTAAAGCAAGTCAGTTGAGCATTCTTAGAATTTTTAACAGAAGACGAAATGGTTCAAATAGAGCAATCGAATTTGGTTTTCGGATATTCGGATAATAACTAAATTTTTAATATTTCGAATTTCGGATATTCGAATAATAGCATTCGATTTTTTTAGCTAATCGGATCGGATATTATCCGATATCCGTTAAACTAGACGGATATGAATTCGAAGTGTCAAGAGAGATATTCGTTCGGATATTGGATCGGATTCAGATATTACAAAAAAAAAAAAAAAAAATTGGATACGGATATTGTCCTATCTGTATCGATAAGCATCCGTTGACACCCCTATGGTACGTGCTTGAACATAAGTTTGTTGGTTGTGGTTTTCCGTGGTTCTCTTATGAAGGTGCTTTGGATAAATAGCCTCCTCTCTCTCTTGGCAATGTATTAACTTCATTTATCGTGACAGAGAGCCCATGGCAGATCAGGGGCGGCCCAGGCCCAGGGTCCCCTGACGAAAGGGGGCACCAACATGAAACTATCTACAATAGAACTAATATGTATCATTTGCTTTTTTTAATAAAAAATATTGTGGTGTAGTGGTTATAATGCTAAATTTATATTTAAGAGGTCCTTGGTTCAAATTTTGATACAACAATTTTTTTGTTTTATTTATACTTTTTTTTATATTATGTACGGGGTCCATTTTGAAACTTTCGTCTCAGGCCTCCATCAGCTCAGGACCGGCCCTATGGCAGATTAATCCATCAGCTCAGGGCCGGCCCTATGGCAGATTAAGGCCTCGTCGGCCTCGTCTGGTTTGCGAAAAGGAGCGGATATCAATTCTTTTTATCAGTGGAAAATCCGAAAATTGTAAGAAATTGGAAGGAAAAAATGGATAAATGGAAAATCCGAAAAGTGTAGGAATCATTTTTTTATTTTTTATTTCTTGAGAATTAAATTTTTTTAGTGCTCATTTTCTTTGGCATCCAAATAAAAAATAAATTAATTAATTTTTTGAAGATCATGATTCCATGAACCAAACGTGAGACCTGGTTCTAATCTTTACAAGTTTTAAAGCAACCTAGTATGTATTTTTTTTTATACAAACAAGTTACATGTTATGTATTTCATGCATTTTGTTGGTTGGGTAACATGTTTTTTTAAGGGAAAGCTCTTCCAAAAGGGTTGATAATCTGGAATGGCTTGCTTGAGAAATTTTTTTTTTTTTTTTTTTTTTGTAAATTTGAATAAATTAAGTTATATTTATATGAATTTTTGAGTGCCAAATGGCCAACAATATTCTCAGAATATAGTTGTTATTGGAATATTTTGGTCATTTTTAACAAAATGATCAAATTATTCCTTATTAATGTTCAAAAAAAAAACTAGAAATTAAATGGAAGTATTTTGGTAAAAATACCACCAAAAACAATAATATAGTTGTTGGAGTTTTTTTTTACTAAAATATATTTTTCAACGTTCATATAACTGTTAATAGAGAAATATTTTGGTAAAACAACCCCTATATAATTAAAAATTCAAAATGTTGGCCGGGAGGAGGATTAACTGGTCGATCCGGACAAGGAACCGGACATGATCGGGTCATAGACTGGGCTGGGTCGACGTATTTTGAGAGTAGGGTTCGGCTCAGACCGATTTTTGAGCTGGATCGGTCTAGATTTAATTGCGGGCATGACCGCATGGACGATAATCTCAGTCCATAAATGGATTTTTAATGGGCCGAATTAGGTCGGCACCGAATCCGTCCGGCCCAATACACACGTTGACCAAGTAGTTGTTCGTTGTCAAAGAAAATATAATTATGCTATTTAGCTCCCAAATTACCACATTCCATAGTGACATCTGATATGGCAGCTGACATGGCAACTGACATTTTATGTTTTAGCCCAAAAAATAATTATACAAATTTTTTTATTGTCAATATTAATGCTAATGCTTTTAATTTAATGTTAATATTAATTTGGCTAAATTACACTTTGATACCCTCAACTATTTTCGTTTTTCAACTTAATACCCTAAACTTTTTTACTCAACAACTCGATACCCTCAACTATTTTAGTTTTTCAACAAAATACCTAAAACCCAAAATATTCCCAAACTACCCCTGGCTCCCTTCTTCTCTCTCCCCATGCCCCCTCTCTCCGGCAATGCCCCCCCTACCTCTCCGGTGGAGGCGAGAAATGAGGGCGACGGGAGGAGGGTGGGTGGCCGGAGCGCCGGGGGGGGGGGGGGGGGGGGGGCGCTGCTGCTGGGGGTTGAAGGGGGGGTTGCTGCAGGCGAAGGCGGAGGAGGGGTGGGGCAGAGGCGGCCAGACGGGAGGCGGGGGGGGCGGGGGGGGGGGGGGGTTTGTGGCCAACCGGGGGGAGGGGAAGGGGGTGGGGGGGGGAGGGGAGGAGGGTGGGTGGCCGGAGCGCGGGGGGGGGGGGGGGGCGCTGCTGCTGGGGGTTGAAGGGGGGTTGCTGCGAACGAAGGCGGAGGAGGGGTGGGGCGGAGGCGGCTGACCAGAGGGGGGGCGGGGGGCCGGGGGGCCGGGGGGGTTTGTGGCCAACTGGGGGGGAGGGGGTGGGGGGAGGGGTTGGGGCCGAAGGAGGGATCAGGGATGGGGGGTGAGGGTTTGGGAGGTATTTTTGAATTTTAGGCAGGGGCATTATTGTCCAAATAAAATTCAGGATATCAACTTGAAAAAAAAAGTTGAGGTAGTAAGTTGAAAAAAGGGAATAGTTGAGAGTATCAATGTGCAATTAAGCCTATTAATTTTAATGTTAACTAGTCTACATGTACGTGTTTTGCACGTATTTTAATTAAAATATCATAATTGCAGATGTCGTCTTTTTGTCTTTGCAAGGTGACTATTCATGTGTGTATGATTTAATACTCCTTGGAAAATAGTAATGACAGAAAAATTTATTATCATTGGAACATGGAGATTTGTATGAAAAAAAAGAAACTTCATAGTATGCAAACTTTATTGCTTTGACTCTTAAACATAAATGACATGCAAGTTTTTATAAAATATTCAAGAATATTTTAGGAATTCAAAAGTTTCACCACTAAGTTTTCATATTATATAGTAGAATATATGTTAAAATTAATATTAATTTTAATTTTAATGTTAATTTTAATGGTCATGCTAATTTGATATTAATATAATTTTAATATTAAATTTAATGTTTAATTTTATCATGTTAGCTGCCATGTCATCAGTCATACCATATATCACATAATGAGAGATGATATCACCCAAATTTTTTAGGAGCTAATGTCACGACCCGCTACCCAAATTGTTGGGCCAGGCCGAGTCATGTCCAGCCTACGTTTGAGATAAAACGTAGTAAGCTGTTCTAAAGACAACAGGATAAGACTAAATGTGCTAACAGTTCTATAAGTGAATAAAAGTCATAAATGCTCCAAACACAAAAGTCATCTCATATATAGAAATAAGTCCAAAGTACAAGTGATCTGAAATGTAAAACTGGATACATGTCCAGTTACAAAATATGTAGCCTAATACATGACTACTCTCAAAAGTCTAAAGCGAAAAGACAACTATGCGAGGTTCCCTGCAGGAACATCCTCGTAAAGCAAAGCCGGGTCCTCGGCAGTAACTCCATAATATGTGTCGCAGAGTAACTCCTCCTCAGTAAGGACACCTACAACGTTATCCTGTCAGGACGGGAGCAAGTACTGAATCTAGCAAACTAGCATATGAAACATGGAAATGAACATAAGAGGAATAATTTGAAACATGGCATCACATAATCTATCATGGCAAGGACACATATGTCATAGAGACAGATGTATATGTAATGTTTAAAACTGTAGCAGGTACGTGATCGGTCAATAGATGTACAAAGTGCTGGGGCACATGTAAATGAAATGTATATACGTACAAGTGCAAAGGCGGTAGATGTACATACGCACAAATACAGCTTTGAGATAAGGGCCTACGGCGCAGTAACATATAAAATGAAACTTTGCTCGGTACTGTAGAGGGGGTATGATCACGTACTCCACTATCAGTTTTTCCATAACCCATTTCTAATCATGTGAGAGATACATCAAGACTGTTATAAGCATGGTAGTAACTGAAAGTACAACATGTGAAGTTTTAACTTGCTACCCCAAGGATCAGCATTTAACATGGTTGGATTTGCAGTTCATTGATGTAACAGTATGTAAAATTTGTAGAAAGTACTTGCCTCTAGCAAAGCAAAGCAAAACAAGCTGCGATAAAAGTGCTATGGATGTCCGATAACTCGTCACTGTAGAAGTAAATACATAAACTTAGTTTTTACACTAAGCTAAAACACTAGGACACTAATTTGTGAAATACGACTTGTGACTGGACACCTAGCCAAAATGATGACTTTGGCATAGGAGACCAATGTGGGATGACACACTACTTTAACTATCTTTCTAGGGTCTTTACACTAGTGAGGGGTGAGGTTTAATACGGCTAAAACTCAAAATAACACAAAAAGTTACAAGTCGTAATTAATCAATAAATAAATCAAATGATCATTGTGTTTCAACAATTTTTGAGATAGACAAAAAGCTTATTTTTACTTAAAGTAAAGCACCAAAATGATCCTTGTTAATCATAGAAATTTATTATAATTTTTCTGGAATTTATTAACCAGTACAAGTATTTTATAAAATCAGTTTTCCTAAGTATACAGAAAATAAGTTTTGGTTTCATATGCCAAACTAGTGGCAAAACAGTAAATTAAATACTACAAAAATTATACTAAATTAGCTAAATTAACATAGTATCTAAATACTATTTTTCCAGAATTTTAGCAATACTTTAAGTATTTTTAGAAATCCAAAAACAGCATTGCACACAATTGAAATTAAATAATTAATTATCTGCGTATTTTGTCCATGTATATAATTTGAACCAAAGTTCAAATACAGAACCCAAGACCATGAATCAAGTCCAATATGACTTGTACAGGTCTTGAATGTGTGAAAACATATTTGGGCCCAAAAACCCATGCTAGGCTTGGACACCAAATGGTTGCAGTAATTTAAATACACTAAAATACAATTTGATAAAAGTGCAAACATAAATATTAATATTTTAATAAGACAAAGTTATGCATAGTGAATATATACATACATATGTAAAAAGTACATATATCTATGTATAAGGAAATACTTAATTTATAAAGTATATATATATATATATATATATATATATATATATATATATATATATATATATATATATATATATATATATATATATATATATATAAGGAAACACTTAATTATAAAGTAGTATATATATAATAATATATATACACATATAAATATATACATATATACATATACATTATATAAAAGTACTAAATATAACATATATATATATATATAAAATATATATATATTATATATATATATATATATATATATATATATATATATATATATATATATATATATATATATATATATATATAAATACAGTACATATATATATATATATATATATATAATAAAAAAAATATATATATATATAAATACAGTACATATATATATATATAATATAGTATAATAATACTTATATATATATATATATATATATATATATATATATATATATATATATATATATATATATATATATATATATATATATATAACAGAAAAGAAAAGAAAAAGAAAAAAAAAAGAAAAAGAAACAGAAACAGAAGAAGGGGGGCTCGAACCCGAGCCAGCGCTGGGGGGGGGGGGTATAGTCGAGTCGGGCTGGTCAGGGTGTAACGCCCCAGTCCCAAAATACGTAGGACTAGAACGTAATCATGCCAGCTGTATACATACGAAGTATATGGACCCTCGTATATATACATAAGCTGTAAAATGCAGTAACCAAGGTACTAAATCTCATCCACAATGATAAATATGATATAAAAGTAACTTTGAATTTGTCATGTATACAATAGTTGGGCGGAGACAAAGTCCACTACCAACCAAATTAAATATAAAAAAATATACAAGGGAAGAATTTAAAAGCGAGAGCAATGGCGAGTCCAAGAGCAATCACCACGAAGGAAGGAATGGCCTTAGCTAGAGCACCTGCAAGAAATCACAAAAACACACACCTGGCGAGATAACCAGGTCCTCAGAGGGACGTAACAAGATACATCAACATGCCATATAAAACTGAATATAAAATATGCCACAATCAAAGAAAGTGACAAGACACTAATAAGGTAATCTAACCAAACTAAAGTGAACAAGCAGTGAGAACAAACCTTTCGTCGCATGAGCCCTGGCTGTAATGGGATCTAGTATAGTCCCCACTTGGGCACCAGTGACCGAGAGCATGACGTTGAAAAATGACAGTGGCCAACCTGAGAGGCTCATACCCGTATCTCCAGCGGAGCTTCCGGGTTATAAGGGAAGTGCAATAGAAGCCCATACGATAAGGAAATGTTCCCCCCACCCAATGTACCTGTCAAGTCGCATCCACGACCATGTATCTCTACTAACTGCTAAGTCTCCTAACACGCCTCTATTAGCAGTTAGCCCTAACGCATGCACATGGGGGATCAGCCCACACACAAGAACCTCTACATGCTACTCATCTCACACATCCTCGTGATACAACTGTGTCAAGGTATATGCAATACACTACAACGGTAGTCTCTTAACTCTAGGTCCATATGCAATCAAGGGATAATAACAAAGTATATCTAATATCACTGAGCATGCAGTAATCAAGAACTGTAAGAACTGAAAATAATGAACAGTGATATGTAATAAAATGCAACTGAATATAAACAGTATAATGGCAAGGTATCTTGCCTGCGGTGCGAGAAAGGCAAATCCAAGAGTAGCAAGTGTCAGCACCCAAAACTCACAAATCACAGATCACTCCAGTCGCTGAAACAAACATCAAAAATGATCTCGGTGAAGAAGATATACCTAGGAAACGCCTGTCCAAAAGTCAAATTCTGGAATAGGGGCAAAATCGTAATTTCGGGTTTAAAACGATGTCCGCCGTTGGACCCGCTTTGTACCGAAATGCGCGCCAGAACCTACGGTCTCTAAAGTCGTCAAACTACATGTCTACGAATTTGTTTTGACGAGACGAACCCAACGGTATGTCCAATGTTGGATTCCGGTGGGCCGTGCACAAAATCGCCCGTTGAGTGGGATTGTGGGCCCGCCAAAATAGCGTCCCGATCAACGGTCTCAGAATCGGACCAAACTTGGCATACAGGACCAGAAAAATATTTCGAGTCCAATGGCGCAAGTTTCGTCGCGATTTGATGAGTGTGCACAAAGTAATTGGAAAATACCGAAAATATTCGATACGCAAAAATGCGACGGATACGGACCAAATTCGTCGCGCATACGCAACCAATTTGACTTCCGTCAATTCCCGCACGTCCACAATTTCGATACGGACCTTTCGGTACTTTCGGTTCATAACGGGGTCGCCCGATTTGTCGGGACGTACCTCGTACGGGATTTTTAATGTTTATAAAAACTGATTTTTCGAGGAATTTAATTTAATTAAAACTGAAATTTATTGTTGAAATAAATAAAACTATTTGAAGGAATGAAAGAGGGTCATGTGGGCTATCTACACGAATTTACGAATCTACAATCGGATTAGAATTGAAGGAAAAATCGATTTAGAGAGTGGGATACCTTAAAGTGGGAATCCGATGTTGTTGTTGTTGTTTCCGTTGCCGTTGGCGCGGGGTGCTGCTGTGCTTGCGGACAGCACGCCGAGGAGAGGGTAGGAGGAAGGAGGAGTGGAAGGAGGTGGAAGGAAATTTGGAGGAGAAAGAAATTTAGGATTTTGGGTTTCTAAAACTCATATATATATATATATATATATATATATATATATATATATATGTATATATATATATATACATATATATATATATATATATAAAAGCCAACAACCAATTTGCTACTGTTTGTTATAAAGGGGTCGGCCCCTTTTTAGGAGCAGCTTGCTGCTGGTGTGGGGGGCGCACACATGATCTGTTATTTATATTATTTGTTTTTTTTTTTCTTTTCAAACTACTCATATATATATATATATATATATATAGTTTATATACTATATATATGCTAAGGGGTGGGCGCACAAAGCTACATGCTAGTAGCATGCTACTGTTGCTTTCCTTTTGTGTGTGGTCGGCTGCCACATTGGTGGGGCCGACCACCACATGAGTTTAATTTTTTTTTTTTTTCTAAACTAATCTTTTCTTTCTTATCTAATCTTTTTAAATATATAAACTCTATATATATGTATATGTATCTATCCATATATATACCATAAACCATTTAAAAAAACAAATAACAAATTAAATATTATCTATCAAAATATTTAATATATTATATATATATAACTTCAATTCACAATAAATCAAATCAAATTAATAATATCTTAACAGATTAAACATGTTTATTAAATCTCCAAAATTTAAAATAAAGGTTTAATATAATCTAATTATATATATGATGCACCAAAAATATTTTTTACATATACACACAAATTTAAATTGCCACAAAGGCAACAATAATAATATCTCATTAATATCAAATAATACCAACAATAATAAACTGCCTATTAAATTTTCACAAAATAACTTTAGTAATAATGAAATAATAAAAATCATCCAATGGGTGTACTTCACCGCTCACCCATGTATGGGTCCAGAAAACTATACCATCTTATAAAATATTATTTTATTAATAAAACATAAATTTTATACCAAAAGTCAATAAATATTCAACAAGTCTCAAAATTATTTAAAATATTTGTACACATAGGAAATGTTCCTACATGGCCATCTTAGTCACCCCACATGCTCACATGGGCTTACTTTTGTTCGGGCCCTGTTCGGACTGAATTGGCTATACCGGGTCAAAAAAATAAATAAAACCATAACTTGTATAAACTCATTTTTAAGTCTAATAAAATAATAAAATAATAATAAAAAATTAATGTAAAAAAAATAGGGGTTTTACACAGGGGGTCAGCCCGAGGGTTATGTTAGGATTAGGGTTTTGTTTAATTTATTTAGGTTCGAAATAATTAACACATAAAAAAAAAAAATTCGATCCTGTGTCCGGACAGTTAGGGACACAGGATTTCTACGTGTCCGGGTCGATTTCGACACGCACGACACGAGTTTCACGTGTCCAGTTCCACACCCGTGCTCGCCAGGACATGGCAAACAACATATGTGGACACGAGCCTCACACGACACGATTTAACACTGCTACTCACGTGTCCAGTCGTCGAAGGGGGATTTCGAAGGTGCTGACGGGCGGAGGAGCGGTCGGGATGGCGGCGCTCGGGTGGCGACGCGTTCGCATTGTCACGACGAACCCTTTGGTGGTGGTGGTGGTAGGGGGTGGCGTTCGTCGTAGGGGCGGCGCTGGCGGTTTAGCCCGAGTTAGGGTTCCGGTGAGGGAAAAGTGGAGGAGACGGTGGCGTGGGCAGTCGTGGTGGGGTTTTAGGGTTAGGGTCAGGACTGGGAAGAGGGAGGGGGTTTAAGTAGGGGCTTGAGGCGGTCGGGGGCAGCCGGAAAGGGCGGGTCGTCGGTCAGCGGAGTGGGTGAGGGAAGAGAGAGAGTGTTCGTGGGGGGGGGGGTGAGTTTAGGTTAGCGATTAGGCCCCCAAAGTTTAGGAATTTACACAATGGTCCCCGCAGTAGGTAAATGCAAATAAGAATTTGCATTCCACAGTTTTAAAATATTTAAGTATTTACAAACTGATATCAAACAATTTAATAAATTGCATACTGATATAAAAACAATTTTAAAAATTACAAAATGATATTAAAACAATTAAATTAATTGCAAAGTGATATTTTTAATATATAAAACTCATTTACAAATCATTTAAAAATTCTAGGAAAATTCCTAAAAATCCTAATAATTATTTTAAGGCTAAAATTAACATTAAAAATTAATTAACACTAATTAAAATAAAATTTGAAAAACATGGGCTTACAAGTCTTCCCTCCTTGAAAAATTTCGTCCTCGAAATTCACAAGGCTTGTAAGCCCCTGAATTTAGGGCTTATTTTTTTCAATTTTATAAATCAATGATTTTGAATAAATATTATTATTTGATTATTATTTGATTTAATGCTCTTTACCGTGACTTGGAATTCTAGAGCGTCAGGGATGCCAGTCTCTGGAAATCTCCTTCTTGGAGTTTGTAGTAGACGAGATTATCTTCACATTGATATATCGTGTCCCACTCGAACTTGTTCCCTTGTATTCTTTTTGCCTCGCGCAAGTTCGGGTCAATTTAGACCAATTTATCGTCTGCCGTAATTCCTGATTTAATTTCCAATTTAAATTCCGGGCCTGACATCGGTCCAATCCAGTCGACCCAATTTATGGCCCTGGCCTGTTTTGAGTAAACTATGCAGGTGCCACTTGCGTGCCAAAATTTCGATCTCCTTTGTGCTCCTATTTCATCCGTGATTCAAATTGCTTAATTTATTAGTTAATTAAATCTTGGCCTCGACCTTGTCCAACTTGGCCCAACGCCCAACCCAGTTTAGTGTGGGCCCTGTCATGACTGCCCATACATCCCGCTAGTGTTCTCCTATTTTTGCCTACTCGAAAATATAATTCTTTTATTTTATATTATTATCTCTTTCTCTCTCTATGTATATATACCTACATGTATACATGTGTTACATCTCTCCTCTCACTCATGTACACTTCTCACACAAAGAGAAACCCCCTCACCCCACACTCAGCCGAACCCCCCTCTCTTTTTTCTTCTTCATGAAGTAAACCCATCTCTCTCTTTCTCTCTCTTCTATATTTAATATATATACACACACACACATATATATTAAATATCTCTCTCCTCTCCCATCACTCTCTCTCTACCTACACACTTAAACCCCTCCCCTCTCCCATCAGGACACCCCCCCCATGTGGACCGACTACACTCCCTTTCTCTCACAAATATCTCCTCTCTCTCTCTCATTATATAATATATATACATATACATACTCTCTCTCTCTCTCCAACCCATCATCACACTCTCCCCCCTCTCTCTCTCTCACAGCCGACAAGCCCCCTCCCCTTGCTGTACAAGACCGACACCCCCACCATTCTTCTTCTTCACTTCTTCTTCATTTTTTTCATTCTTCTTCATATTAACACCAACACCATTATCACCATCAACTACACAACCACCTCCACTCTCCTCCTCTTCTCCTCCAACACCTCACCCCCGTCGTCGTCGCCCCGCTGCGTGCAGCCTCGCCGCCGCGCCATGCCGCCGTCGGCCTGGCCGCGCGCACAGCTGCGCGCACTGCGCTGCAGCAGCAGCCAGCAGTAATGGCAGCGCAACAGCAGCCACAGTCGCAGCATGGCGCCGCCGGCCACGCGCCGCCGCGGCCGCCGCCACCGCCGGGGTCGGCCCCCCTTGGCCGGGCGCACCCCGGGCAGGCCCCCGTGGCGCGTCCCCTCTTCCCCGGCGCGAGAAACACCCTATTCGTGCATTTTGCACGGAATCCCGGCGTGACGCGCGCGGGATCAAGGATGAAAGTTCGCTCCGGGACAGCGACTTCGTGCACGTTTTTCGAGAAATCCGACCGTTGGATCGGCGAACTCCTTGCTCCGTCTCAATCTCGGTATATCCCTCTTCACCTCTGTCAAGTTTGAACCGTTAATTTCGTCGTTCGATACATCAAAACCGGCCACCAAGTTGACGTTTTAATTTGTACTATTTTTGGACAGTTTTGCGACGCCAACTTCGCGGGTTCGTATCTTCTCCATCACAGCTCCGTTTTGCGCGCCACCAGTTCCGGTGCACAGCTGGTATAACCCTCTTCCTGCCCCCTTTAGATTTCATTTCAGTTTGAGCTTGTTAGGTCGGTCAAATTCGACGCCAAAGTTGACCGTTCGAATTCTTAGTGTTGCACTTGTAAAATTCCATTTTTTGAACCCGGGACTCCGGATTCAATTTCTGACACCACCAGTAGACTCGTGGCGTCGTTCTGGCATGTTTTCATATAAAGTTTGCCTGATTTGGAGAACGTGGGCCCTGGCACGCATTTCGGTGCAAAGTGGGTCCCCCTTTCTGAGTCAACGGGACTTTTTGACGCCGGCTCATCGGAATCCAATTCCGGATATACCGTTGAGTTCGTATCGTCATTCTGGACTCGTTGACATATAATTTGCTGAGTTTTGAGGACATTGGCTCCGACACGCTTTTCCGTGCAAATCAGTTTCCAATGTCCGGGTCAACGGACCAATTTGAGATCGGGTCAACGGAATCCAATTATGGATATACCGTTGGGTTCGTATCGTCATTCTGGATTCGTGGACATATAATTTGTTAGGTTTTGTGCACTTTTATTTCGGTGCAAAGTGTGTCCAACGACGGACATCATTTTGGCCCAAAATTACCGTTTTGCCCCTGTATCCAAATTGGACTTTTGGACAGGCTATCCTAGCTGATTTGACCATTCTGGACACGTCGGTGATGTTAGTTTTATCATCCGACAACATCTGTAGATTTCTTCCCTTTTGTGTCACCCTATTATTATAATATTTTCTCCTTCTGGTTGTTATAGAGATCCGTCGATTTCAGTGATTTCTAAATCACTGAAATTCATAAGTTGACCTTGTAGAGGTTTATAGAGACTAGCTTGACCATGGTTGACTACTTTGACTAGACGTCGAAGTAGAGTCAACAGTTGACCTAGGTTTGATCAGACTTGACCAACGTTGACTTTTTGACCAAAGTCAACTGTAGGTCAACCATTGACCTGTTTAACCTAGATTAGACTTAGGGTTGACCAGAGTTGACCAGTTGACCAAAGTCAACTGTACGTCAACCTTGACCCAGTTTGTCTTAGTTTGACTTAGTTTGACCTAGATGTTTAGTATGTCTTTTGACCCTGATCGGCTCTTGTATTATTTCATCTTTAGGTCTGTGGCTTTACTCTGAACCCTGATTCATATTGACAGCAGGACCCCAGGCGAGTACATTCTCTGATAATATTTCTGTTTTATGATATCGTTTATGTTTCTTGTATTTAGTGTAGATATGCTTGTTCTCGACACATTGGTCACACGGATTGGTATTCATGGATCCCGACGAGAGATGTCTCTCCTTCTTAGGTTGGGATGTATTGTGCAAGCACCCTTGTAGCTCTTGCTCGATATATGGTCACTGATTCTAGAGCAGGTTCGCGACCTTCTCATTAGAATCCCGTGCAGTGACGTGTCCTGTTTGGATCCACTCTACCAGTCGGGGACGGGGGAGTACTAGTGTAGATGTGTGATCAATACCCCACAGATATTGTATCATCATTGTATAGTGTTAATCATACACTCACGTATGATTAGCCAGGCCAAACATTGTATCAAGTTCTAAGCCGGTCACATGTTGAAACTAGTGCTAAACTCACATAGATATAGTTCCAGATTCTTGTACATGATTTATACTATTTTCCCTGTTCTTACATTCAGTTACAGTCTTGACATGCCTTACCATGATTCATGTACACATTATTTACCTCGTATATTCTCTCTATTTACTGCTACATTTTCAATATCGTCTAATTAGAACTGTTATTTGAGATTTGTGCTCGTTCCATCCTGACTGGATATGTTGACAAAATTTTAGGAGTAGTTGTGCCACATTTGTTGGACTGCAGGATGATTCTAGCTGAGGTGGTTCACACTGTTCCTCTATGTGAGTTGCCTGGTAGTTATTCCTTAGTTAGTCTTGTTGTTCCTTCATTATCTTCCTGTCTTATGATCATTGTAGATTCTAGTTGTTCTAGTGATATTGTTATTAATTCTTGTCTTATCTTCCTTAGTTTTTGTGATGTGACATGAGTACATTTCTAGTTATGGATTCTTAGATGTTGTAGTTAGTATAGTATACTTGACAGCGTTCTACCGCCGATACCGCGGCGTAGGCTGGACGTGGCCCACGTATTCGTACCCGTATATCCGGGTGCGGGTCGTGACACGTTTTTAGTGGTGGCCCATGCAGGTCAGTCTTTGCAGTTAATGCGAAGTCGTGGTAGTACTTGAGCTTATCTGTACTACTGCGAGCCTGCCCTAGGATTAAGGTTGAGTCATGGAATATTTTAGGATTTTGGTACTCAGTCACATATTAGGAACTCTTGGTAGATTCCAGGGATGACCCCTGGGGAATCTTATTTCGAAGGTTTTCAAATCTTTTCCTACTTGTTTCCATTCGTCATGATTTCTGAAATATCTGTCCGTATCAAACTTTATTCCTTCTTGGGATGAGTTTGTGGACCCCAGAGGGAGGTATAAGTTGAACTTGTATATCATCTAGGTTGGGGAGAGAATATGATTTACCAACCTCGTATCATGGTTGAGGTTTGTTTTAGATTATATTCCACCATTTTTCTATCTTGACCTAGGTAGTACCCTCGGGACTTTCCTTGAGATTTTTCTCTAAACCCTATCTCGGAAGTCGTTTCCGTTGTTTCTATTAACTTACCCTTGACTTGTTGTTGAAGTTTAAATCTTAATATTCGTTGTTGACCTTTGATTTTGTTTTGGATAATTCTTTTAAGAATTTGGTTAAGATATCCTGATAAACATATTTTGGACGAGAACAATGAGAACAGTAAGTGTCTTCTTTACTTATGGAGTTTGGAATTTATCGCAGTCATATTAGCTAGCCTGACCGGGACATGGAGCCTGATTTTGGATATACTATCCTAGTTATGGAATTTAGATTCTCTTGCAGCCATACCGGTTGGCGTGGTAAGGAATCTAGATGACATGATTATAGGGTGTATACCTTGGTTATGGACTCTATCGTTTATTGTAGCTATGTTTACTGGCGTGGCGTAAATTCTGGCAACATAATTTTGGATAGACGTGTATGGTTATCAGGTCATATCTTAAGTTGATTCACTTCTTTTACCAATTGAGCAAGATAATTCCTACCATTATTTCTTGTTTATCATTATTTTCTCTCCCATCGCATGATGATTTTCTCATCTTACCGTCATTTTCTTTGCCTTGTTTAGCTATGTCTTGATTATACAAATCATCCCGTACTTGGACTTCAATTATATCTTCGATTCTCTAAATTGTCTCTAAAATCGTGCCCCAATGACTTGGCTTATTTCTGAAATCATGCACATATGATTTTGTTCATATCATAATTCTATCGTGCCAAATCCCTCATCGTGCCTGAACAATTTTAAATCGATTATCTTGATCGTGCAAACTCGTCATTCTTGGATCGTGCCTAAATTATCGCCTAAATCTTCTATCATGTTTTAACCCCACTACCAACCTTTAATTTCGAGGACGAAATTTTTATAAGGTGGGTAGGATTGTAAGCCCCTGAATTTAGGGCTTATTTTTTTCAATTTTATAAATCAATGATTTTGAATAAATATTATTATTTGATTATTATTTGATTTAATGCTCTTTACCGTGACTTGGAATTCTAGAGCGTCAGGGATGCCAGTCTCTGGAAATCTCCTTCTTGGAGTTTGTAGTAGACGAGATTATCTTCACATTGATATATCGTGTCCCACTCGAACTTGTTCCCTTGTATTCTTTTTGCCTCGCGCAAGTTCGGGTCAATTTAGACCAATTTATCGTCTGCCGTAATTCCTGATTTAATTTCCAATTTAAATTCCGGGCCTGACATCGGTCCAATCCAGTCGACCCAATTTATGGCCCTGGCCTGTTTTGAGTAAACTATGCAGGTGCCACTTGCGTGCCAAAATTTCGATCTCCTTTGTGCTCCTATTTCATCCGTGATTCAAATTGCTTAATTTATTAGTTAATTAAATCTTGGCCTCGACCTTGTCCAACTTGGCCCAACGCCCAACCCAGTTTAGTGTGGGCCCTGTCATGACTGCCCATACATCCCGCTAGTGTTCTCCTATTTTTGCCTACTCGAAAATATAATTCTTTTATTTTATATTATTATCTCTTTCTCTCTCTATGTATATATACCTTCATGTATACATGTGTTACATCTCTCCTCTCACTTATGTACACTTCTCACACAAAGAGAAACCCCCTCACCCCACACTCAGCCGAACCCCCCTCTCTTTTTTCTTCTTCATGAAGTAAACCCATCTCTCTCTTTCTCTCTCTTCTATATTTAATATATATACACACACACACATATATATTAAATATCTCTCTCCTCTCCCATCACTCTCTCTCTACCTACACACTTAAACCCTCCCCTCTCCCATCAGGACACCCCCCCCCATGTGGACCGACTACACTCCCTTTCTCTCACAAATATCTCCTCTCTCTCTCATTATATAATATATATACATATACATACTCTCTCTCTCTCCAACCCATCATCACACTCTCCCCCTCTCTCTCTCTCACAGCCGACAAGCCCCCTCCCCTTGCTGTACAAGACCGACACCCCCACCATTCTTCTTCTTCATTTTTTTCATTCTTCTTCATATTAACACCAACACCATTATCACCATCAACTACACAACCACCTCCACTCTCCTCCTCTTCTCCTCCAACACCTCACCCCCGCCGTCGTCGCCCCGCTGCGTGCAGCCTCGCCGCCGCGCCACGCCGCCGTCGGCCTGGCCGCGCGCACAGCTGCGCGCACTGCGCTGCAGCAGCAGCCAGCAGTAATGGCAGCGCAACAGCAGCCACAGTCGCAGCATGGCGCCGCCGGCCACGCGCCGCCGCGGCCGCCGCCACCGCCGGGGTCGGCCCCCCCTTGGCCGGGCGCACCCCGGGCAGGCCCCCGTGGCGCGTCCCCTCTTCCCCGGCGCGAGAAACACCCTATTCGTGCGTTTTGCACGGAATCCCGGCGTGACGCGCGCGGGATCAAGGATGAAAGTTCGCTCCGGGACAGCGACTTCGTGCACGTTTTTCGAGAAATCCGACCGTTGGATCGGTGAACTCCTTGCTCCGTCTCAATCTCGGTATATCCCTCTTCACCTCTGTCAAGTTTGAACCGTTAATTTCGTCGTTCGATACATCAAAACCGGCCACCAAGTTGACGTTTTAATTTGTACTATTTTTGGACAGTTTTGCGACGCCAACTTCGCGGGTTCGTATCTTCTCCATCACAGCTCCGTTTTGCGCGCCACCAGTTCCGGTGCACAGCTGGTATAACCCTCTTCCTTCCCCCTTTAGATTTCATTTCAGTTTGAGCTTGTTAGGTCGGTCGAATTCGACGCCAAAGTTGGCCGTTCGAATTCTTAGTGTTGCACTTGTAAAATTCCATTTTTTGAACCCGGGACTCCGGATTCAATTTCTGACACCACCAGTAGACTCGTGGCGTCGTTCTGGCATGTTTTCATATAAAGTTTGCCTGATTTGGAGAACGTGGGCCCTGGCACGCATTTCGGTGCAAAGTGGGTCCCCCTTTCTGAGTCAACGGGACTTTTTGACGCCGGCTCATCGGAATCCAATTCCGGATATACCGTTGAGTTCGTATCGTCATTCTGGACTCGTTGACATATAATTTGCTGAGTTTTGAGGACATTGGCTCCGACACGCTTTTCCGTGCAAATCAGTTTCCAATGTCCGGGTCAACGGACCAATTTGAGATCGGGTCAACGGAATCCAATTCTGGATATACCGTTGGGTTCGTATCGTCATTCTGGATTCGTGGACATATAATTTGTTAGGTTTTGTGCACTTTTATTTCGGTGCAAAGTGTGTCCAACGGCGGACATCATTTTGGCCCAAAATTACCGTTTTGCCCCTGTATCCAAATTGGACTTTTGGACAGGCTATCCTAGCTGATTTGACCATTCTGGACACGTCGGTGATGTTAGTTTTATCATCCGACAACATCTGTAGATTTCTTCCCTTTTGTGTCACCCTATTATTATAATATTTTCTCCTTCTGGTTGTTATAGAGATCCGTCGATTTCAGTGATTTCTAAATCACTGAAATTCATAAGTTGACCTTGTAGAGGTTTATAGAGACTAGCTTGACCATGGTTGACTACTTTGACTAGACGTCGAAGTAGAGTCAACAGTTGACCTAGGTTTGATCAGACTTGACCAACGTTGACTTTTTGACCAAAGTCAACTGTAGGTCAACCATTGACCTGTTTAACCTAGATTAGACTTAGGGTTGACCAGAGTTGACCAGTTGACCAAAGTCAACTGTACGTCAACCTTGACCCAGTTTGTCTTAGTTTGACTTAGTTTGACCTAGATGTTTAGTATGTCTTTTGACCCTGATCGGCTCTTGTATTATTTCATCTTTAGGTCTGTGGCTTTACTCTGAACCCTGATTCATATTGACAGCAGGACCCCAGGCGAGTACATTCTCTGATAATATTTCTGTTTTATGATATCGTTTATGTTTCTTGTATTTAGTGTAGATATGCTTGTTCTCGACACATTGGTCACACGGATTGGTATTCATGGATCCCGACGAGAGATGTCTCTCCTTCTTAGGTTGGGATGTATTGTGCAAGCACCCTTGTAGCTCTTGCTCGATATATGGTCACTGATTCTAGAGCAGGTTCGCGACCTTCTCATTAGAATCCCGTGCAGTGACGTGTCCTGTTTGGATCCACTCTACCAGTCGGGGACGGGGAGTACTAGTGTAGATGTGTGATCAATACCCCACAGATATTGTATCATCATTGTATAGTGTTAATCATACACTCACGTATGATTAGCCAGGCCAAACATTGTATCAAGTTCTAAGCCGGTCACATGTTGAAACTAGTGCTAAACTCACATAGATATAGTTCCAGATTCTTGTACATGATTTATACTATTTTCCCTGTTCTTACATTCAGTTACAGTCTTGACATGCCTTACCATGATTCATGTACACATTATTTACCTCGTATATTCTCTCTATTTACTGCTACATTTTCAATATCGTCTAATTAGAACTGTTATTTGAGATTTGTGCTCGTTCCATCCTGACTGGATATGTTGACAAAATTTTAGGAGTAGTTGTGCCACATTTGTTGGACTGCAGGATGATTCTAGCTGAGGTGGTTCACACTGTTCCTCTATGTGAGTTGCCTGGTAGTTATTCCTTAGTTAGTCTTGTTGTTCCTTCATTATCTTCCTGTCTTATGATCATTGTAGATTCTAGTTGTTCTAGTGATATTGTTATTAATTCTTGTCTTATCTTCCTTAGTTTTTGTGATGTGACATGAGTACATTTATAGTTATGGATTCTTAGATGTTGTAGTTAGTATAGTATACTTGACAGCGTTCTACCGCCGATACCGCGGCGTAGGCTGGACGTGGCCCACGTATTCGTACCCGTATATCCGGGTGCGGGTCGTGACAAGGATTGAAGACCCGACAATATTCTAACATAGCAAGCAATGCAACAAATGACTAAGGCTATGATTGAAACTAACCTCTAAGGTATCAAGCGGGAACGGGTGGTTCCCTCGCAGCGGTTGGATCGAACAAGTAAGGGTATCTCTCCCTCATGTCCGACTCCCTCTCCCAACTAGATTCACCTGGAGAGTGGCGGCTCCAAGCTACTCGTACTAAGGGTATAACCTTGTTCCTCAGCTTCTTCTCTCTCCTGTCTAATATCTCCACTGGTTGCTCAGAAACTGTAAGGCTCGGTCCGACCTCCAACTCTGAATGATCTAGCACATGACTGGGGTCTGGAACATATCTCCTCAGCTGAGATACGTGAAAGACATTGTGAACTCCTGCTAGGTTGGGTGGAAGTGCAACCCTGTAAGCTAACTCTCCAATCCTGCCAAGTATCTCAAATGGCCCGATGTATCTGGGGCTCAGCTTCCCTCCTCGTCCGAACCTGATCGTCCCTCTAGTAGGTGATATCTTCACTAGCACCATATCACCGTCTGCGAACTCCATCGGTCTGCGATTAGCGTCAGCCCAGTGTTTCTGCCTATCCTGAGCTACTCTGAGCCTGTCTCTGATCATCCCGACTTTCTCTGCTGCATCCGTGAACATCTTTGGCCCAAGCATAACTCTGTCTCCAACATCATCCCAAAAGAGCGGTGTGCGACATTGTCGTCCATATAGCGCCTCGAAATGAGACATACCGATACTGGCTTGGTAGCTATTGTTGTATGAAAACTCTACCAAGTGCAGATGGCTCTCCCATGATCCTCCGAAGTCTAGCACACAGGTCCTCAGCATATCCTCCAGTATCTGTATCGTCCTTTCGGACTGTCCATCTGTCTGCGGGTGGTACGCCGTACTGAACTTGCGCCTACTGCCCAACTCCTCCTGTAAGCTCCTCCAGTAGTGGAATGTAAATCTACTGTCTCTGTCCGACACGATGCTCACTGGCACTCCGTGTAGGCGAACTATCTGCTGCATGTATAGCTCCGCCAACTTCTCGGTGGAAAGCCCCACCTTGAAGGGTATGAAGTGCGCGCACTTCGTCAGCCTGTCTACGATAACCCAAATGGCATCCTTTCCTCCTTGGGAATGAGGAAGCCCTGAGACGAAGTCCATCGTAATATGTTTCCACTTCTACTCGGGAATGGGTAACGGCTGCAACAAACCAGCTGGCCTCTGGCACTTCGCCTTGACCTACTGGCAAACTAGGCATCTCGAGATGAAACGCGATACATCCCTCTTCATCCCGTGCCACCAAAGATGTTCCCGCAAGTCACGGTACATCTTGTTAGCACCAGGATGAATAGAATATCTCGATTGGTGCGTCTCCTGCAAGACTGCCTCTACCAGCTCTTCCTTCGGCACGCACAATCGGCTGCCATGCCTCAAGGATCCATCCTCTGCAATAGTGAAGTCGTCCAGCAATCCAGCTAAAGCCTGGGATCGAAGTCTAAGGCTCTCATCTGTAGACTGTGCCTCCCGGATCTGCTATATCAAACCTGACTGAATGTCAAGCGCCATCATCTGTATCACTGATCCTGGCCGAACTAGCTCGATATCGAGCTTCTCCAGATCCTCCCACAAATGCTGATCAATCATCAGATACCATGTCATCAGATGCCTGCTCAGCACATCCGTCACCACATTTGCCTTCCCGGGGTGATGCTGTAAATCGATATCGAAGTCTTTCATCAAATCCAACCATCGTCTTTGCCTCATGTTCAGCTCTTTCTACGTGAACACATACTTCAAGCTTTTGTGGTCAGTAAAGATCTCCACACACTCTCCGTATAAGTAATGTTTCCATAACTTGAGTGCAAAGATCACCGCAGCTAACTCGAGGTCATGGGTAGGATAATTTCTCTCATGAGTCCGCAATTGCCTAGATGCATAAGCAATCACTTTTCATGCTGCTGTAGGACATATCCTAGTCCCTTCCCAGAAGCATCACTGTATATGGTGAAACCTCCAGAACCTGAAGGTAATGTCAGAACTGGAGCGGTCGTCAGCCTCCTCTTCAACTCCTCAAACGCTGCCTGGCAGTCCTCTGACCAGATGTACTCTGCGTCCTTCCGCGTCAGCTTCGTCATGGATTCAGCTATCCTAGCAAAGTCCTGGATGAACTTTCTATAATAGCCTGCTAAACCCAGAAAGCTCCTGATCTCTGAAACTGACGTCGGAGCCTTCCACGTCTCAACTGCAGCAATCTTCCTGGGATCCACCGAGATTCTATCTCCAGTGACTACATGGCCGAGAAACTCCACTCGGTTTAAAAAGAACTCGCACTTCGGCAATTTGGCAAACAATCTCTCCTGCCTCAGAATCCCCAAAACTATTCGCAAGTGCTCTGCATGCTCCTCCGGCGTCTTCGAGTATATCAGGATGTCGTCGATAAACACTACGACGAACTTATCCAGATACTGGTGAAATGTCTTATTCATCAAATTCATAAAGACAGCTGGCACATTTGTGAGACCAAATGGCATCACCATAAACTCATACTGCCCGTACTTCGTGTTGAACGCCGTCTTCTGGATGTCTGCTGCCCTAACCTTCACCTGGTGGTACCCGGATCTCAAGTCTATCCTGGAAAACACCTTCGCCCCGCTCAACTGGTCGAACAAATCATCTATCCTGGGCAGAGGATATTTGTTCTTGATGGTGATGGCATTCAAGGCCCGGTAGTCAATACACAACCGGACTGTACCATCCTTCTTAGGCACAAAGAGCACTGGTGCTCCCCATGGAGAAGCACTGGATTGAATGAAAGCCTTTTTCAACAGGTCATCAATCTGCTATTTCATCTCTACTGCCTCCTTGGGATTCACTCTATAGCAAGCCCGGGATACTGGTGATGAACCCGGTACTAAATCTATAGTGAACTCTACATCTCTGTCAGACGGAAGTCCTGGAAGATCCTCTGGGAATACATCCATAAACTTTCTAATGATAGGGTGTGGCGGTATTACGTCCCCAACTGTCGCATGACAGTTCGGCTCTAGGCTGATCTCCGGCCCTGTCCTCCTGACTCTGAATGGTGCTGTGCCTGGGGGACTGAACAAAATACTACCCTCATGGCAATCTATAGATGCATGGGCATAGCTAAGCCAGTCCATCCCCAATATGATATCATAACCGGGGAGTGGCATCACAAAGAATCGCCCCTCAAACTCTCTCCCGGCTATAGTAATAGAGCATCTATAGCTAGCTCTAATAGGCACTGGTCCTCCTCCCGTCATTACTCTACTAATCTCTGCAGTAGGTGTAGATACTAAGTGATGTTCATGCATAAACTCTAATGACAGGAAGCTATGAGATGCACCAAAATCAAACAAGCATAGAGCTAGAAAAGTATGCAAATAAACATGACCTGTGATGACGTCAGCTAAGTAATCGGGCTCTGAAACCTGCTCCGGCTCCGGCTCAAGGGCTAGGCTATAAACCTTCCCCTGAGGTCCCTTCTGCTGCTGCAGATGCTGCCCAAACCTCTGCTGCTGAGTCGAGAGTGGTCCTCTAGGCTTCGCTGCTGGGCAGTTCGAAAGCTGATGGGTGGCAGACCCACAAGCCAAACACTGACCCAACCTCTTCCTGCAGACGGCGAAGTCATGACCTGGTCTTCCGCAGAAAGAACATATAGCTCCCTTCTGCTGCTGCTGCTGCTGCCGGGATCCCGGGGCTCTAACTGGCGGGGTCTGATGATGGGGTATAGGGGGACGGTAAGTCTGCTGGTGCAGCGTCGGTGCTCTCTGCTGGAAATGTAACTCCTCTTCCTAGATTTTGGAATTATTTTTTATTTTCATTTTACTTGATTTTAAATACTTTAGTTAGAAAATATGTTTTTATCGTACAAAGGGTATTTTGATTTATAAAAGGAATTGTCAAACCATTTTTGATTTATTATTAAGACTTGAAAAGGTGTTTCACATCTTATTTAATATTGACTATTATTTCAAGAATTAGTGTAGAGTAATATTATTATTTGTTAAGTATTAAATTTAGTTTAGACTAAATGTATTTTTTAAATACCATCAATAATATCTAGTATTAAATTTTCATTATGAAATTGAAATTGATTAATTTAGAATTATATCAGATTCAATAATTATTTGATTTAAAACCTTGAGAAGATTTGTTTTTGGATTTAAAAATCATAAGTACCTAGAAACAAGCAAAAGATTTGACAAGCTATTTTTCACAAAGGGTCTTTTGATACTCTAAATTATTCCGATGCTATCAAATATTATATATATACGATGACTATTATTTTTGGATTTACGAAATATACTTTTAAATTATTTGGATGACATTTAATACTATTTTAAATTATTACGAGGATTAATTACTTGAATTTAGATTGTACTTTAGTTTATAAATTATTGGTTATGATCCTACCAATAAAAGTTGTCAATTTATATGATTTAAACTATGTGATAAATATTGAATATTATTACCATTATTAAATAATGGATTAAGATTTGACTCAGGAAGTTTAAAATTATTCGATTATTTATTTTATTAATAGATTAACTAGTATCCCATTTATTGGAATAATTATCTAAATGGATAATGACTGCCTAAATTCTAACTTTGATAAGATTCTTCCAAACCAATACTTATCTCCGAAGATTCTGATACTAAACTAGATAGGAATATCTTTTCTTGGGCTAGCCAATTACGGAGTCCCAACAGTTACGTCCGAATAGATTAACACCCATCCAGCCCATGTTTATATATAACCTTTCCCCTTCAAAACCTGCAAAAGAAAACCCTATCTCCTTCAAATAAACTCTGCCGCCAACACCACTCTGCCGCCAACACCAACACCAACACCATCGCCACCATCTATACTCCTTCATAGGCCCCCTTCCATGTCCCCATTGCTTCCTTGCACAACGAGACCCAGGACCAGCAACCACCAATCGCGTTCGACGCCGTGGCCGAACTACTCCTTTTCTTAGACCACCAGCAAGCATCCAATACAACAACCAACGTGTCCAGCCTCGGGTCCGACCCCGGGCATCCGTGTCCGTGTATCTGTATTAATCCTCTTCATCGAATCCTTTACATCAGAGCACACAAGGAATCTCGTGTCCAACTTCTGGACACGATTCAGAAAGCAAGAAATTTACACAAACTCTAACCCGCTCCCGACCTCCAGAGTCGCCCGCCTCAGCGCCGGCCGGACGACGCTCCGGAAGCCGTCGTGACCGTGCCACAGCGTCCCCACCGACGCGCGTTTCCCACACGGCCAGTTCCTACCGGATCGCTGCCTCCAGCACGCTCCTCACGGCGCCTTCGTCGGACGCTGGTAACCGCCATCGGGTGAGCGCTCGTACTCGCGCTTGGGCGCCTGCCTCCAGCCGTCCTCGAGTCGCACGCGTGTGCGTATTTTCCTGGCGGAACCCGCCCCAACCTCGAGAGCCCCCGCCGCTGGGATGGGGAGCCGCCGCCCGTGCCGAGCCCCCGCACCACCCCAGATCCGGCGACCACGCCGCTAGTCCTCGATCGTCGCTCCTCCGTGCGGTCCGCCCCCTCCTCGCGTCTGAGTCCCTCGTGTCCAGATCTGGACACCAAGCGCGCCGCCTGTCTCTTCCGACAGCTCCGGACCCCCGACTTCCCAGAGCCAGCGCCACCGCGGGCGTGCATCCCGCGCGTCGACGTCGCCTCGCGTCTCCTCCGCACGCCGAGTGTTCCACCACCCGCCGGCGCCAGTGCCGTCGACTCCTCCGCCCGACACCATCCTCCTCCGCCTCCGGCTCCCCCGGCCGAGTCCTCCGCCTATGCCGCCGTGTCGAGCGCTCAGCTCGCCGCGCCAGCCACCTTCTTCTCCGGCGCACAGTCCAAGCGCCGCTCGAAGTCGAGCAACCTCCTTCTCGCCTGCTCGTGCCGGCCAACCTAGTGATCTGCTCTTACGAGAGAAGCTTCTGGTAACTACTTATTTTTCTCCTCTCCCTCTTTCTTTGTACCCCAGCTGAAAACGAATTAGAGGAGAGTGTCACACCTGATCAGGATAAGTAGTGGGTTGAGGAGTAACCTTTTGGCGATAGTTTGATAATGAGTAAGAGCCATAGGCTAACACAGTTGAGCATTAGCTCAGTTGGTTGGAGGGGATAGATGCTGTGTGAATAGTCAAGGGTTCGAGCCATGCCTTGGTTTTAATTGTTGTTCTTTTTGGGTTAATTGTTGTTCTTTTTGGTGTAAACAATATGTGGTGGTGTTGGGTACTATTGGTTCTCCTTTTGTTGTTGTGCTGCCATTATGTTTGCACTAGTGTGCATTAGCCCTTTGGGTGTGTAGGTAGGTGTGCTGCCTTCTAATCAACCCTACTCAAGCATGCTATTATAAATATGCCGAGGTAGACAGCTTAGGTAAGATCCCTTGGGTGTTAGCAAAACCAAAAAAAAGAGAGTAGCCATGTCTCGGCAACCATAAATATTTAAGTGACCTATAATTTACATGATTGAGGTGTAGCTCAACTGGTGGAGTGTGGAGATGAATAATGTTAGACTTGGGTTCGAATGCTGTAGTGGTCAGATTGGAAATATTCTTTTTTTTATTTTTCCTTACTGACATATTGGATGCTTTGGTGATAATTCCCAGCATCCTATTGGATAGGGCTGCAAATGAGCCAAGCCGTTTGCGAGCTGCTCGAAGCTCGGCTCGATAAAAGCTCGTTTGAGCTCGGTTCGTTTAGTAAACAAGCTGAGCTCAAGCTTCATTTTCGAGCTCGTTTAATAAACGAGCGAAGCTCAAGCTTAGAAGTACTCGGCTCGTTTGAGCTCGCAAGCTGGCTCGTTGATGAGCTTGCGAGCTGGCTCGTTTAGAAGCTCGTTTAGAAGCTTGTTTAGAGGCTCGTTTGTACTCTGTTGAATTCTAAATATATGTATATTTTTGTGCATTATACATTTATGTCCTTTAATAATTGATATTAAGGATCTTTTTTAATTAAATTTTTATAAATAAATTGTTAATATTACAGGTACTTGAATTCAAACCTAACTAAATTGAAATCGAGCTCGTTAAGTTTGAAATCAATTTATTTATTTTGAGCTTGAAATAAAGATGAGCGAGCTTGAAAACAAGCTTTAACAAGCTTTATTTTGAGCTTATCAAGCTTGAATCAAGCTTGCTTGTCAAGCCAAGCTCGAGCTCAAACCAAGCCAAGCTCAAGCTTAATATAAACAAGCTCGAGCCAAGCTCAAGCTCCAAAATAAAAAATTTATCAAGCTCGAGCTCGAGCTTGAGCTCGATTAATTTAGTCAAGCCAAGCTCAAGCTTACAAAAGCTTGGTTCGGCTTGGCTCGTTTGCAGCCCTACTATTGGAGAATAACTTTAAGTGTAGGTCCCTACACATCCAGGTATGAGCATTAGCAACCTGGATGTGTGCATAGGTTGGTATAGAAGAGGCCTAGAGTTCAATTCTCAGGTTGAGAGCTTTTTAATTTCTGTTTACACGGTCCCACTTAACGGACGATTTTGTGCACAGTCCGTCGAAATCCAACTTTAGACATATGGTTGGGTTCGTATCGAAAAACTGAATCTGTAGACATGTAGTTTGACGACTTTAGAGACCGTTGACTCTGGCACGCTTTTCGGTGCAAAACGGGTCCAACGGCGGACATCGTTTTTGTCCGAAATTACCGTTTGTCCCTGTGTCCAGAATTGGACTTAAGGACAGGCAATCCTAGCTAATTTGACTATTCTGAGAACGTTGGTACTATTTATTTCAGCATCCGGAGACTTCTGCATGTGTTGATTGATTGTGGCTCGTGAGTGGTATTTATTATTGGTTTCTCCAGCTAAGGACCTCAGGCAAGTGCACTTTTTGATTGCTTTTCGATTCATAGTAGTCTTTTCATTTCATGTCTATTACATATATCTTGCTGCTTGTTGACACGTTCGTCTCACGGAGTTGTCGGGAGGGAAAATATCTTAGTAAACATGTGGACTACCCAGAAATATCTCCCGTGTCTTTCGTGAATGCTAGCCGCTGCGCACGACACGTGCAGTGTGCCTTATTTACCCCCTTGCCGTCCACATGTCGAAACAGATATTTCACACCACCTAGATAGATGTCTTTTACTAGCTTTTCCTTGTTTACTTTCATATCGTGCTATGACATCAGTTATCTTCCAGCTTTTATTTCTCATATGTTATTTTCATGTCTTGATAATTCTATTGTGTTTTGCACTGCCGTCGGTTGTGTACTTGTTCCAATCCTGACTGGATAACCAACATTTTTCAGGTTTAGCCGCGATCATTCTTAGCACTGTGAGACTTGGGTATGCTGAAGACGACCTAGAAATAGAAAGCAATTGTATCAACTTCATTAACTGTAAAATATTGTATTTTTCTTTAATTGTAAATCTCGTAAATGTTGTAATAACTTTAGAATTGTGAATGAGCAGCAAAATATGATTTTTGAGCATTCTTTTTTGCGGGCTTGGCAGCGTTCTACCGCCGACTCTGCGGCGTAGGCTGGCTTGGACACGTCTCGTATCCGAAAAGCGGGTACGGGTCATGACAGGAAAGCCTGACGCTTGGACGGTCCCTCATGATGTACAGAAGCCGGCCTCTTGCTAGACAGAAGACGCTCCTCAATGCTCCGGGCCAACTCTAGGCTCTGGTAGTAGTCAGTCGTACCGTTCGCCACTATAAGAATGCCAATGTCTGGAACTAGACCATGGCAAAACCTACGGGTCATCTCCTCTGGATCTGCAACCAGACTAGGAGCAAAACGGCCCAAGCGACTAAACTCTGCCGCATAGTCATCAACAGAACGGTTCCCCTGCTGGATGTTCTGGAATCGTAGCCCCATGGCTACTCTAGCAGTGGTCGAGAAGAATTTCTTCTTGAACTGGGACTTGAACTGATCCCAAGTGGCTCTCCCTCTCGCAAACAACGGCTCATTCCGAAACCAGACTCCTTCTAAGTCTATCAGCAGAAATCCCGCTGCCTCGACCTGGAGGTCATCCGGCATCCTAACTCCGAGAAGCTTCCTCTCTACCGAATCTAGCCAGTCATCTGCTACTACTATGCCCTCAGTCCCTGAGAACTCCTTGGAATTCAGACCCATAAAGTCCTTGATCGTCCCCGCTCTCTGCCGTGGCTCTACATGTGGTGGGACCACGGGACGTCCCTCAGAACGCTCCATGCTCTGGCGGAGTAGGGTAGTCTGCTCCTGATGGGTTGTTAGGAACCCCTGAATCAGAGTGAGCAGCTGGTTCCCGTCGAGTGTGACGGAAGCCTGGGTGGGTATAGTAATAGGGGGTGGTAGAAGTATCGGGGCCTGCTGGGACTGGGATGTGGAAGGCGGTGGAGGCATCTGGGTCTGTGGATCTGTGGAGTGGGGGAATGTGGTAGGTGGAGGTGTATCAGTCGACTGGTCAGCTGACTGGATAAGGAGGGCCCCATTCTCGGGTGTAACATACTGGGATGAACGAGTAAGCACCATCTAAATTACAAATAAAAAGGACTTATAAGGACTTGTTAAAGTAAGCAATCATAGACAAGAAAACCTAATTATAATAGCAAACATGTGATGTATTTCCTATGTTGCAATCCTAGCATTCCTCTAGGTATTCTAAGCGTCATTCCTAAAGTTGTCTAATTACCTTAAGTTCCTAATTGCAGACATGCTTGGTACAATAACGTAACCAAACAATTTAGTCAGGACCTGCATGGGCCACCACTAAAAATATGTCACAACCCGCTACCCAAATTGTGGGCCAGGCCGAGTCATGCCCAGCCTACGTTTGAGATAAAACGTAGTAAGCTGTTCTAAAGACAACATGATAAGACTAAATGTGCTAACAGTTCTATAAGTGAATAAAAGTCATAAATGCTCCAAACACAAAAGTCGTCTCATATATAGAAATAAGTCCAAAGTACAAGTGATCTGAAATATAAAACTGGATACATGTCCAGTTACAAAATATGTAGCCTAATACATGACTACTCTCAAAAGTCTAAAGCGAAAAGACAACTAGGCGAGGTTCCCTGCAGGAACATCCTCGTAAAGAAAAGTCGGGTCCTCGGCAGTAACTCCATAATATGTGTCGCAGAGTAACTCCTCCTCAGTAAGGACACCTACAACGTTATCCTGTCAGGACGGAAGCAAGTACTGAATCTAGCAAACTAGCATATGAAACATGGAAATGAACATAGAGGAATAACTGGAAATATGGCATCACACAATCTATCATGGCAAGGACACATATGTCATAGAGACAGATGTATATGTAATGTTTAAAACTGTAGCAGGTACGTGATCGGTCAATAGATGTACAAAAGTGCTGGGGCACATGTAAATAAAATATACATACGTACAAGTGTAAAGGCGGTAGATGTACATACGCACAAATACAGCTTTAAGATAAAGGCCTACGACACAGTAACATATAAAATAAAACTTTGCTCGGTACTGTAGAGGGGGTATGACCATGTACACCACTATCAGTTTTACCATAACCCATATTCTAATCATGTGAGAGATACATCAAGACTGTTCTAAGCATGGTAGTAACTGAAAGTACAACATGTGAAGTTTTAACTTGCTACCCCAAGGATCAGCATTTAACATGGTTGGATTGTGCAGTTCATTGATGTAACAGTATGTAAGTTTGAGAAGTACTTGCCTCTAGCAAAGCAAAGCAAACAAGCTGCGATAAAAGTGCTAGGATGTCCGGTAACTCATCACTTGTAGAAGTAAATACATAAACTTAGTTTTTACACTAAGCTAAAAACTAGACACTAATTGGTGAAACACGACTTGTGACTGGGCACCTAGCCAAAATGATGACTTTGGCATAGGAGACCAATGTGGGATGACACATACTTTAACTATCTTTCTAGGGTCTTTACACTAGTGAGGGATGAGGTTAATACGGCTAAAACTCAAAATAACACAAAAAGTTATAAGTCGTAATTAATCAATAAATAAATCAAACGATCATTGTGTTTCAACAATTTTGAGGTAGACAAAAGCTTATTTTTACTTAAAGTAAAGCACCAAAATGATCCTTGTTAATCATAGAATTTATTATAATTTTTCTGTAATTTATTAACCAGTACAAGTATTTTATAAAATCAGTTTCCTAAGTATACAGAAAATGAGTTTTGGTTTATATGCCAACTAGTGGCAAAACAGTAAATTAAATACTACAAAAATTATACTAATTAGCTAAATTACATAGTATCTAATACAATTTTTCCAGAATTTAGCAATACTTTAAGTATTTTTAGAAATCCAAAAACAGCATTGCACACAATTGAAATTAAATAATTAATTATCTGCGTATTTT
>JANAVB010014322.1:0-47954 GCA_029216955.1 Iris pallida
TGGCTCCAATAATGGGGAAGTCCTTCTTACTATATGTCCGCGCTATAGACCATTCCCTTGGCACTTTATTAGCTCAGAAGAATGAAGGCGGCAATCTATCACCTCAGCCGCACAATGGTGGGTGCCGAGCACAGATACACACTTGTGGAAAAGGAATGTCTTGCAGTAGTATTTGCTATCCAGAAGACACGCCACTATGTGTCTGGGTAGACTATCCACATCATATATAAAGTCAATCCTCTCAGAATACTCATGACTAAACTGGGTTCTCTTAATTCTCGTTTAGCTACATGGGCAATGGTGTTGACTCCATATGATATGTTGTTCGTCCCTCAGAAGGAAATAAAAGGCCAAGCGTTAGCTGATTTCCTAGCAGCTCATCCAGTACTAGAATCTTCTAAACTCTACGACGAAATCCCCGATGAAGTAGTGGAGTCTAACGCCGCAACTGAGAAAATCCCTATTTGGCGAATGTTCTTTGACGGTGCATCGAGAACAGAACCTAAAGGAAATATCATGGCCGGTGTAGGCATCGTGCTTGTGTCACCCGACCCTCTGGTTATACATCATGTATATTCTCTCATGGAACCCTGCACCAACAACGTGGCAGAATATAATGCCCTATTGATCGGCCTACAACTGGCAAAACAAATGGAAGTTGACTATCTAGAAGCTTACGACGATTCTAAGCTAATAGTTAGTCAGGTACGAGGGGATTATGAAGTTCGTCATGAAGATCTCATCCCATATCAGAAAGCGACAATCGAAGTGGCTTCTACTTTCGCTAGATTTTTCATCGAGCACGTGCCTCGACTACAGAATATAGAAGTAGATGCTTTAGCCGGTCTCGCCGCTTTCCTAACCGTTCCTACTAGTACTCAGCAGTCGATCACAGTGTCTGGTCGAAATATTCTGTGTGAAAGATGCCTTGTATATTCATTATAGTTATACAACGGAAACAAACGTTGATGTTAAAGACTGGTGATTTCCTTTCATAGACTACGCTATCTATGGAATCCTCCCGAGGACCCAAAAGAAGCAGTATCTGTCCAAAGGCGATCCCTCATATTTTACTATTATATAGCTACCAAAATGTTGTATCGACGCTCTTACGATGGGCTACTGTTATGATGTTTATCAGACACAGAAGCCAAACATACACTCCGGGAGGCTCACGACGGAGTTTGTGGTGCATATCAACCAGGCCCTAAATTACAAGATCGACTAAGATGAATAGGTTATTATTGGCCCACGATGATAGCAAATATTGTTGAATATGCAAAAAAGTGTAGGGCTTGTCAGTTCCACGCCGACTTCATTCATCAACCTTCGGAGTTTCTACACCCGACAGCGTCATCTTGGCCTTTTGAAGCCTGGGGTATGGACGTCATAGGCCCAATCAGCCTGCCATCTTCCAGAGGACATCGGTTCATCCTAGCTATAATCGATTACTTCTCCAAATGGGCGAAAGCTATACCGCTCATCGAAGTGAAGACGTCGAACGTGATCAGTTTCATCAAACATTACGTTATCTATCGCTTCGGCCTACCTCGATGGATCATCCATGATAATGGTCCACAATTCGTGAGCCATGCATTCTATCAGTTCTACGATAAGAATTGAATCCAGAATGTAGTCTCTACTGCCTACAATCTAGCAGCTAATAGGTTAGCAGAAGCCTTCAATAAAACCGTCATTAAACTTTTCAAGAAGTTCGTGTCTTCAAACAAGCGCGATTGGAATGAGAAGCTCGACAAATGTCTCTGGGCCTATCGTACAACGGTTCGGACTCCAACAGGAAGTACGCCATTCTTTCTGGTTTATGGGAGCTAAGCAGTTCTTCCCCTAGAAATCCAGATTCTTTCTCTTCGAGTAGCCTTACTAAAGAAAGCTACCGTCTACGACTACAGGAGCTCGAAGCGCTAGACGAAAAACTCTTATTATCTCAGCAGCACATTCAGCTATACCAAGCACGCCTTTCCAGAGCCTTCAATAAAAAGGTGAAGGAAAGAATCTTCCAAGTTGGTGATCTAGTCTTAACAGTGAGAAGACCAATGGTCATGATGCACAAGACAAAAAGAAAATTCCAGCCTAAATGGGAAGGTCCTTTCGTTATAGAATCAGTGTATTCTAATGGTGCGTATCGGCTAACCAAGCCTGATGGTGACTTGCTCATGATGCCTATCAATGGCAAGTTCCTGAAGAAATATTATGTGCAACCTTTTGTAAATAGTGTTCACATATTTTCAGTCATAAATGTACAGTGCAATATTTATGTGATTCAAAAAATTATGACCATTATCCGTATTTCAAGAGTCTTGAATACGCTATGGATAATGGGTCCTCTAAAAAGATTCCCCAGTGGAATCATTTCCATTTTTGACTCTGCCCAAACTTGGTTTGACGAAAACAAGTCACGTCCCTATTACCTCTGAATTATTTTTCGATAATTATTTCCCAGTGGAATGATTAAGAAACGTTTTGCCACGTCCATATAACCTCTGAGCAAAGCATTCATCAAGGATAATCACGTCCATATTACCTCTGTATTATCCACTTCTACCTAATGTTATATATCCTTCCACGTCCATATTACCTCTGGTCTGATATAGAACATCCTCTGCTATTACGTCCATATTACCTCTATTAGCAGCTTCTTTCAACTTATTATGTATATTCAAGAATCCTGAATATAAAACGGATAATAAGTCCACATCAAATTCTCCAGCGGAATACCCACCAGAAATATTCTTACTACGTCCACATTACCTCTAGTTCTGATATTTCACAAAACTTCATTCATGAATTTTAAAAGCCAACAGATTCTTTATTTAAAACGTTTATTAAAAGACGGAGAAAAAGATACAAGAGCCTTGACGGCTAAAAGAGAAACAGTTACAAACAAAAATCTAAAGGATACACAATCTATTGATATTATCCTTTAGAGCTGCGATTTCGACTTCTGACTTCGCGGTAGCTCGGCGGCGCGCCTCTTCTTGATGAGCAGCTTCATAGAAGGGGATCAGGTTCATGTGCTCTCCATCCAACTTCATCAGGTTCTTTTAAGTTGTCGGAAGTTGTGGCGGTCATGGCAGCCTGAGCCAAATAGTCCTCCTGCTCAGACGTTGCCATCCCCAAACTGGCCTCCAGTTGAGCAATCGTTTTGGATCTATGCAACGTGATTATATTTCTCAGTAATCTGCGTAGCCAGCTTATTCTTCGAAGTGGCACGTACCTCACTCGCAGCGTTGAACTGCTCATAATGGTCATTCAACTCACTAATTTCTCAAGCAAGGGCATCCTTCCTTGTCTGGAAAGTAGCCACCTCCTCCGTGAGAGCTGCGATCAAAGCCTCGTCTTCTACAGGAACAGCGATGTCGGGCTCCATTGTTTGGCGTCTCGGAATCTGGCTACCTGACCCTCCAGATCATTCAGAACCTTTCTTGGAGCGTTAGCCCGCTCTTCATAGCCGACGATGCTCTCAAGGGCCACCACTTGGCATTCAGCAACAGCCTTCACAGGGCCAAAGGAGGCATTCTGATTTAGAACACCAGGAAGCTTTACTTTCAGAACAGAATAGAAAGCTTTGATGACTTCCTGGGCCGTCTTGTCGTCTTCAGTGGAGGTCGTCGGGGAGGATGCTTGATGAGGTTCTTCCGCTCCAGGAAGAGATGCCTGATAAGAAGTTGAACCTGATAAGAAAGCAATATATGCATCAGTAACCAAAAAAAAGAGTACGGAAGAGTTGTTTCGTACCTTCGCCATGCTCAGCGCCAATTTGGGCTAAGTCATCGGTCTTGGCTTCTGAGAAATAGAGCAGGCCCAGGATGTTCAAGAAAACAATATCAAGGCCTCGAGTAGCATCAGGCCGGGTATCTTCCATGGCTCCGGCTAGACTGGGAGCAGATTCAGCGACAGCCCCCTCAGTAGGCTGCTCAACCTCTCCTTCTGCAGTCGATACCGGCTCACTAACGGATCCCTCCATACCAGCAAATTTAGAGGAGCCGAGGACAACCTCTGTTTCTTCCCCAATGCCTTAGGTTATCTTTACGAGTGGTTCCTTCTCCTTGTCTACAAGGGAATATACAATCGTGGTCAGCCTCACGAGGAGCACGCAAAATTGAAGTCAAAAATCTCATCTGAAGAGAGGCACAAAGATAATGTACCCGCAGGAGGATGCCGATTGGACTTGATTCTCATCCAACTCTTTTATTATGGCCCTGATCGCAGACATCGCCCCCAAGAAGATATCGAAAGAAGGACTGACATTCTGGTCGCCACCATAATTTGGGCATTCGCCCTGATCATCCGTTGATTCAACCTCCTTGACTGGGGAAGGCTGAACATCGTTTGTCGGTCGAGGATAAGGAGAGGACACTGTTGTCACATCCACTTCCTCAGACGAGGAGGCACCTGTCTCAACTGCAACTTCAGGGTCCTGTGCATAGGACAAACGTAAGGGTAAAAAGCTTCTAATGGCTTGACCAAAATTGCTATAGAGTCTAGGAAGGAATCTACCTCCCGAATGATAACGGCCCGTGATGCCGTTCTACTTCTTCCAATTTGTCGGGAAGACCTTCTCAAGGGAGGTGAGCTAGCACCCACTTCCTTGGCTCTCCTTAGGGCGACAGTCTTCTTTTTCCTTTAAAAAAGTTGGCTCCTGGGCCAATTCAGTTGAAGCTTTCCTCTTCTGAGGAGGATTGGGAAGAGCAGACTCATCTTTCGTGTCCTCCTTTGGAGGCACTGTCGGCTCCCTAAGGGTAGCCCTCGACCGTGGTACTGCGGCTGGCTTCACGGCGGGAGCAGCACTCTCCTTCTTACGGCCCTTCGGCGCCTTTGGGGCACGTTTCGCAGAAGGGGGCCAAACCGAGTCCCAATATCAAGCTTTGTTCACGATCATACCGAGGATGAAAAGTATTGATCTGAACATAAAACTTGGCGGCAACATAGCACAGATGGGTCTCGGGCTTATCCGAGGGCAGAGTGAAGATTGCCTCCGTGCATCCGGTATTGTAATATATCCAGGCACGCGCCCCGTCAATTAAGCTGCCTATTGACTCCAAGTACGGGCTAGCATTTCCCAAAAGGAGCTAGTTGTAGCCAATCTGTCGCACGAAATGACTCGGCAGGTATTGCTCCTGATAGGCATGGTTCCTGTTTTTAGCACCAAATGCGACGGTCTAATAGACTGAAGCCAGTAAAATGCCCCAGCAGTCAAGCTAGTGGCGTGAACTCCCTCATCCAATAAGGTATCCTGCACCGCTGCCGGACGGAGGGGATACCCTGAAGAACTCATAGTTCTGTAAGAAGCTTAAAGCCCTTCTGCAAGTAGGTACACTAGTGACGGCCCAATTCGCATCACGAAATCTGCAAAGAAAGGTGTCTCCCCCAAGGAGTCCGCCGCCGGCCCAGCGTTCATCAGGGTAGGGCAGTGCAGTAGCAGCCAACCCATCAAGAAATGATACGGAAGTTCGGTTCGGGCGAAGTTGGCTCTGCTGTCAGGAGTCACCGTATTTCTAACAAAGTCCGTAGACCCCGTTCAGTGGCGCAGACCATCGCAGGAAGTACGACAAGACAGTATTCGAACGCCAGCTTCACAACCGAAGTATTATGCTCCGGCTCATCCTCTCAATAGTCCCTGAACCCCCAGGGACTATACAGTCATGAAGCCAGATCATCAAGAAAGCTGCCAGTACGGTTTTCTCTGACAAGATATTCAGCTTGACAGAAGTAGTGGCCGATCGAGGACTTCCACTCAGGATCATCACTGTCCTCAGTATCCGCCACATCATAATCTGCCATCCGGGCTACTATCTCGGACTTGGTCATAGGTTTTAAAATTGAAAAGGAAGCCGGATCCTCTCCTTTCTTGAACGAAGACGTAGCCCGTCCAAACTCTTGTGTGGGGATTAGCCCCTCGGTCCTTCCTTTCTTGTTGATCCTATGGCAGATGAGGAGGTGGCAGAGTAACTCCTTTTATCATCAATCATCTCGGAGTTCTCATTCTCCAGGTCTTGGAGCTCCTCATCACAAGGCATGTACTCTTCATACGGCTATGTGCCCCAAGGAAGCTTCGATACTTCCTGCATTTCGTGGAGAGCCAATCCTATCTCCCCGTCCGGAGTAAAGAAAGTACAATTATGAAGGTTGTACAAGAACAAGCCTACTATCTTAATCTCAAGCAAGCAAATAAATGTATAAAATGTTAGATCATCAGACATACAAGGTAAGGCATCCCAAACATTACATTCAGATGATCATGATGCTAGTCATATAAAATGCGAAGACTAGCAAAGATTTAAGGCATACATGATCAACCCTAGGATTTATCAATCATGTTACAGCCCTTACGTAGACAGAAATAAGTTTCAACATGAGCTAACACTTGCTCGGTGGCTAAACGCCTCAAAAGAATAATTTACAATAGAGTGGGAGGACAAAATAAGAAAACCCCCTCGTTGTCAGTATTACGGCTGATGTTTACCTTCTGGCTGGAAGGCAAGTAGATCCTCGGATGCTACTCCAAAATCAGGCCATACAAAACCGGCTGGGTCAGAAACCAGAAGAGCAAATGCCACAACGGAGGCTTCATTTAAGAACTAAAACCAGCAGGTTAATAAACAAAAGATATAGACAAATGAACATGATTAAGTAACAAGAAGACATGGTTAGGAAAATAGGATGACGAATGATAAGATAACAAAGAAACTATTCCGAAAATAAAGTTACAACCCGTAAACCAAACAAGGATCGGGGTTGCAACCTTTACCTGAACAGAACTTAGTCATTAACCATTTATGAACAAGAGTAAAGCATAACAATAATGTACTGAAGTAATCATAAACTGGCACTGTCTGGACAAGACTAGACTGGACTCCATCCAACGATCATGGCCAAGCAAGGGTATGGCTTGATACTTTAACTAATTAGGGTTATCACAAACCTAGTTACTAGCAAGATGCAATAAGATGTTCCCACAGTCACAAGCCCTGCAGCCATCCCAGGTTATCCAAGCGAGGTGATTTATTAGAGTTATAAGAATTATCAAGATTACTGGTGTACTTTCAGTACTTATGTTTTTAAGAAGTGCCCCACATGACATTGAGCTGGAAATGTGCCCTACTCGTCGGCAGGCTACAAGTCCCTCAGGTGTGGCCAGGATAACGGGATCGCCTATAACTGGAAAAATCTCTCTATATGAACTACTTGATCAATCTAGTCATTAACCTAGTCAGATTCATTATGAATTCCTGACCATGGTAACCAGGAATCCATGTCCTAGACATGATGCAAGACGAGACAGGTAGCTTGTATAGGCACAATCAAGAGAATCAACTACGGTGTCAAGACAAGAGTTACTTAGCAAGTCAGGATAGATGTCGCAACAGCGTTTTCAAGATTTACATGTTATGTTATCTTACTTGTTACTTATCAAGATTACTTGTCAGGAGTGTGCCTCGATGGGCCACTATCAAGCTTATACATGTCATATCAAGTTTACTTGTTACTTATCAAGAGTGCACCTCGACGGGCTACTATCAAGATTATCAGGAAGGGTTCATGCTATCATGTCGTGTTCATGTCAAGTTCTCATAATAGCCTAGAATTATCCTGTTCAAGTCCAATTTAGGGCTTATGTGCAAGTCAAGTTCGTATTACAGCCAAGTCAGGTCATGCTCAGGTCGGGTCAAAACTCAAGGTACATGAATATAACAAAACACATAAACAGTTACAAGAACAAGGAAGGTGCATCACAATAGGTTCCTAACAATGAGGGCGCCTAGGCATGAATGGGTATCAGGGTCATGATGGCGCTTAAGTAAGCTTGGGTGCCAGACCAATATAGCGCCTAGACTCGTAGGGGCGCCAGGGCTAAGGTGGCGCCTTGGCACTGATGGGTGCTAGGGACAAGAGGGCGCATGGCCGAAGTAGGCGCATAGCCAGAGGGACGCCTGGGCACCAATAGGCGTTAGGGCCAAAGTGGCACCTAGGCATGCATTGGCGCCACGGCCGAAGAGGCACATCATAAGGGTGCCTAAGCACCAATTAGCGTTAGGGTCGGTGCATCACATTGGACGCTTAAGCACCCGTAAACGCTATGGTCAAGAGGCACCAGGACACGCAAGGTGCCTGGGCCGAGTTGGGTGTCTGATCCAATCTGGGCACCCGGGCCAGAAGAGGCGCCATACCAGACTAGGCGCCCGACATTGTGCTTCTTCTCCAAACAGTAGCCACGGTCCATGGGAACCCAAAAACTTCAAATGAGCATAACTTGCTCAAAATAAGTTCGAATTGAGGGTCGAAGCTGCACAGAACGAGATTTCGTACAGCCTGGGATAATTGGTTTTAGGAAATTCCAAGCTTTACTAGATCAAAACCAAGAAAAACAAAAAAACTCATAACTTAGATTTACACAAATCTATCCACCAAAATAAAAAATGTTAAGATCTAAAGAGGCTTAGAATCTAGTAGAGAAAAGAATGGAATAATAAAAGGGGAGATCCTTCATAAAGCAAGATTGAACTTGTATAAGGGTTCTTGGTGGATGGAAGGAGTAATGAGGAAGAAGAAGAAGAAGAAAATAAATAAATGAGAAGAGTAATGAAGAGAGAGAGGAGAGTTGACTTATATAGCAACCCCTCTCATCTCAAACCAAAACAAAACCAAACCAAGCTAAGCCAAGCCAAGATGCACCAAAATAAACCAAGACCAAGTCAAGCCAAGACTAAACCAGGATTAGACTAAACATGACAAGTCAAAACATGGGTCACCTGACAAACGTCAGAAATTCGTATACGTATACTAAAAATTCGTATAACGGGAAACAAAACTGACAAAACTCCTTCTATTTATAGGGGAAACACATATGCGACGTGCATAAGGATTATACAGATATGTTGCACATAGAGATATAGAAGAATCTTTGAGGCGGTACGATGAGGGATACTGCTAAGCTGACACGTGGCATGCACTGAGATTCTCTTCTATCGAGACCTTGGGGGAAATTATCAACATAATTGAATGAACGACATATGGCGTGTGCTCATTTGTTGATCAGATGGACCTAAACAGATTTTGTTCTTTTCCTCGAAGTGGATTTTGTCTATCTTAGAGGGCCATTGGTTTAAACAAACCAGTAGGATATGGCTCTCATCCATAAGAATAACTTTGTCCTTATCTGTGGTTTAAACAAACCGGTAAGGTATTGCTCTTATCAATAGAATCAAACTTATTTTTTTCTTAAGAGGTGCGGTTTAAACAAACCGATAGGGTGGTATCCTCAAAATATATACATACCCATCTGGCCACGTAGAACCACATCGCTTCGTAAGGTTGCGCTGATATGCGTGTTACGCTTTTGGTGAAGCTTTTGATGCTATTGAACGGGCTTGTGCTTTAGGCGACGAATTTACTGTGCTTTTAGGACTATGTGTAGACTTGTGCTTCTGGCGACGGAGTCACTGTGCTTTAGGGTGACGAGTAGACTTATTCTTTAAGGCGACGGAGTCACTGGCTTTAGGACGACGAGTGGACTTGTGTTTCAAACAATGGAGTCATTGTGCTTTAGGGTGACGAGTAGACTTGTGCTTTGGGCAACAATGTCACCAAAGTATTAGATGATGGGGGCTGTTGAATGGGCCGAGCTTTTGGTTATAGTGAGGGCTCTGCACTTCTGAGTTGAAGCGAGGGCGCAGAGCTTCTAGGTTTGAAGATTCTGTGCTTTTTAGACTGAAGTGATGGCTTTATATGAGGAAATGAGCTATCTGTGCTTTTGGGTCGAAAAGGGGGTACAGGTACCTGGCTGTGCTTTTTGTGTCGAAGGAGCTAGTTCATGTCGAAGTCTTTAAAGAGCAATTAATGACTGCTCTTTTTGACGGCCGAGTCAGTCGTCCTCCTTTTTAATTGTCACCGTCTTTTGGGAAATTCACGAAGTCTATGGCCTAGGACTCAAAAAATGAACATATTAAATGAGGTTCATTGTGTTGAGTTCTAGGTTCATCCTATTAATTTGGGCACCTTTGACCGATGGCCACGTGGCATATTGGTTGGACTACACTCATCCTATATAAAGGGGAGTTTTTCTGAAGAATCATTTTCCTCTCTTAGCATTCCAAACGCTATGCTCGATCCTGACTTAGCTTCGAACGGCCATTGGCCTTGCACAAGTCGGCTGATGGTTGTGTGTCCCTTCGTTCAAAGTGGTTGTGCCTTTGTAGAAGAACTGCTGCTGATTTTTGAGATGCACTTATGTATTTGGCATAAGGAGTTCGAACCTAAACATCATCTTGGAGGTCTTCGAGATCCGAGCTTTCGGATTTGGATTGGTTGCCAATCCGAAGAGCCACAGGTTATGCTCTGTCCTGCTCAATGGCGGGGGTACGGCCTGTGCTGTGGACCGAGTTCTTGCTCAGGCCAATAGTTGCATCAGGAAGGGGCTCGTTCTGACAGTGCTGCGCATCTGGGGGGCTGCACGTCAGTAAAGATTAACCCCTTGTATGGTGCCTATGAAGATTAACCCTCTTGTAGATATTTAGATGCCTTAGTTCTTTTTATGATGAATCTGTAATAGGTCCTTGTAGGTAAAGCTCTTTTCTTTGTAATCATGATAAATCTGTAATAGATCATTATATGCATGTTTTAATAAAGAGTTTTTTATGAACTGTGGTTTCTGATCTTCTGTCTGCACTTTTCGGGTATCTGCGCTTTTATGAAACTTTGTGTAGCGAGAACACTACCTGTGCTTTTGATATGTCTGTGCATTTTCTTGCTTCTATAAGACCCCCTTCAAAGTATTTCGAACTTGAATCAAGCTCAGAATACTTTGAACAGAAGCATGACATGTGTCCTTTTTGAGCGAATGTTCGGCATGCCTACTGACAGACTGTCGTCATGCTTAGGCTTCAGCATTAAATGCCTTGAGTCGTCGCTTCATGAAAGTTGATCTTAATTCCTCATTTCTAGGGAACGATCATCATGATCCCAACTTTTCGTTCCCATATTGTTCGAAGAGTTCCCTTGATCATGAAGCGTTTCGTCTTCTTTTGCTGACGTGGCTACATCCTATAAGTAGGGGTCCTTAGGGAGAGAGAAAAACTTTCTTGCTTTCACCTACCTTCCCACAAAAGCTTTTCGTCAGAGTCTTCTTCTTCTTTCAAACCCTTACTTTTCTTGCCAAGGCTCCTAAGAAATCAAGAATCCTGAAGGCTCCCACGGCGAGCTCTAAGAAGACTAGTGGGGCAATGGCTAGCACCCGAACGACTGTAGTGACAGCGAGACAGACTTGAATGTCGTCGGCTAGACAAGTCGGGGAGGCTACTCGACAGGCTAAAGGGAAGCAGTTGGCCTCTGAAGCCGTCGTTGTTGAGCAACCTCCGATTGTAGGTGATGTGCAGCTACCCATTGCTGGTAGATGTCTGACTGTTATTGACTTCTTGGTTTGCTGATGCATATGAGCTTTGAATCTTAGGAGCGTCGTCTCGAAGATATACTGATGATTTTTTTTGCTGATATGCATGGACACCGCTCTTCGGGGTGGTGTTCCGAAGATGTGCTAAAGTTCTGTCGACTGACAAGCATAATTGTTACTTTTCACAATGTATCGACTAGACACTGAAGCTTTGTGCAGTCAATGTCGACGTGTAGCGCCTTCTATAAAGTACCTGTGTGGATGTATGTCAGCCGATGTGTGGTGCAATTTGATAGTGCTTGCTCGGATGCTCCATGCAAGGGCCACCTAGATACTTTCTTTTTATGGCGCAGTACTTTTATTTTATTTTCCTAACATATTTTTGTTTATGTGTAGTTCTTATGTCCTTGTCTCTCTTCGAGGACATTCTCTTCGCATTAATGGGCTTTTCCGTGGGCTAAGATGTTGACGAGGCGGTCACTCATTCTATCGAATAGTTGATTGTCTATGCTCAACCGAGAGGTCGACTAGACATGATTCGGGATTAACATCCCACATACTTTCATCGTATGATGGATCGAGGCAAGAGGTCTCTTCCATCTGATGATGTCAAGATGTTGAAACCTCCGTTTGTTTTTGGTGATCAGTTGGTCCTAGAAAATACAAAGCTCTTGGAGATAACCAAAAATTGCTATTTTGAGAACTACGGTATTCCTCTATACATTCCTTCCATCAACCGCCACCTTCCGCACTCGACTTTCTCTTGTTTGGTTGAGAAGCATTTCATGAAATGGGAACTGAACCCAAAGCGAGGGGTTTGATGACCGGTCATATCAAAGTGGAAGGGTGCTCCAATCATAGGGACTCCTTTAAGAGTGTGCACGACGATCTATCAGCTACGCTATGGGTGGTACTCCCAGGTTGCTAGCTTGTTGATTTTACCAATAAAGTACATCCGTTCTGTGCCCCTTTTTTGGCCAATAGGCTATTGGCCACAGGCCATACCTATCCGAAAGGTGCCTTACGTGTCGCAGGTTGGATTTATGCCAAGTCTGAGTGGAGTAAGCTAACTCAATGGGCGGTGGGTAGGTTCAAGAAGGATTTGAGAGGTACGGGCCTTTCTCGTGCCATAAGGGCTACCGAGCATGGGATAGAGAGCAACCGGCCTCTGCTCATAGTTTTGTTGGAGTTATTTAACTACCATACCAGGACGTTCTTCACCCCTTGTGGAGAGATAGGTTTGGCCCTTCATGAGATGTGTGCCATCTCGAATCTGCCATGGGGGGATGTGCCATACGAGGAACATACCCCTTACAAGGAGGAATTCTGGGTGTTGGAGAACCAGTATCCTGAGATGATGGCTGTGTATAAGAAGTTGTTTTTCCACCACCAAGTATGCACGCGCATGGGTGGGGCACAGGTTTCGCCATAAGCCAAGGCCTGGGTGGATTATATTTTCACAAATTATCCATCGATGCCAGAGAAGGTTCACTTCACTGCGTGCCGGGCATATACTGCTGATGAAGTAGATAATATGATGGTCGAAGCAGGGCTATCTACTCCCTCAGTGGATGCCGATGGGATGCCCACTTCCAGAGTTCATAACTACTTCTGTCAGAATTTGATTGCTTTGAGTCCGAAAACAACTTTAGCAGCCTTTCTGATGATATGGCTGCAGAGTGCCATAGTTTTTGGAGGTTCTGGGCATACGGGACAGCTCAGTCAGGACTTGATTCTGCCAGCTGTGAGGCTAGCCTTTCGACATTCCTTGGCTATGCTGCTGGCCATGGTATGCGATATCCTACGTAGTTTGCGGGAGGTTTCCAAGAGGATAATAAAGTATCGTGGGGGTGATAAGGAATTCCCGTAGGTTGGACTCCCTTACCACTACTTGATGGGTTGGTTGGCTTTGCACCGCCCTGGTCTGATAGTCCCCAATACTCTTGTTGGTTACGAGGCAGGGGATGCAACACTACGTAACTATCAATATATGAAATGTCTTCATTAGGATGTCCCCGTCTGTAGATGGATGTTGGGCTATTTGGACGCTATGTTCTCCACAGGTTTTATCTATGTACATTGGTTTCCTTGCAGATGATGAGTCAGTGGATAGTGATCTAACATTTGGGGCCTTCTACTGGTTGTAGTCCATCCGTCCTTCCCACTTGGTGTATCAGAACCAAAATCGGGTGTACTTGGAGCCTTATTTGCATAGCCGCTTCGAACGTAAATTTGGCTATAGCCAGGCTATGATAGGCAATCCAAGCTCATGTCTTGGTTATGAGGGAAGTCTTCTGGATGGCACCAGGGCATGGCGTTATTATAATGATGGTGGTATTGGAGCAGAATTTACGATCCCTTTAATGAATGAGGAGACTAATATCTTATATTCTGTTGCAAAGTTTTACTGGGTCGCGAACAACTTCTCACCGGAGTACGAGCGAGAGCGAAGTTTGCTTGAGGGGACGAAATTTGAGGTCCCTTCATTGGCTTCTAAACGTCTCCATGGGCTTGCACCATCGGAGAGTAAATCAACAGAAGGCTCCAGTTCATTGCGAGAGGGAAGAGAGGAGGAAGTTCTTTTGAGTAACCCGCGGAAACGTCAGGTTTCTTTTGTGCCTCTATGGGTTGGACCCTCCCTGCAGTCTCCATTGGAATGGAGTGCCCCATCCGTAGGATCTTCTTCGCGGGTAAGTCTTAATGTTTTCTTTTCGGGCTTTTATTCCGTAATTTTTGTTCATCACTGCTTTGTTTGTATAGACGGGGCCCACATGCTCTGAGAGACTCAGGAAACTTCCCGAGGAGCCTGCCCCAGAGGTGTCTCAAGTCGAGGGGGAGACTGTAGCTGATGAAACTGCTGACCCGAAAGATGTCCCTCCTTCTGCTACTTTTGAGTATGAGACTCGAGGCTCTTTTGAGCCATTGGCTTCGCTCCGGCAGGAAGCTTTCATGGTGTCGATTAAGGATGGACCCGTAGAGGTACCCAAGGCCAACGCGGTGGCAGCCGAGGGCGGGATTTCGGAGTCCGTACCCGTAATGGACCATGGGGACGTGGATGCTGAAGGGATTACCCAATATCCTCCCATCATACCTCCCTCCCATGTTGAGAGAAGTGTTGAGGATAGTCTTGCTGTACCGGAGGAGGATCATCCAGCCAATGAGCTGCCTTTGGCAAGTCTAGAGGATTCGTCTCGACGATTGGTCGAAGGTCCCTTGGAAGGGTCGACAGCGAAGGCTGTCGAAGAATTGGCATGTCAGAATATTGAAGGGCCAGCAAAAATAACTGTTGAACATAGGGTTGATGAGATTATTCGAGTTGGCTGATCTGGTCCTCGAGGAGATAACTGATCATGCCAATGTGGCACAAGTTGATTTGGCCATTAACGAACTGGTGATTGAGGTTCCAGGTGAGGTGGCCACGGGGATGATGGTTGATGAAAGTACCGCTGATGAGCCTGCTGACGTCCTTATCAGGAACTCGACTATAGAGGTCGTAGAAGAACTGGTCGGGCAAACTGCCGACGAGCCGACTGCTAGAGCACGAGTTCAGAAGACTACTGAGGAATCGGCCACCGTGATCATCGAGAAGTCGACTGCTGTGATGGCTCCAAATCCATCCTGTACGGTTCTAACTATAGATGCGTTTGAAGAACCAGTGAAGGAGCATGCTGAGGAGCTAACTGTGTGTCAGGTAGTGTCAGCTCTTACTGTCTCTGCGCCGCCCATGACCTTTGTAATGTTCAAGGTACCATCTGTTTCGGCCGCGGTATATAGGCGTGTATTAGCTGCTGCTGCGGTCTCGGGGCGTTCTGTTATGGCATCTCCGATAACCCCAATGAGTTTGGTTGATAACGCATACTATACCAATCTCATGATGAGCATAATTCATCATGCGTTGATGCGTGGCATAGAGGGTGTTTTATGAAGCAACCAATCTCTCAAACGGGTCCGAAATATAATAGAGGCCTAGTTGGGGGCCTTGCGCGACTATCCGGAGTGTGAGGCTAAGGTTGATGCTATAGAAGATCTGTTGGTTGAATTGGAAGTCGCTGCCTTGGAGCTCTAAAATTTGGAGCATGGTCTTTCGACTCTAGCCACTGCAAAGTTAGAGAAGATGGTCTCCAAGACATCTCAGTACAAGCAAAAACATCGGGCACTAACTGATCGGCTTGCCGAGGTTGAGTCTGAGATTGAAGCAGTAACTGATGCTGAAGAGGCTCGATTTTGTCACCGTACAGCTGTGGAGGATAGTACAAGGCACTCTGGGAGTAGATCCAGAAGTTATAAAAGACCCTAGCCCTTGCTGAGAGTGACCTGGTCAAGTCTGAGGACCAGAAGAAGATCCTTTGCCAACTTTCTAAGACCCTGGCTCGGAAGAAGGAAAGCATTGGCATTCGTCAGGCCGAGCTGGCCCTTGCGTACCAAAGCCTCTCTCCGGTTGAGGATGAAGCCGCTCGCCGTCACGAGGCCGAGCGTCGAGCCCAAGCCTTGGTTGGACCCCAGGTTGCTCTTTTAAAGAGTCAGCTGGAAGAATTTCAGCGCAGGTCTTCTCAGCTTTGATCTTCTTTCTGTCTTCTTGTCTCTCGGTTTGTGTGAGACAAATTTTTGTAACCAAAGAAAGAAAACCTTTTCATTTTATAAATGAAAACATTGGCATTATTTCTCTGCTTGTCTTTTTACTTGTGAACTTTTCCTCGCACAAGAACGAGGATTCCCTTAGAGGCAGTATGACGTGAGGGGATGACGATAACTCCGTTGGGGATAGGTTGTTTACTCAAAGGTTTTATGGACATGGTAAACATAAAATTCTTTGGTGGTAGACTTTTTCTTACTCAGAGGTAATGTAGACGTGGCAAGGATAGACTCTACGGGTGTATAGAAGGACTCAGAGGTAGTATGGATGTCAAAGGTTCTATAGATGAATATGACAATTATGGTAGATTGTCATGGAAGAGATGTCTACTCAGAGGTAATATGGACATAGTAGGCACCTCTTCGCTAGGGTATAGAATGATAATTCAGAGGGTATGGACGTGAAATGTTTTCTAGGGAGTTATGATAACACGAGGTCATCATAGAAGAAACGACTACTCAGAGGTGATATGGACATAGTAGACGTGAACTTGGCTAGGGTGTAGGAAGACAACTCACAGGTGATATGGACGTGAATTATTTTTTCTACGGGGGTGAAGTATAGAAGGGGTGAATTCCTTTAACATAATCCATGAATACCTACAAGGGATGTGGGAGCCTATGCTGGTTTGAAACTCAGACATAGTATTTCTTCAGGAACTTGTCGTTGATTGGTATCATTAGCAAGTCGCCGTTGGGTTTGGCCAGTCGGTAGGCACCATTGTAGTAGGCCGTCTCTATAACCAATGGTCCTTCCCACTTGGGTTCGAATTTTCCAGCCGTCTTGTGAGTCATCACCATCGGTTTTCTAACTAATAAGACATGGTCACCCATTTGGAATGTTCTTTTCCGGACTTTCTTGTTGAAGGCCCCGAAAATCTGAGCTTGGTAAAGCACGATTCTTGTTGAGCTAGCAGATGTTTTTCATCCAACGGCTCTAACTCTTGTAGCCGACGGCGTTGATTGTCTTCGTCAGTTAGCTGGTTGATGATAGCTACCCGTAAGGACAGGATCTGGATCTCCAGCGGAAGCACTGCCTTGCTTTCATAAACAAGAGAGAATGGTGTGTTGCCCGTGGGTGTTCAAACGATCGTACGGTAAGTCTACAGACATTCGTCGAGGTTCTCATTCCAGTCGCGCTTATTAGAAGAAAAGACTTTCTTAAGTAGTTTGACGATAGTCTTATTGAATGCCTCGGCTAGTCCGTTTGTTGCAGGATTGTAAGTCGTTGATGCTACATTCTGTATTCGATTTTTATCGCAGAACCGATGGAAAGCGTGGCTCACGAACTGGGGACCATTGTCGTTGATGATCTTTCGAGGAACGCCGAAGTGGTATATGACGTAATGTTTGACAAAGCTGATCACGTTTACATTTTTTACCTCGGCCAAAAGTACCTCTTTCGCCCACTTAGAAAAGTAGTCGGTGATAGCAAGTATGAACCGGTGTCCTCTAGAGGATGGTGGACTGATTGGCCCAATGATATCCATTCCCCATGCATCCAACGGCTAGGCGGCCGTTGTGGGGTACAGGAACTCCGAAGGCCGGTAGATAAAGTCAGCATGCAACTGGCATACCCGACACTTCTTTATGTAATCAACAACGTCTACCATCATAGTGGGCCAGTAGTTACCCATGTGACACAATCGGTCTTGTAACTTAGGATCATGATGGGCTCTGCAGGTGCCATCGTGTGCTTCCCTGAGGGCTTCTTATGCTTCTGTCTTGGATAAACATCGCAGGAGAAGCCCGTCATATGAACAATGAATCAGCATCTTGGTAGCTGTGTCGTAGAAGAACCGTAGAAAGCGTCTCTTGACAGAAGTAGCTTCCTTTGGGTCTTCGGGTTGGATCCCGTAGACAGCGTAGTCTATAAACGGAAATCGCCAATCCCGAACGTCCACATTAGTGTCTATTTATACTGAGTAACTCAGACAAGTATGTAGATTGTTCTTCGGGCAAACCAGCTCTCGACCAATTATCGTGACGGTATATTGGGTTCCGACAGGAGCTGCTAGAGAAGCGGCGACGCCAGCGAGTGAGTCGACCTCCAAGTTTTTAATCGAGGTACATGTTTTATAAAGAACCCTATAAAGGTAGAGATGATATCGACTACTGCCTGGTGGTATAGAACCAGATCTTTATGTCGGACTTCGTATTGTCTCCGAACCTGGTTGATAATCAGTTTCGAGTTGCCATAGGCCATGATTCAGTCAACCCCCAACTATTTAGCGATCTGGAGTCCGATGATGAGAGCGTTATACTCAGTGACGTTATTGGTGCATGACTCCATGAGAGAATATGCACGGTCGATGACCAAGCCGTCGGGAGTGATGAGGACCACTCCGACACCTGCAACGATCTCGCCTTTGGGTCTTGTTCTTGAAGCGCCGTCAAAAAACATTTGCCAAACTGAATTGTCTGAGACGGTATTGGACTCTAGGACTTCATCAGGGATGTCGTCATAGAGCTTTGATGTCTCCGACACGGGGTGTGCTATTAAGAAGTCGGCCAATATTTGGCCTTTGACTGCCTTTTGTGGGACATACACCATGTCATAAGGAGTCAAAAGTATCGCACATGTGGCTAACCGTGAGTTTAAGGCCCCTGGCTTGGTCATGAGGACCCTGAGGGGATTGACCAAGGAGATGACGTGGATCGTTTGTCCGGCCACATAACGATGCGTCTTCTGGATAGCGAAGAGCAGGGCAAGACATTCCTTCTCCACAGGATTATACCGATGCTCGGCACCGAGAGAATGGTTCATGGCTCGAACGTACAGCAAAAAAGGTTTCCCCATGACTGGTGCCACCAGTACTGGAGAACTAGTAAGGTATTGTTTGATGTCGTCGAACGCGCACTGGCATTCTTCTGTCCAGACAAAAGAAACCTATTTCTTCATTAGTTTGGTGAAAGGTTGACATCTACCAGATATTTGCTATGAATCTTCTGATATATGCCAAGTGCCTTTGCAGGCCTCATAGTTCGCGGAGATTATTCGGAGGAGCCATGTCCAAGATCGCCTTAGTCTTCTCTGGGTCAATATGAACCCTTGGCTATAACGATAAAGCCCAAGAATTTGCTACTGGAGACTCCCAGAAATGACTTGGTTGGGTTTATCTTCAGTTGATGTGTTCGCATTAAATCGAACACTATTCTCAAGTCATCCAAGTGACTAGATTTCTTTTTGATTTTGATGGCAATGTCATCAACGAAATATTCTATCATCTTTCGGAGGTGCTTACGGAATATGGTGCTCATTGCCTGCTGGGATGTTGCTCCCGCATTCTTCAACCCGAAGGGCATCACTGTGTAACAATATATCCCTTTTGGAGTTCGAAATGAAGTATGCTTCTCGTCTTCAGGAAACATCTTGATTTGTCTGTAGCCTGAGTAACCATCCATAAAAGACATACGCTCAAAGCCACAAGTTTCTCCTGATCCAACCTAATCATATTCTCCATAGGATCGGGATAAATCTAAATCATATCTCAATTTAATTAGGCAAAGAATTGATCCTAAACTCAGCGAGTTCCTGAGTATATACCCATATACACACACCGATTGATTTTTCTACCAAAACCCAGTAAAACTTCTTCGTGAACCAAACCTCTCAACTCTAGATGGATCCTCAACCGTAAGCGAGCCCCTGCGCAGCCTGCCACCCCGCCTTCGGCTGGCACATTGCCGGGAGGGCACAAAATTCGGCCGAAAAATAGAGAAAAACTCTGTTGAACCCACAGCAGGTACCCTCCCTTCTTCCCTATCTCTCTTCAATCGTATTCGATTATTTCCTATTCCATCGACATCCATAAAGATCTCATATGACCCCCTTTTAACCCTAGAAAATAGGTTTGGGTGAATCCAACCTATATGTCCGCAAAATCGACGTGAAGTCGACAAGAAAAGTTTTCATAAAATAGTTTACAAACAGACCACCCCCCGATTTTGGAAGGCGATTTCCTTCTAAACCTGTAAACCAAATAAAGTTTTTCCTTCCCCTATTCACAGCCTACATATCCAGGAATAAAATCCCACTCATGTTTTTAGTTTTGGTTATTAAATTGTTGTTAAAACAGATTTCAAGAAAAACTTCGCGATACGACATGCGCTGCGACGAATCGGGCGACATGGTCACAACCCATATGCATTGAAAGGCACGTATGGATGTTGTCAACGTGGAGGAACTGACGGAACTCGATTTCGTGGCGTGTGCGCAACGAAATCAGTACGTATCCGTCAAGATACCCCCATATCGATCCTTTGAAAATTAAGTCATAATCTCGTGTACAGTCGTTGGTTCGAGACGAAACTTGCGCCAACAGGACCGTATCGATTTTCTAGTCCTGTATGCTAAGTTTGGCCCGATTCTGATAAGGTCGACCGGGACGCCTTTTTGGCAGGCCTGCGACCCGATCCAATGGGCAATTTTGTACACGGCTCATCGAAATCCAAAACTGGATGTTGAGTTTGTCTCGTCAAACCGAACCCATAGACATATAGTTTGACGACTTTAGAGACCATAGTTACCGGCATATCTTTCGGTGCAAAACGGGTCCAACGGCGGACATCGTTTTGACCCGAAATTATGATTTTGCCTCTATTTCAGAATTGGACTTTTGTACAGGCATTTCCTAGATATATCTTTTACACCAGGAACGATCTTGATATTTTTTTCAGCATCCGGAGCCATTCGTGGATTGTGACTTCTTTTTTGACGCTTGTGACTATTGGAGTTGCTATTTCCGTACCACCAGGCAAGATACCTTGCCACCTTACTCTATGATTTACCTTATCTTATTTTCAGTTATTTATATTCAGCATTACTTATCTATTTTTAGTATTATATCACAGTGCGTCCAAGTCACACTTTGGGTGCACACGACTATATCGGTCGTTTTAATAGTTTTGTTTTATTCTCTTGCATTGACTTAGCCTAGTAACCACCCATTGATGATGAGGTATTGGTATATCTCATACGGCCTTAACACATGCTTTATCACGTGTTGTGAGTCACATATTGGATACGTACTCGCGTAGTTGGCTGGCCACCGATACGTCTGAGGCGTACGACGGATAGGAGTAACTGCTAATAAAATTACATGCTAGTAGACTTGGCGGTTACAAGAGGTTCATATTAGTCGTGGAGATGAAGATACTAGGCATTAGATGGGGAGAACAATACCTGACGTATAGGCTTCTATTACACTTTCCCTTGTAACCCGGAAGCTCCACTGGAGATACGGGTATGCTTTCCCCCTCAGGTTGGCCACTGATCTTGAACGTTACGTACTTGGTCATTGGTGCCCAAGTAGGGACAATACTGGATCATATTATCAGCCAGGGCTCATGCATCGAAGGATTGTATCTCAACTACATGTTCACAGTAGAATGGTTAGGAACCCTATTGCATGCATCACTTTATTTTCTATTATATATCATAGTTTATACGGCATGGTATTTTCTTGTATCTTGTTATGTCCCTCTGAGGACCTGGTGATCTCTCCAGGTGTGTACTTTGTGACTTTTCACAGGTGTTCTAGCCATGGCCGTGATCTTCTCCATTTCTTCGAAGATGATTACTCTTGGTTCGTCATGCTATTTTATCCATTCTTTCCTTGTATATTTTCTCTCATTTAAAATGGTTGGTAGTGGATTTGTCTCCGCCCAATTACATGTATAAATGACAAAATTAATAGTTGATTTATATTATTAGTCTTTTATTTTGTGGATGAGATTTTGTTGTTATGATTTTACTGTATTTTATAGCTTATATACACATACGAGGATTCCATATATTGGAGTATACTTCATATGTATGCAATTGGCATGTTTATGTACTTAGTCCTAAGTACTTTAGGACAGGGGGTTACATGTTCTCGTGGTATGCAGGTCAAGTTTGTCGTATCGGTTACATTATTGTACCGAGCGGGCCTGCACATAGGATTAGAGTCTAGGATCTCATCCACATACTTACCTTCCTTCTTGACTCCAATTTTGAACTCTCGTTTACCTTCCTTGGTTTGTAACCCGCTTGAACTCTTCATTCCATAAATCTTATATTTTTCCTTCGTGCTTGATAGAGTGGTTAGGAATATGACTCATATTAGATATACGTGTTATATGGCTCAATCACACTACTAATTGGCTTTTATAAGTTGGGTATTATGCCTCGTAACCTATCACTCCATTTGTCCTTGCAAATCATTGAAGAGGATATTAAGAAGATTATCTAGACTATAGTGCTTAAAGATCCATGCCCCATTAATTCAACCAAGACCTGAAACAAGAGACAGTAGGATGACTATATAAGCAGGAACATCGGACAAGACTTAGATTATTGTGAAACTTGAACTATTTATTACTACTTTATTCATTATCTCCCGTACTTATACTTTGGATTACTATGAATGATGTCGCTATTTGTAGCCTAGTTTGCAAGCTTATTCTCTATCGAGCTTATTCAAGACATATGTATACTGGGGACGCCCACTGACATATTGTATAATTAGAATCGATGTATTACGGTATAATCAACCATAGTGCACTAGGTTCGCTCTTTATATTATTATTTTACGCGGATTGAAAAACAGAGACAAATATACATGCCCTCTGGGATCTCATCTGCAACTGCCTTGACAACTCTCTCTGAATTACTCAATCGCCCTTGGAAGCCCATATTCGCATTCGGTTCCTTACCCTTGAACTCTTTATTGTTTTCCGTCTTTACTTATTTTTCAAAAAACAAATGCTCGTATTTGAGGGAAGCTAGACCCAGAATGTCCCCTTAGTTCGCCATACCACCTATGACCATGGAAGCTACATCTACACCATCGTTTACATCTATTTGAAATCGAAGAACGATCTTTAAACTTGGTGCATATCTACCATACCATATTTCCTATTAGTTGTATAGTATTCTTCTATAATCAGAATTTGAGATGGGATATCCGACTTTAATCATTCCATCTTTATTCACCATAGGATCATGTCTTAGTTTAATATCAAGAAATAAATTCCTGAAGTGTATAGACTATAAGCCTTCTGAAATTTTATAAGTTACTACGTTACCGATTGATCAGGATAAGTTGATTTCCATTATGATGATAATTGGTGCCTCATGAACACCCAGTTTCTATTTAGATCCTTTGGTGCCGTTATCGTGACTTTGATATTCGGAGCGTAATACTAGTTGTTACCTTCCAAAAAATTTTATATGCAAGACCTAGACAAGTCCACCTTCATGTAGGTATATCATGTCCTACTCAAACACGTCCCTATATACTCAATTTTTATGATACGACTTTCAGGTCAAAACGACTAACGCTAACCCTTACCGTCAAAACTGATATACTTTCCGACTGCAGTTAGAGATCCAACCTTGACTCAAATATTTTGGCCTAATATATAGTTTTGATCTACTCGAAGCCCTCTACGCAATGTCACTAGTGTGCCGCTCAATAGAGGCCCCTTGTGCTACCTAAACGCAAAAGTCTCGAAAGGCGCATCTTTATGGCTTGCGAAACCTATTTTACCAATCCGGCGGGAAATTAGCCCAGCCACTTGAGTTGGAACCTATTCCACATTACCCTAACCTAATAGGGATAGTTTAAATTGATTCTACGAGATTTTGTCCAGCCACTACAGATTAAAAATCTAAGGTTCATGCAATCAAATATTGAAGTCCAATTAGGGAACCCTTTGAGACTCAGTTAAACCCATCCATGCATATCTCCATATTGAACTATAAGACCAAACTTTATGAAATAGATCCCTATACCTATTTTGTAGTCCTCAACTCTTGGTCCATTAATCCCCCTTTAATAAATCCTGTAACCACATCTCCTTGTAGCCTATGATATGCTATGACTGGAACCCTGCTGTACCAACTTGTTAGTGGTTATGCTTGACCAAGACCCATCCCATTGCCTTGATAAAACATGATCAATATATGAATAATGTTAAATAAGTATTACCTAGGCTTCCTATAGATCCCATGATTACGATCAGAAGAATCACATAGAGCATTGTCCTAGCCCGTTATTTATTGTTAAGATATTAGTTGATAGCGGACCAACATCCTAAATAGTTTAGTTGTCCTGCTTAATGTAGTTAACCTATCATTTCCTAGAAAGATACTTCAACTTACTAGTTAGCAGTAATATCGCAAGGTACTACCCTTGATGCCATTAGTAGTCTTATAGCCGTAAACGAGTAAGCTTGATATGAGCAGGAAATTAGGGATTTGGCATCCAAGGTAATTATTGGCGGGTTATAGAAGTTGTTGCCCTCGACTATAATCTTGTATAGGCTATAAGAAAAGTTAAACCTACTACCCATGGTTCGTGTGTCGTATTAAAGCTCGAAAATTTGGGAATAAAGGATGACATATACAGCTACTTCTTCCAAATTGCTCCATATTAGGGCACAAGTTCCATACATGACCTCTCTTTGTATCGTAGATCATTTCTAGTTTATAGTACGGTTATTCCAACAATCAAGGTACAAGGATCGTAACCATGATTCTTCAAATTCCATTCTATCATAGTATCGTGTCTCTGCTTAGTTCCGAGAACGAAAATCTTCAAAATTCCTAGATTGCAAGTCCACTAAGAAATATAGGGTTTCATTGAATTAGCAAGTGCAAGCCTCTAATCTGCATACCATAGTCGTTGTCACTTATAGGTCCCAAACACTTACCAATTCATATCATATAGTAAGGTTATGCACTAGTTATAGGTTCTCATCTCTGGGCCATGAAAATTGTCCCCTAGGTTCTCCAACCTCACCTCTCAATTATTCAGGTTAGTCGAAGAGTGAAATCTCTAGGACCGGCACGTTCTAGTTATATTCGAACAAGAGACGCCTATTATCTTCTTAAAATATGACCCTATAGGAACGAAGTTAGACAGTTGTAATTCTCCTAACGAAGTTAGTGACCAAGAACGTCATGGCAATATCTAGTCTCACTTAGAAACTGAGACTGCGGTCAGAAGTGTCCAATATTTTCGTGTCTCTCCTTAAAATTGTCTTACTTAGAAGTTTTATAATGATGATTTTTTGGTTAGCCAACTTTTATAAGTTGGGTATAGACCTGCATACATAAAACTCTATCTTGTAGAATATGTCGTCAATTTGGATTCCTGCGATAACCACCTCCTCCATCGTTTCAAAAATCGAGTTACGAATTAACGTACCTGCCCTCCCTTGTATTAAATCTCGTTATTTTCATATTTATATATATTAAGATTATTTTTAATGTCGAGGACGAAATTTTTATAAGTTGGATAGGATGTAAACCCCCTGAAATTTTAGTGGCTTTTGTAAATTCTATTTAAAATATTTTACGGTACATTATTAATTTACTTGACTTTTTAAATTTTAGATTTTTTTTAATATTATGGTAGCAGGTAAAATGCTACGTTATATGCATACATATATAAATTGTACAAATTTATGTGCTAAATACTTCAGAAGAGTATTTTTTTAAAATTTCTTGCAATTTCAAACTAAATTTATTATTTTGATAATTGAAATATTCTTGAAAATTTTGTTTTTTTAATAACTTGTGTTAGATTAAAATTTTTACTACTGGCAAATATCAAGTAATGCCATATTGGATAAAGTATTATATTAATTATTTATTTTGTTACCAGAAAGTTATTTTTTTGATTTTTAAGAATTTATAGAGATTTTATTGGATTTATATAAGTGCATATATAAATACCAATATATATAGATTAAAAAAAATAAGGAAAAGGCCGATTGATTATCTCACGTGATCCTGACTAATCTCGTGAGATGTCCACACCAGGAAACTCGCGAGCCCCCCAGACCAATTCGAAATAACAAGAAGTTTTTTTCTTTCTGATTTTGAATGATCGAAACTCGATCAATCCTATATCAATTCGGACCAAATTTCTCATGGTCTAACCTAATCATATTCTTCATAGGATCGAGACAAATCTAAATCAAATCTCAATTTAATTAGGCAAAGAATTGATCCTAAACTCAGCGAGTTCCTGAGTATAAACCCATATACACAATGATTGATTTTTCCACCAAAACCTAGTAAGACTTCTTCGTGAACTAAACCTCTCGACGCTAGCTGGATCCTCGACCGTGGACGAGCCCCTGCACAGCCTGCAACCCCACCGTTGGCTGCCACATCGCCGGGAGGGCTCAAAATCTGACCGAAAAAATAGAAGAAAACAATGTTGAAACCAAAACAGGTACCCTCCCTTCTTCCCCATCTCTCTTCAATCGTACTCGACTATTTCCTATTCCATCGACATCCCTAGAGAGCCCATATGAGCCCCTCGAAACCCTAGAAAATAGGTATGGGTGAATCAAGCCTATCTGTCCGCAAAATCGACGTAAAGTCGACAAGAAACGTTTTCATAAAACAGTTTACAAATAGACGACCCCTATGTTGGAAGGCGATTTCCTTCCAAACCTGTAAACCAAATCAAGTTTTTTCTACCCCTATTCACAGCCTACATATCTATGAATAAAACCCCACTCTTGTTTTTAGTTTTGGTTCATTAAATTGTTGTTAAAATAGATTCAAAAATCAACAAATACATGTTCTTAAAAACCCAAACTTTCTGATACGGCGTACGCCACGACAAACCGGGCAACATAGTCGCAACCCATATGCTTCGAAAGGCGCATATGGATGTTTCCGACATGTGGGAACTGATGGAACTCGATTTCGTGGCGTGTGCGCGACGAAATCAGTGCGTATCCGTCAAGATACCCCCGTATCGACCCTTTGCAAATTAAATTATAACTTCGTGTACAATCGTCAGTTGGAGAAGAAACTTGTGCCTACAGGACTGTATCAATTTTTTGGTCCTGTATACCAAGTTTGGTCTAATTCTAAGAAGGTCGACCGGAACGCCTTTTTTGCGGGCCAGCGATCCGATCCAACGGGCAATTTTGTACACGACTCATCGGAATCTAAAACTGGACATACTGTTGAGTTTGTCTCATCTAATCGGACATGTAGACATATAGTTTAACGACTTTAGAGATCATAGATATCGATACGCTTTTCGGTGCAAAACGAATCCAACGGCGGACATTATTTTGACCAAAAATTACAATTTTGGCCCTGTTCCAGAATTAGACTTTCGGACAGGCATTATCTAGATATATCTTTAACACCAGGAACGTTCTTGATGTTTGTTTCAGCATCCAGAGCCATTAATGGATTTTGACTTTCTTTTGTTGACGCTTGTGACTATTGGAGTTGACATTCCCACACCACCTGGCAAGATACCTTACCACCTTATTCTGTGCTTTACCTTATCTTATTTTTAGTTATTTATATTCAACATTACTTATCTATTGTTAGTATTATATCACTGTACGTCCAAGTCACACTTGGGTGCAAACGACTATATCGATCGTTTTATTTATTTTGTTTTATTCTCTTGAGTTGACTTAGCCTAGTGACCACCCATTGATGTTGAGGTATTGGTATATCTCATACGGCCTTGACACATGATTTATCACGTGTTGTGAGTCACATGTAGGATACATACTCGTGTAGTCGGCTAGCCACCGATACGTGTGAGGCGTGCAACGGATAGGAGTAACTAACAATAGAATTGCATGCTAGTAGACTTGGCGGTTACTAGAGGTTCATATTAGTCATGGAGATGACGATACTAGGCATTGGGTAGGGAGAACAATACCTGACGTATTGGCTTCTATTATACTTTTTCTTGTAACCCGAAAGTTCCACTGGAGATACGGGTATGCTTACCCCTCAGGTTGGCCACTGACGTTCTTGAACGTTATGTGCTTAGTCACTGGTGCCCAAGAGGGGACTATACCAGATCCTATTATCAGCAAGGGCTCATGGGTCGAAGGATTGTATCTCAACTGCATGTTTACAGTAGAATGGTTAGAAACTCTATTGCATGCATTACTTTATTTTATATTATATATCACAGTTTATATGGCATGGTGTTTTCTTGTATCTTGTTACGTCCATCTGAGGACCTGGTGATCTCTCCAGGTGTGTGCTTTGTGACTTTTCACAGGTGTTCTAGCCAAGGCCGTGTTCTTCTCCATTCCTTCGAAGATGATTACTCTTGGTTCGTCATGCTATTTTGTCCATTCTTTCCTTGTATATTTTCTTTCATTTAAAATGGTTGGTAGTGGATTTGTCTCCGCCCAACTATATGTATAAATGATAAAATTTATAGTTGATTTATGTTATTATTCTTTTATTTTGTGGATGAGATTTAGTTGTCATGGTTTTACTGCATTTTACAGCTTATGTATACATACGGATTCCATATATTGGAGTATACTTCATATGTATACAGCTGGCATGTTTGTGTACTTAGTCCTAAGTATTATGGGACTAGGGCATTACACGTTGAGCCCAGGGTTCATCCTCGAAGTATTCGAGTATTTGGTCTTCTTCCTCGACTGGGGGATATGCAGAGACCATATTAACAGACAATATCTTCTTGAGCGCTTAGTCGATACTGGTATCTGAGTCCCAGGTTGAGGAAACGGAGGAGTGTGACTGCATCATGGCCTCCGACTCTAATCTCTCCGAAGTTATTGTGGGTGTAACATAACCCAATCCTCGGCAAGTGTGCTGATAATAGTTTTAGCACTTTCCCTTTGGACCATGAAGTCGCAAGGGAAGGCGTCGGCCTTTGCCATAGTTAAGTCCTTTGTCACTGTTCAAGTCATAACCTATTTTTTGGATGACGTTTTTGGCTTGAGTAGTGTAATGGTTGAGTTGCATCTTGCCGTTATTGGGTTCTGGTTCTGCCGGAGCTTGTCGCTGAGGGTGCTCCAATCGGCCGAAGATGATGGGTTCCTCCTTTCTCCTTCTTGCTAGAACCAAAAAGTAGGCACCTTGAGAAGGGACAACTCGACTTGCGAGGTTGGCGGTTGTCACTTGTGTTTGCAGCATATATAGAGCGTTGTCTAAGAAATACCTAGTGTTCCAATGCGCACAAGAGTAATTCAAAGAAAACTTCCTATTAATGAAACACGAAATTTTATCTCGAGTGATTACATCATCTAAAGAATGTTCTTCGATATTGGCGCATATGTAGTCTCCCAACTCTTCATTCGTGAGCATCAGGCCTGTTGCGGGAGAAGGTGGAGGACATTTCCCCTTCAGCTTGACTACCAAGGGGGTTGCAGTAGGAGGTTCGTGTGACCTCGGAGTAGGCTTTGGAGCCTTTCGGGGAAGCCTTATTTGCTTAGGCTCCTGACCAGCCTCTGACATGGTCGAGGGTGATTTAACCGGAGCTTTGCCTCGGAGCTTGATGATGAGAGGAGCTGATGTGTTGGAAGGTTTCTCTCTCAATCGAACCCTCAATAGTTCTTCAGCGATAGCTGCGCTTTCTGCCTCGTCGTCAGCATCATTGTCGTCGTCATCCTATAGGACTGATTTGTACAGAACAACATCTGTACAGTATGTTTCGAGTCCTCGGAAGGGATCAATGTCAGTGAACTAGGTCTTGATAGTCCCGTCGCTGGCCACATACTTCATACACTGATGGAGAGTGGATGGCACGATCATGTATTCATGAATCCATGGTCGTCCTAGCAGCATGTTGTAGTTTATGTCAACGTTAATTATAGTATCCCGCATCTCGCGGTCCACTATGTAATGCCCACGGCTTGCTAACTCAGTTTTGAACTGAGTATTGGGGAAACCATTATCGGTATCGATTGATCATGGATGAAATGCAATGAACCTTTCCAACTGATGGATCGGCTTCTATTGAAATGAGTCCAATAGTTTTCGTTGGATGTTTTCTTTCGCTGCTTGGTTTTGATGAATGTATTTTCGTATTGGTTTTCCATGATTGGTTTTCATTGTTCGCTTTCATCGGATTTCGTATTCATTCCGAATCTTGAGAGAAAGAGACCAAAGTATGCTAGTCAACTGTTGGTGCCAATATAGGATGCGGGAACTGTTCGTGAACGATTCGTGAAGTTCCTTCTTCTCTCAATTAAGATTCATCTCGGTGAGTTACTTTAACCTAGCTTGCATTTATTTGTACGCCCTAAGAAAATGATCTCTAGTCCACTCTTTGGTTGCGTCCCAGTGATCAATGATACCATAGTAACAAAAGATAAGAGAAGATAAATGAATGAATCACTTGTAAATTGGAACTGTCGCTTGCTTGCTTCAATATGAACTGTATGCTCTTATGAACTGCCTAAAAGAGATAGCTCGGTATGGAAATCATGGCTTGACCGTACAAGAAAAAGAAGAAGATAGAAGTGTTTACAAGTTGCTAGGCTCGTGCATAGTAGAATTATTTGATAGCTGCATTTGTATTGGTCCAGACAACTTGTGCACAAGGCGGTAATCTCTCGATTGATTTTGGGGGCACCTGGAATCGATCAGCCTAGGAGAGAACAGGACACCTGGGGCAAGAAGTCCCCGCAGTAAGAGGGGGTGTCAGTCTATTAGTAGTTAGAATGTTCCAATTGCTAGTAATGGGAATACCCATGGACCACAATAGCTAGGTTCGTGTATATAGACAAAGATTTATTGCAAGCCTAACATGCAGGGACAGAAAATGAGAATGCTTTATATATATGCAAATTATGCTAACCTGTTTTGTGCAGGGATGACTCTCGGTGATGGTAAGTTGCTTACGAAATATTCTACTTTTATGTTTCTTATGAATTGTTAAAAAGAACCTAGACAAGTAGAAAGATCACTAGTAAATATGTAGCTTCACATATTGAATTAGTGCAGATATTTGTGAGTTTTGATGAAGAGCCGCTCGCCAGTACATGATGTGTGCTGACCCACGTTGTGGGCATCCTTTTCAAAAAGCAAAAGGAGGCAGGAGGATTTCAAGTGAGGCACTAAAGCTCATCTAGCCCAGTAGAGCTGTGGATTGCCTCAAAACTTCATTTTCTTTTCCAGTCAAGTTGCAAGTTTCTTTTTCTTTGAAGTTGTTTTTTCCTTTCCAACATGTAATAAAGGGATATGATGTATGGGCATTGCGACTATTTTCAAAAGAGAGTTTTAAAGAGAATCATGTAGCCAAGATAAGACAAATCTGAGTTTACAAAGTTTTGTACTTGTATTCCTATTAAGTTTATCAATAAAAAAGTATTTCCATTTTAAATCTCTGTGTCCAATATTTGGTTTTCTGTAATGAATGGGTGCGTGCGTGTGTTTTTGCTTGACTAGTTGTTTTGTGCAGGTACATAGCCTTGTGCAAGCGCAACTTAGGCTTGTACGGCATCACGCCTTAGCGAGGACGAACGATCCCACAGGGATCCAGGCAAGACGGACGATCCTAGCGGGATCGGGACGTGACAAAATGGTATCAGAGCATGGTTTTACGTCCTTGGCCTCTTGTAAATATCATTTTCGAAAAAGTATATAAAGTATTTTGATGGCTTTCAAAAGGTCCCAATTTCGAGTTATGAAAAACCAATGCCCCATACAATAAGTCCATAATATTTTATGAGACTGACAGAAGTTATACTCCTTTATAGAGAAATGGCCCCTCCTCGACCATCTAGCTCAACCGATCCGATAGAACGGATCATGACCATGATGGAACTACAGAGGCAGGATAATGAGGAGCATGTCCAGATACAACAGGCCCGACTGGAGGCCCAACAGAAGCGGTTGGATGCCTTGACCCAACTTGTAACTGCGCTTGCGGCAAATCGAGATACCACCGCAGCGACCAAACCAACGGGAACACCCGAGATTGAGCCCGTGGATGGTGACGAAACCCAGCCGGCACAAAGGCACTCTTCCTTTAAGCCAAAGGACTTCTTGGATATGAAACCTCCAGAATTTGAGGGCAGGACATCACCAGATAAGGTGGTGGACTGGATCGATAAAATGGAAAGTCTGTTCACATTCGTAGGAGTTCCAAGTAGCAAGAAGGTAATGTGTGTAGCTCTGCTACTACGGCTGCAGGCAAAAGACTGGTGGAAAGCGAAGAAGCCAACGCTGCTTGCAACGGCCAAGAATGGGAAGATTTCATGGGCCTCGTTCAAGAAGGCATTTCTGGATCAATATCTGCCTCCAGCCATGAGTAAGAAGATGGAGAATGACTTCATCACTCTGAAACAAGGAGATATGTCTGTGGAGGACTATGAATCTGAATTTGCCAAGTTGGCAAATTTTACTGCTATTATGTTACCCACGGAGCAGACTCGCATAGATCGATTCTTTGAAGGTCTGAATGACGACATTCAGTTGAGTGTGCTGAACCGAGAATGTGAGTCGTATTCTCAGGCCTTTGAGGCAGCACTACAGGTGTAATAGTTTTGCCTGAAGAAGGCATCAGCTAAAGTTTCGTACGGGCACAATCAGCCTGCTAAGAGATATCACGATGGGAAAAAAAGACTGAGGAGAAAAGAAGACTGGCGTGGAACAAAATAATAAGCCCGTGTGCACTTTCTTTGGTAGGCATGGATACACAAAGGAAGTTTGCCGTTCTGCCAACGAAGAGTGCTTCAACTGTGGTTAAAAGGGCCACCACACTATGAACTACAAAAATAAGAGAGTTCGGCCGCCAAACCACAACGATACGGAATAGCATGGGCCGCTGAAGGATCCACCGCCAATCAGAGACCATCCGCATAACCAGCAGTTATGGACTAATGCTCGTGTTTTTAACCTGTCCACCCTACTTGATCCAGAGTGCAATACAAGTGGAGGTGAGATTGTTTCTTAAGTTTTGAGGACAATACTTTTTCTCGGTGGGATATTATATCGTGTCCCGCTTCTCGCGGTCCACTATGTAATGCCCATGACTTGCTAACTCAGTATTGAACTAAGTATTGGGGAAACCATTGCCGGTATCGATTGATCATGGATGAAATGCAATGAACCTTTCCAACTAATGAATCATCTTCTATTGAAATGAGTCCAATAATTTTCGTTGGATGTTTTCTTCGCTGCTTGGTTTTGATGAATACGTTTTCGTGTTGGTTTTCGATGATTGGTTTTCATTGTTCACTTTTATCGATTTTGCATTCATTCTGAATCTTGAGAAAAACAGACCGAATTACGCTAATCAACTGTTGGTGCCAATGTAGGACGCGTGAACTGTTCATGAACGGCATGTGAAGTCCCTCCTTCTCTCAACTAAGATTCATCTCGGTGAGTTGCTTTAACTGGGCTTGCATTTATTTGTGCACCCTAAGAAAATGATCTCTAGTCCACTCTTTGGTTGCGTCCCAGTGATCAATAATACCACATTAATAAAAGATAAGAGAAAATAAATGAATGAATCACTCATAAATTGGAACAGTCGCTTGCTTTCTTCAATATGAACTGTATGCTCTTATGAACTGCCTAAAAGAGATAGCTCGGTATGGAAATCACAGCTTGACCGTGCAAGAAGAAGAAGAAGATAGAAATGTTTATAAGTTGCTAGGCTCGTGCATAGTAGAATTATTTGATAGCTGCATTCGTATTGGTCTAGATAACTTGTGCACAAGGCGGTAATCGATCGATTGATTCTGGGGCCACCTAGAATCGATCGGCCTAGGAAGGAACAGGATAACTGGGGCTAGAAGTCCCCACAGTAAGAGGGGGTGTCAGTTTATTAGTAGTTGGGCTAGAACGTTCCAATTGCTAGTAATGGGAATACCCATGGACTACAATAGCTAGTTTTATGCATATAGACAGAGATTTATTACAAGCCTAACATGCAGGGACGAAAAGTGAGAATGCTTTATATATATACAAATTATGCTAACCTGTTTTGTGCAGGGATGACTGTCAACGATGGTAAGTTGCTTATGAAATATTCTACTGTCATATTTCTTATGAATCGTTAAAAAAAACCTAGACAAGTAGAAAGATCACTAGTAAGTATGTAGCTTCACATATTGAATTAGTGCAGATATTTATGAGTTTCGACAAAGAGCCGCTCGCCAGTACTTGATGTGTATTGACCCACATTGTGGGCATCCTTTTCAGAAAGTAAAAGAAGACAGGAGGATTTCAAGTGAGGTACTAAAGCTCGTCTAGTCCCGTAGAGCTGTGGATTGCCTCGAAACTTCATTTTATTTTTCAGTCAAGTTGCAAGTTTCTTTTCCTTTGAAGGTGTCTTTTCCTTTCCAGCATGTAATAAAGGGATATGGGGTATGGGCATTGCGACTATTTTCAAAAGACAGTTTTAAAGAGAATCATGTAGCCAAGATAAGGCAAATCTGAGTTTGCAAAGCTTTTTACTTACATTCCTATCAAGTTTATTAATAAAAGAAGTATTTCCATTTCAAATCTCTGTGTCCAATATTTAATTTTCTGCAATGAATGGGTGCGTGCGTGTGTTTTTGCTTGACTAGTTATTTTGTGCAGGTATATGGCCTTGTGGAAGCGCAACTTAGGCTTGAACGGCATCATGCCTTAGCGAGGACGAACGATCCCATAGGAATCCAGGCAAGACGGACAACCCTAGCGGGATCGGGGCATGACATTAATGACGTTGTAAGAAACGTCAATCTAGAGATCGCCTATTTGGCATTTCTGGGAGATCTTGCCCAGGGGTTCACTTTTTCTAACATTGAAACCGCTGAGTGTAGTGTTCGACGCAGTTAGCCGATGCGTCGGGATCCCCAAAACTTGGAGTAAACTTCGAGGGATGATGCTGAAAGAAGAGCCATGGTCGATGTGGATGTGATCGACCTCAGTGGCACCAACATACCCTGTATAGTACAGGGGGTCGGTTGTGCCGATTGTTCTTCAGTAGCATGTCCTACTGAGTGAAGGTGATGTTAGGGATCACCTTGACCACACTATAGCAAAGTGGACATTCAGCAGGGTTCTCCTTGGGTGGTTACACCTGAGTGAGGAAGGAGTCAGCGTTCTCTAAAGCTTCGCTGAGGGCTTCTCGAGTCACTCTAGAGAGATGGAGAAGCTCGAAGAGTGATAGTCGAGCCGGAGTGTTGGCCAGCTTCGCCAATATGTCAAAATTATAGGGCTTGATTGGCCCTACTGCCGAGTCTTTTTTTAGAGGCTTGTCAAAGCGAACCTCCTTCTGCTTCTGTTTATCTGCAATAGGGGCTTGGGACGGACCTGCTTTCGATGTGTTGGGGATATTGGCCGCAACGGGCGGAGGTACCCCTTCCTCTAGAGCTTGGTTCTCTTCTAGCTGGTGAGCCAAGCAAGTGGTAACCAGGGTGTCATTAGTTGTCGTAGAGATCATGCGATACGACCTGACCTTCTTTCCCTTGACAGAGCACGCTGCATGTGTTATCATGTCTGAAATAAGATCAGAATGGATCCACATTACTTCGCCTCACGGCGTTGTAAATGGGATAGGGTCTTGGGCGTTGTCACGGGCCATTGGAAGATTGACTACTTCCATCGTCGCTTTCGGGATGGGGACGATACCGTCTTGAGCTTCTGTTTTTGGAAAACTTCTGAACTGAAGAGTGACCATGTTGGCGGTAACAGTCTTCTCCTCGTAGTCGAGTGAGATGACTTTAGTGTTGATGAGGCACTAGATTCGTCTTTTCAACACATAATAATCATGCGTCGAATGGTGGACATAGTGATGCTAGTGGCAGTATTTTGGATTGTCTACCTTTTCTACTTCATCGGGAAGCTTAGGCGACGGGATCTGAAGTTTGCCACTCTTTACCAACATATCGAAGAGCTCTAGTGTGTCTTCGTCATTGAAAGAGTAGGTATCTTTCGGCCTCTACGCTTTGGTCGACTTTGGGTTTGCAGATGCCGAATTTTTATAAATGTTGACCGTCATAGCTTACTTTCCTTTTTCGTCTTTGTTGCTGGATAAGCGCTTCCCCTTATGTTTAAGGGAGGGGAAGTTTAGTCCCAGCAATTGTGCATCTTGCACTTTTTTTGTGCTACATTCGTGTCTGTGATGAAAGGCATCCACTCTACGCATGGAGCACTGTGCCAAAACTTGATTACAGAAAGCATATTCTTGCGGCAGAAGTCCATAAGCATGGCTCAGGTATACCAGGCGGTAACCTCAACTCGGCCTGGAAAAAGCGCTCAATGTATGCGCGCATCAGCACTTTCTCCTTATGAATGATGTCCATGAGAGTCGACATCGTCATGTCCATTCCTCCTTCCTAGAATCGATTGAGGAATCGGTTCTTCAAGTCTTCAAAGGATGAAATGCAGTTATCTGGAAGGCTGCAAGACCATTCATAGGCCATCCCCTATAGGGCTCCTACGAATATGTCATTGAGGAGGGCATCATCCTCTGGTAGATGCCCTGTTACTGAAGCAAAGTATCTCAAGTATCGGCAGGGAGACTCCATTGCATCGAACGACGTGAGTGTCTACAGATTATATTTGGGAGGATTGATCATATTATCCCATTTGACAGGATATGGTTGCCAAATTACCATCTTTTGTAGTGTCGCTCACTTTTTTTGGGCGTCATAGCGAGCATACAATTCTTTGATGGCCTGCTGCATTTTATTCGATAGGCCAGGTTGTTGATGGAGTACATGATGTTGTCGCTGCTTGGCTCGTGATGGGAAGCATATTGGACCCACTGTTAGCCGCCAGGTCTGAAGCAGGAGTGGAGCCAGAGGGGGTCAATCTCTCCTTGATCTCCAGGACAACCGAAGCTAAGGACTTCGTAGTAATGTTCAACGTGTTTAGGCTCTCCTCGAGAACCTCTATACATTTCTGGTAACTAGAGCCTTCACTGCTTTCTGCGTTGTTGTCACCTTCGACCATAAACACGGACACCATGTGCTGGTGGGTAGAAGGGATATTAGATCATTCGCTCTCCGATTCAGAGATCTGAGTCCCATCATTTTTAGGATAGATCGGCAGGTTGCAATCATCCTCTGACTCATTGTAATTGCTTCCTTCCACTTTTTGGCTACCAATGCCTGTGGAGGTATCTGTGTCATACAATCCTTTGTTGGATTAGAATACAGGATTGTCGAAAATGGTGGCGGAGTGGCCAACCCCAATATTTGACGTGGCATCTTTCTGCGGCAAGGAGCTAGACTTGGCGTGCGTGTGTTGGAACACACCTGTGTTTGGTACTTTCGCTTTTCTAATACCAGGCAGCTTCTTAGGTTTGTTGGCCGAGATAGGAGGGTTTTCGGACAGCTGCTTGAGAGATATAGAACCCCGTACCGCGTTGCATAGAGCAACACGGAGTTCCTCTTCTTCCTCCCTCGATGACCCTCGATTGAGTCCCTAATATACAGCCGCCATTCGTCACAGTCTTTGGAAGATGGACTCAGTGGCGATGTGGCTGCCTGGTGACAGCAATAGTTGATGGTGATCTGGGTGCAAGTATGCCTTGGTTCAGGTATTCCTTGTGCCGCATGCTCCTTTTCTGCTTTACGCTTGTGGGAAAGCGTTGGGGTCTTCATTCCTGCACTCCTATTGTACGTGCAGGGAAGCTTAGTGAAGGAGTGAGGATATACGGAGATAGCTTCTCTCTTCTTAGTCCCTGCGTGCTGGACACGCTTAGGTCCTGATCAAAAAGTTGTTGATGAGGTTGACTCCTTCTATGTTTATAGGAATATTTTTCGCGTGAGTCTTTCTCAGTGAAGTATACCCCCTGGCTCGAGTTGTGCACATGAGTGCTCGAGCGAGAGCGGGGTTCTACCGGTCGAGGCGTTGAGGCACTCGGACCAGAGTATAGCCCCCTTTCTCAGTGTATATCTTTCCATTAGCTGTGCGCATGACTGTCAACGCTGGCTTTTGTCGGCTATTGGCATAGCGCGTTGGTTGCACAAGGTGCGTGCTGCCATGGATTTCTTCCTACTACCCCCAGAGGGTACGTAGTATTCAGAATCAAATGTAGGGTTGGCATAGCACTTTGGTCGTGTAGGGCACGTGCTACCTTGGATCTCTTTAAGTTACCGCCAGGAGGTGCGTAATGTTCAGAGTCCAAAGTAGCCTTACCCGATGGGTAGGTAATTCTGTCAAAGCCAAATCTTCTTACCGGTACCACTCCCTCTGTAAGCGGTTAAGCCACTGTGCGCTTCCTTCAGTGTTGTGCCTTTGTTATGCCCACCACAGGATAGTCGCACTCTTCACTGCGCATTCCTGGAGTGGGAATCGACCGAGGCGACATGGCAGTCGTAGCCAAAGTCTTCTTCTTGGCTTCGTCGGTCAGGGGTGTTGGAGTGCAGTTCCCTCCGTGATGCTGTTCGTCGTAGCCGCCTTCGACACCCAGGTGCGTCGATTTTTCTTCGGTTTTACAAACCGCTTCGAAGGACTCGACTTCTCCTCAGAAAGGAGATCTTTAAAAGCTTGTTGGTCGAAAACTTACGACCTGTGGCTTCTGGGAAGATCCCAGCAAGTTGTTGTCAGATTGTGCCACTACCTTCTCGTTTGAGGAAAAAGAAGTCTCCAGCAGAGTCTCCATCTTGTTTGCCAAGACAAAAGATTATACGAACTTTTTGTATTTTAAACATAAAAAGAGTACAATCGAATCCTAAACAGCACATCTAAGTACAAAATTTTTGGAAAAGTGTGGCAGTGGAGATCGAGCACTACAGCGGCTCCTTTACTCCGTTGACGATCTGACGACGAGTTGAACTTGCTTTGGCTTTCTGGTGCTTGTGATTGAAACTCTAGGGTTATCAATCAAGAGAATGCCGAAGTTGAAGATTTTGAAGCCTCTTTATCGAAGGAAAACTCCTTCTATTTATAGGAAGAAACACATATGCGATGTGCATAAGGATTGCGCAGATACGTTGCACAAGGAGATATAGGAGAATCTTTGAGGCGGCACGGTGAGGGCTACTGCTAAGCTGTCACATGGCAGGCACTGGGATTCTCTTCTATCGAGATCTTGGGGGAAGTTATCAATATAACTGAATAAATGACATATGGCTTGTGCTTATTTGTTGATCGGATGGACCTGAGCAGATTCTGTTCCTATCCCCGAAGTGGATTTTGTCCTATATTAGAGGGCCATTAGTTTAAACAAACCAGTTGGATATGGCTCTCGTCCATAAGAACAAACTCTGTCCATATCTGTGGTTTAAACAAACCGATAAGATTTTGCTTTTATCAGCAGAATCAAACTCTGTCTTATCTTAGGAGGAGCAGTTTAAACAAACCGATAGGGTGGTATCCTGAAAAGATATACACACCCATCTGGCCACGTGGAGCCACGTCGCTTCGTAAGGTTGCCCGCTATGCGACCTGTGCTTCTGGCAAAGCTTTTGATGCCATTAAGCGGGCTTGTGCTTTAGACGACAGAGTCACTGTGCTTTAGGGCGACGAGTTGACTTGTGTTTCAAGCAACGGAGTCACTGTGCTTTAGGGCGACGAGTAGACTTGTGCTTTAGGGCGACGGAGTCACTGTGCTTTAGGGCGACGAGTGGACTTGTGTTTCAAACAATGGAGTCACTATGCTTTAGGGCGACAAGTAGACTTGTGATTCAGGCAACGGTATAACCAAAGTATCAGATGATGGGGGCCGTTGAATGGGCCGAGCTTTTGGTTACAGTGAGGGCTCTGTGCTTCTAAGTTGAAGCGAGGGCACAGAGCTTCTAGGTTTGAAGATTCTGTGCTTTTTAGACTGAAGTGATGGCTCTATGTGAAGAAATGAGCTATCTGCGCTTCTGGGTCGAAAAAGGGGCGCAGGTACCAGGCTATGCTTCTTGAGTTGAAGGAGCTAGTTCCAGTCGAAGTCTTTGAAGAGTAATTAATGCTCTTCTTGATGGTCGAGTCGATCGTCCTCCTTTTTAATTGTCACCGTCTTTTGGAAATTTACAAAGTCTGTAGCCTAGGACTCAATAAAATGAACCTATTAAATAAGGTTCTTTGTGCTGAGTTCTATGTTCATCGCATTAACTTGGGCATCTTTGACCGATGTCCACGTGGCATGTTGGCTGGACCACACTCAACCTATATAAAGGGAAGTTTTTCTGAAGAGTCGTCTTCCTCTTTTAGCATTCCAAACGCTATGCTCGATCCTTATTTAGCTTCGAACGACCATTGGCCTTACACAAGTCAGCTAATGGTTGTGGATTCCTTCGTTCAAAGAGGCTGTGCCTTTGTAGAAGAACTGCTGCTGAGTTTCGAGATGCACATGAGCGTTTGGCATAAGAAGTTCGAACGTGAACAACATCTTGGAGGTCATCGAGATCCGAGGTTTCAGACTTTGATTGGTTGCCAATCCAAAGAGCCATGGGTTGTGCTCTGCCCTACTCAATGGCGGTGGCACAGTCTGTGCTTTGGACTGAGTTCTCGCTCGGACCAATAGTTGCTTTAGGAAGGGGCTCGCTCTGACAGTGCTGCGCATCTGGGGGGGCAGCGCATCTGTGAAGATTAACCCTATTTTATGGCGCCTGTGAAGATTAACCCTCTTGTAGATCTTTAGATGCCTTAGTTCTTTTCATGATAAATCTGTTATAGATCCTTGTAGGAAAAGCTCTTTTCATTGTAATCATGATGAATCTGTAATAGATCTTTGTAGGCATGATTTAATAAAGAGCTTTTTATGAACTGTGGTTTCTGATCTTCTATCTGCGCTTTTTGGGTATCTGTACTTTTATGAAGCTTTGTATAGCGAGAACACTACCTGCGCTTTTGATATGTCTACGGATTTTCATGCTTCTACAACAATCAGTTTAGAGTCTTCGTAGAGTTCAAGGTATTCGATATCCAACTGTTTGGATAATTGGAGACCGATGAGTAGAGCGTTGTATTCAGCAACATTATTTGAACACGGCTCATCTAAAGAATAAGCTCTCTGAATAGCCTGTCCTTCCGGTGATATCAGAACGATTCCAACTCCGACGACGATAGTGCCTTTGGGTCCGATTATGGATGCACCATCAAAGAATAGAAGCCAAGCAAAGATTCCTTCTGAAGTCATGTTAGATTCTAGAGTTTCATCATGAATTTCTTCATAGAGTTTAGATGTCTCAGGGATTGGATGAGCAGCCAAGAAGTCGGCTAGGGCTTGACCCTTAACAGATTTTTGTAGGACAAAGACCATGTCATATTGTGCTAGGAATATGGCCCATGTAGCAAGTATGGAATTGAGTGTACTAGGTTTCTTCATCAAGATTCGAAGAGGGTTAACTTTGGAGATGTCATGAATGGTCTGGCCCGTAATATAATGTCGTATTTTCTGGACAACGAACATCAAATCTAAACATTCTTTTTCTACTGGGTTGTATCGATGTTCAGTACCGATCATCGCGCGACTGAGATAATAGATGGCTTGCTCATGACCTTTCTTATTCTTTTGTGCTAGTAGGGGAGCCAGAGAATGATCCATTGCTCGAACATAAATCAAGAAGGGTATTCCTGTGATTGGAGACACTAGCACTGGAGGGTTCATCAATTATCGCTTTATATTGTCAAATGCTTGCTGGCATTCGTCAGTCCAAACGAAAGATATACCTTTCTTTTAGTTGAGTGAACGGTCTGCAGTGTCCAGAGATATTTGAGATAAACCTCCTGATGTACGCAAGCCGTCCCTGGAATCCTCGTAGCACTTTTGGGTTGCATAGAGGACGTATGTCTTGAATGGCTTTGACTTTCTTGAGGGCATCGTGTATACCCTTAGTGGTAGTAACGAATCCAAGGAATTTGCCACTAGAGACTCCCAGGAATGACTTGGTTGTATTCATCTTGATTGATGCTGGCACATTAGATTGATGATAGTTCTGAAGTCTTGGATGTGATCTTCCTTTAGACGACTTTTGACAGTAATATCGTCGATACAACATTCGGCTGTCTTCCGCAAATGTTTATGGAAAATGGTACTCATGGCCCGCTGATAGGTTGCACCAGCTTTCTTGAGACCAAACGACATGACTGTGTAACAGTAGACCCCTAAAGGAGTACAAAAAGATGTACGTTTTTCATTTTTAGGGTTCATCCTGATCTAATTGTATCCGAAAAACCCGTCCATGACATCCACTCGAACCCGCACGTGTTGTTGATCATGACAACAGTGATTGGAAGAGGAAACTCATCCTTAGGACATGCTTCATTAAGGTCCCTAAAGTCGATAGAGACTCGGACCTTTCATATTTTCTTCATAACTGGGACAACATTAGCTATCCAGTTAGGATGTTGTTCTTCTTTGACAAAGCCGCAAGCGATGAGCTTCTTGACTTCAGCTTCTATAGCGTCCATCATCTGGTGGAATCGTCGTGTTGTTGTTTAACTAGTCTCGTATTTGGCAGGATATTGAGCTTGTGGGTAGTGATCCGAGGATCTAATCCTGATATATCCTTATAGCTCCAGGCGAATACATCAATGTATTCCTGAATAACCTGGATCAGTTCTTTTTTATCCGCTTTAGGAATACTTTTACTGATGAAGATTGGCATTGGAGAAGCTTCGTCTCCGACATCGACCTGGACCAAGTGATCTTCGGTAGGTGGTTCACATTGCTCGAAGCGAAGTTCCCATTGAGGATCTATCCTTTGTGCCCAAGGATAAAATTCAGGGATTTAGCAAAGCCATCATCATCTTCGGAGAACTCGACGGTCACCATATTAGAAGATAAAGTCACCTGATGGACGTGACCTATACTGGTGTCTGGATCCCATGAGACAGAGTCAGAAGAGTTAGATCGCTCTTCTTTGTCAGATTCAGAAGCATCTGGGGTCGTAATCGGCGAGGTGTAGCCTAACCCATGCTTTGTTTTGTTGTAATATTGTATCGACTTTCCTTTTGGAGCAGGTATACGAATAGGAGTTCGCCTTCCCCTACTACCGTTGAGGCCGGATTTGAAGTTGTAAACCAACCTTTGGATGATCTTCTTCGATTTTTTACTGTAACGACGTAATTGAAGCTGCCCATTGTCATCATTTTCAGCATCGCTATCGGATGTAGCCTTTTAATTCAATCCTTTGCTGAAGAGAATAGGACGTTCATCCTACTTCCGGGAGGGAACCAGAAAGAATGAATCTTTTACTGATTCTAGTGATACTTCATCTTGAAGAGGATGAACTGCTCCTAAGGTAAGGGGTTCGAAGTTATCCAGGATTTCTAGATAATATCAAGTATAATAATTGATATCAGTATAGTGCAAACGAGATACTACTTTATTGATAATTGCATCATTATTTACAACAGTGCTCTTAATCTTAGCAGATGGCTTGCTAAGATTGATAATAAGGGAAGGAAAAGGAGAATGAGAAGGTTTGTTATGACGAAGGTCGATAACAAGAGGCTCAGAAGAAGTGAGCTCCCTATGCTCCGTCTTTTCAGCAAGAAGATACTTGACAGAAGGAGAGAGATTGATGGTCAGCGTCTGAGGACGAAGGATGAGAAGTGTATCCTTTGACTGGAATTACCAGGACATCATCCTGACTGTCTTTTCGCTCTTCTTCGGTGTCCATGGCCAGTACGACCTTCATGAACTCTTTTTGTACATTCGGGAGTTTGTGAAATATGTTTTGATGCCTCGAAAGGGGTAAAGATCAACCACTTGTTTGCTGACTTCTCTGTTGTCATCCACATATTTAAAGCATTGATGGAGAGTGGATTGCACGATGTTATGTTCTTGCAACCACAGTCTTCCCAACAAGACATTGTAGGAGACGTAATTGTCAATCACATAGAAAGTGACCTTCGTGCGTAGATTGCCTATTTGGTCTTTCAGACGGAGCTTCTCCAACGTTCGTTTCTCTCAGAATTAAACTCCAGGATAGTTGTGATTGTTGCAGAGAGATTATGAACTGGGATATTCAACGCATCCAATAGAGTCTTTGGCATAATGCTGAGTGCTGATCCGGGGTCGACTAGGATGCGATTGACCTTCACGGTATCGACATATCCCGTATAGTAGAGAGATCGGTCATGTCGTTTGTCCTCAGAAGCATATCATCTTGAGTGAATGTAATATTGGAGATCAGCTCCATTATGTTATGGCAATGGGAATATGCCATCGGTTCCTTGTCTAGTTTCTTATGATGGGCCAGAAAAGCGTCTGCTTGCATTAAAGCTTCACTTAATGTCTCTCGAGTTTCCTTTGAGAGATATAGGAGTTCGAAAATCGATAACCTTGTCGGATTATTGGCTAGTTGAGATAATATGTCAAAGTTATACATCTTTTCAAGTCTAAAGGGTGGAGTTTTCTTCAATATTTTATCGAAGCGAAATGGCTGTTTGCCTTTGTTAGCAGCTATTGGTTTGGGAGAAACTGGTTCTGCTTGAGACGATGACGCCGAAGGATCATTGACGACAGGTCGAGAAGATGCTGAAGGGGCATTAGAGACTGGAGGAGGAGTGGCTGTAATCTCTTATCCATCTGGATAGTCTCTAAGATAGAGCCTTCCAGATTAGGTACCTGTCATGGCTTCTTCTTCGATACTGGTGCAAAGGACACCATGTTATAGTTTTTCATCCTTGTCTTACCTCTGGAAGACTTCTTTTGAAGACAGGACAAATTTGTCCAGAATCCCAGTCCAACATGGGACTGATTGTGATGATGACGTAGAGAAAGGGGTATAGGAGACCCTTTCCCATCATTTAAGTCAGGGACTTTCTGTAGATCATATCCCATCTTTATCATCATTTCGTAGGACTGTTGACTGTATAGATGGAATGCTGGCCGGTAATTGATTTTCGGCTTTGGTGCCACTTCTTCGGCAGAAGAAGGCGAAGCTGCCGCTGGAATGAAGATAGCATCGAAAGGTGGAAGATGATCATCCAGTGATATCATATAACACGACTCGTATTTGGTCGCCTTTCTTAACATCGTAGGGCAAACAGGTGTCTTTGACTCAAAGTCAGCAACCAAATCGGAGTGAATCCACATGATCTCCCCTTTATCATTTGACAAGGGTACGAGACCGTCACTTCGTGCTGGTGGAAGGTTGATGATCTCCAGAGTAGCTTTTGGAAAGGGGACGACCCCATCCTGCACAAGTTGAGTAGGAAAGTTGCCAAATTACAGAGAGACAATATTGGCAGTCACCATTTTTCATCTTGCTGAAGGGGGATTACGTTGGCGTTGATCAGTTCCTGGATCTTCCCTTTAAGTATGTAGCACGTCCTAGTCGGATATCCCAAGAACCTGTGATAGACACAATATTTAGGATTGTCAGTCTTAACTACTTCATCTGTCCATTTTGCTTCGGACAGTTGATGTTTGGTGCGCTTGTTTAGATAATCGAATATGCTCATGATGTCGTCCTCGTCAAAGGAATATTCCTCGTTAGGACGTGATGCTCTCTGTTGGGGTACCGTCGTGGTAGGTGTTGACTGACCCACATTGACGGCTAAAGCTTCTTTGTCTTTTACATTGATGGCTAAAGCTTCTTTGTCTTTTACATTGATGGCTAAAGCTTCTTTGCTTTTGTGGTTGTTCTGACTACCGTCGTTGTTGGTTGCTGAATGTTCATCTTTTTTAAGATTAGGCATATAGATGCCTAGTTATTTGAAATTGTCAACACTATCTTCGGCTGCCCTGGCACTTATTATTAAGGAGGCCCAGTCTTAGAATTGCGTAGGTCCAGTCCACATGCTGACAATAGGTAACAAGTTTGCTTTACATGTATCTATAGTCAGTGCATCTGGAGTACCTAGAGGCATTTTGAGTACCTCACGAGACCGTTGTTTGATTTTGATGAGGGCCGACATGGTCATATTGTTTGTTCCCTTATAGAATCGTTCCAGAAACAAAAAGATGTTATGCAACCATCTGACAAACTATGATACCAGTTATAGGTCGCACCCGCCAAGCACCCGACGAATACTCTAGTGAGTTGAGCATCGTTCGGTTGGAGTTGATCAGTCATTACCTCCAAGTGATTGAGATACTGACTTGGAGATGAGTTGTCGTCAAACAACATAATGGTCGGTGGCTTGTACTTAGGTTGAAACGGAACTTCCTTCCACTCTACAGGGTAGGGTTGCTTGATCCCTAGCTTCTACAGGCCGTCCTTCTGCTTGAAGGCTTTGAACTTGTTACGTAAAAGCTTTACTGCCCCTAGGGCATCTCTCGAAGCTTGGGGAGCAGTAGACTGATTTGATGTGTTAGAAGGCAGAACTGCATGATAAGCACCACCCCCAGCACCAGACTGGCTTGGAGTAGCCAGAGTTGGCATGGTAACATTGTGAGGAGATTGCACCCCCAGACCAGTGTTGACAGGGGCAGATGCTACTATGTGTTCCTGGGTTAGAATTGGATTCGCAACCGAATGAACAGTATGTTGTACTATGATCACAATATGCATACTTGGAACCATTTCAGTCATGGTTTTCAAGTTAGCCTCTAATGCAGCAATCCTTTGTTCTTGATTGTCGAAGTTGGATGCATCATGTTCTTCATTAGTGACATAGACAGTCACTTCTCTGGCTACCGATGATGAGCTGGTGGAAAAGATAGTCTGTTTAGAGCTCTCACTATCTGCATCGAAGTCATGCAAGAAACTACCCCTAGGATGATGAGTGGGAATATTCCTTTGATCGAAGAAATCTTGGTCAGAATCAGGAATATTCCTTTGACAGATTGTTTCTTGGTCGAAAGGAAGATTCCTTTGACCGATTGTTTCCTGGAATCAAGAGTATTTCTCCGACTGAGGACATCCCCAAGATTAGGAGAAAGAAGATTCCTTTGATCGAGTAGGTCTCGTTTTCTTGATCTAGTGTTTTGGTAGACCCCTTCACCGGAATCACGGAAACGATCTAGGTATTGCTGACTGGGATTGCAGGATGCATTACATCTTGGACGTTTTCCACCCCAGTACTTCGGGACGTCATGTTGACCGAATCATATAGCAACTCATCTTCATCCACCATAATGAGTTCAGGTGTCCGAGTATAGTTCAAACGATCGAAGACAGACCGTTTTGCTTATTGACAGCAACATTTGATCACTACTTCATGGTGATGATTACAGTAATGTTCCTGATGTGGAGTTATAGGTGGACTAGATGGTACTGCGATCTTTCGCTTTTGTAGAAGAAGTTAGCTGAGATCGGTTACAGTGACAGGATAAGGAGAAGTCGGAGGTACATATTCCTTGATGATGTTAGGAACATGATTCCGGTTCTTGAGATGCTTCGTTCCCTGTGTATACAGAGAAGTACTGAGCTTATTGGCATAGGTGAGAGGATTCTTGATTTGAGAAACTCTCCCTGTGGGCAACTTAGTAGGTGGCGCAGATTGGTCTTGACGCAGGCTTGATGCTGTTCTGTGCTGGTTAAGGTAAGTACGCATGTCAGAATCTTACATACTCCTGGTCTGTCTGAGACACCCTAAGTTTACCCTGTTTAGTTCTTGAAATGCGCAGAGTAGGAAGATCTTGGCTCTGGCTTGATTGGACTGGCCATGAGGAGTGGACATGATGCTCTATTGTTCTATGCACATTATTCCAACAAGTTTGGCACGGTGCATATGGGGCAGCAAGAGATAGACTTCGAGCAGAGTCTAATTCATTGGCATTGATTTCATTATCTCTGCCAAGAGAAATAGACTTTCTACTCAGAAACATTCTCGCATTGATTGGCACAGAGGCATAATCAGATGCATTTTCCACCTAGTCCAGGACTGGAGAAGGATAAGGAGAGGCCATGGGGCGCTTTCCTTTATTCTTTGCATGGGTAGTGATATGTAACTTCTCCACCAAGTTTAGAACTAGGGAGGAGTGAGGATTGGCCATAGGGCATTTTCCTTTGATTGGTGCCAGAGTAGTGGTTGGTGCACTCTCCACCAAGTTTAGAACTGGAAGGAAGAGGGAGTAGCCATAGGGCGTTGTCCCTTGATTGAAGCTAGGGTCATGACTGGAGCACCCTCTACCAATTTCAGAATTGGCGAGGAAGAGAAAGTAGCCATGTGGCGTTGTCCCCTGATTGGCGCTAGGGTAGTGGTTGGAGCACTCTCTACCAATTTCAGAATTACGAGGAAGAGGAAGTAGCTACATAGGTTTTATTCAAGCATGGCGCATAAGTTGTGATTGGTGCACTGGAGAACATTGGAGTCCAAATGGCG
>JANAVB010014323.1:0-175000 GCA_029216955.1 Iris pallida
TTTTTTGTCGCTTTTGCATATTTTTTCTTTTCGCTTTGTTATCATTTTTTGCTTTTTTTGGGGTCTTTTTTTACTTTTTTTTGTTCGTTTTATGCTCGTTTTTTTCTTTTTGTTTGTTGTTTTTGTTCCCTTTTTTGTCGTTTTTTGGATTTTTTTTGCAAGTTTTTTAAATCTTTTTAATCGTTTTTGCTCGTTAATTCCCTCTTGTTTTAGAGCCTTTTTTCGTATTTTCGTTTTTTGTCATTTCTGTTCCCTTTATCGTTTTTTTATTTTTTTTGCTCTTTTTTCGTTTTTTGTCATTTTTTTCTTTTTTTTGTCGTTTTTGTTCATTTTTTGCCCTTTTTTTATTTTTGGTCGTTTTTCGTCCTTTTTTTCCCCTTCCATTTATTGTTGTTTTTTTGTCAATTTTTTTTGTATTGATCAACTTTTTAAATTTTATGTTGTATTTTAAAAAAAATATTAAATTAAAAATTCAATTACATTATAGTAAACCAAACACATGAATGCAATTAACATTACATTACATGGTTTGATTACATGTTTCAACCAAACATAGTAATGTAATTGTAATTCCATTACATTACAAACTCAATTACATTACAAACCCAATTCCATTACGATTACGATTACATTACAATGAACCAAACGCAACCTTAGTATCTTTACATTATGAGGGTGCTTTTGTTCTGTTCAACAATAGATACTAGACATAGTTTACAAGAACTTATGATACCACATATGACCAGAACTTAGATAATCTACTATAATGTTAAGGAAGAAAGAAATGAAGTTTGGTTACTATTTTGAGCCATCCATTGTAAGAGTATAATTTCTTTGGGGTTTAATGATCCATATAAATCCGAGTCAAATACAGATACTACTTTATGTATTTATTGGAATTAGTTATCAATTGATACATATACACATACTACGTTACAAGGTTTATAGTGTTTATGTTGCGACTTAGAAGTCGAGTACATAGTCAAGGCTAAAGCAGGAGTCACCATGAGTGGCGGACCTTGAGCGACAAATTGTATCTCTTCGAGATGACTTGTTTGAGAGCATGTCCCAAATCCCGACGCAATCATAGACGCAGCCCCATCACCCATGCTCTGATGGATGAGTCAGCCATCCCAAACTTTGATGCGCTCGAGCATAATATTAAAGAGGCGACGGGACAAGTAGTTTAAGGTTTTTTCTATGGGCACCACCAAAAATGCTTGGGGGCAGCCCTTACTTGGGGACAGCCCATGAATGTGGAAAATAGGGGGCACCCAAAACTTGCTAGGGGGCAGCCCAACCCCCCAAACCAAAAATGTTACTCTCATTTCTATTATTCACTCTCTCCTCAAGAAGAAAAAAAAAATCTCTCTCCCTCTCCCTCTCCTAAACCCTAATTTCTTCTTCTCCACCACTCCATTCTCAATCCCTCCACGAAGATTCTCGAAGAGATGACACACAAGTTAAAGCAACCGGAATCCAGGTACATTCTTCCCTAATTTCTTCGAGATTTTTGTACATTATATTCGAAACCCTAGAATTTGTTTAATTCTTGAAAAAGTTCTGGTAAAATAGATTTATAATCTCTTGCACGTTCTCTTCCCTAATTTTCGAACATAAGAAATCCCAATTTTATGTTGAAACCCTAACCCTAGAACACGACAAAGTAGGATGTCGTTGTGGCAGTTCGGGTTCACGACAGTAGGACTGCCAGGCATATGGCAGTCTTAATGAAAATTAGAACTGCCACAGTCCTGGCTGCCCTCTTGTGAAAGAGGACTGCCAGGACTGTGGCAGTCCTAATTTTTATTAGGACTGCCACATGCCTGACAGTCCTAATGTTATGACATATGGGGGTTGGGTAACTGCATGTTGTTTCTATTATTTATAAGTGTATGTTGTCATGCAATCCACCGGCCGCTAACAAAAGAATATGGCCCACCGCGTCAAAGCGGAAGGAACGTGCGGGACGTCCTCTCGAGCGTCCGATAACAATTACTGAACCGGCGCCCGAAGCTCGGTCTCGGACATCGCCACCGGCACGTCAAGCTCGGTCGAAGCAACGAGCTCCTACTCCTACGCCTTCTTCCGACGACGACGATGACGTGCCAATTGCCCGACTCCTATCATGTCAAGACGGTTCTGCTCCATTTGAGGAGGTCGGTCCTTCTGAGGAGGCCGGTCCTTCTGAGCCGCCTGTCCGTCCGTCCGGTTGCTCAATGTTGGTTTCTTTTGAGAACCACATTGCGTATGAAATATAGAAGAACCCGGTATGTACATGACGTTTGTAAGCTACCAGTTTAGTATATATATATATATATATATATATATATATATATATGTATTTCATAATTGATATGTTTTTTTGTTGTTCGATATACAGAGGACATATCGTAACCTTAGGGCTGTGAGTCACGGGAAGAAAACCGTGTCCTGGCAGTTTGCAAGCTTATCGGAGGCCGTCCGGAGCAAAATCATACGAGCGGCTTGCACAATTTGGCACAAAATGCCTACCGGACAATGGATAGTGCCCTCACATCCGCCATTGTGGAGAGATGGCACCCGGAGACCAACACATTTTATCTTCCAGTCGGGGAGATGACCATTACACTTGACAACGTCTACCAGATATTGGAGCTGCCAGTGACCGGGCGCGTAATGACCAAAGAACATTACACGAATGAGAAATCCGTGAAATGGTACGAGAAGATCGTCAAGTTCGTTTCAACTCACCTTGGAGATCCGGCTACGAGTTTTACAACTCTACCATGCTTCAAGAAGTTGTACGGAATTCCTCTATCATTCTGGTGGACCAGTTCATGGATATGGAGGTGGATGACGATGTCGATGATACGGTCGACGCGGTGGCCCATGCGTATATGCTGTTCGTCCTAGGAACGGTCGGCATTCCGGACAAGTCCTGAACGTCGATACATGCTCGGTACATGCTCAACATATCTGAAGTGGATGACTTCATTGATATATCCTGGGGAAGCAGCATCCTAGCCAATCTTTACCGCGAGCTCGGTATCGCATCCCGTGTCGGGACTAAGACAATGGCCGGCTGTCAGACTCTGCTACATGTAAGAAAACTTCTAATAATTTAATCTTGTATACTTCAATTTGCTGTTTTAATTTTTACTATTCATTTATAAATTGAATAGGCAAGGATATACGAGCACTTTCCGATGCTTAGATGGGCTGACGAAAACCCAGAGTATCTTGAACACCTTCCTAGAGTGTGTCGATGGAGGCCATCCCAGCTGGAAACCAAAAATTGGCAAACACTGGCTTCCATTCGTGAAGTATTAGACAGTTTGGTGCCAGAAGAGGTACTAATTTTTGACTAACTTTTTTATGTTGATTTTGTTTTGTTGTTAACTGTTTTCCTACAGATTTTTTGAAATCCATACCGGGATGTACTTGAGCTGAATCGTGAGGTCTAACCAGTTTCTTTATTTCATGGCATGATCACATGCTATGAAATCACGGAGCCGTACGTGCCCGATAGCGTACTCTGGGGATGTCTTCTATGGAACTCAACATAATGATTATCGGCAAGCAACTTGAGCACTTCTTGCATCGCCATTCTTGATTTCGTCTGGACAGCATTTGAAGAAGCTAGGGCATTGTATATTGACTTCATTGTAGACATGTTCTTCTCATCTTCATGTCGTATGATGGAATATATTTGTCTCGGTGCAACTCCGGAGGTGGACAAGTCTTCGACTAACTTCTTCTCCGTATTGTTCAACCGTCCGACATACGGATGACCCAATAGTGTCTCGGCAATCTCATGGTTGTGGGTTCCATTCTTCACTTCTACTGTCCATTTTCCTTCTTCTTCGTTTCTAATATATATCGTGAATGGACAACCACATTTCCTCGTTCCAACATTTCTTCTTGGAACTTTACTTTGGATAACTGTATTTTTTTTGTGCGTTCTGAACACACCACCTCTTTCACATCCAACCACCACAGTTTGTCGTCCCGATCGATTTCGGGCCGATCTGGATATCACTAGAACAATATTATTTTTCCGTCCGACTTCTCGACACTAATGTACCGCACCATCGCTTGATTCAAAACATAGATCGGTCCAGAATAAATGGGCTACATTGACTGCAATTGGAGCCGGTACCACAAAATCGGAAGATCTCAAGTCCTACAATAAAATTTAAATGTTAGTACAATTAGACAACATCCTAAAGCAAATAGGTTTCATAGATTAGGACCGTGCATAGGATTGGTGTTCATAAATAGCAAATTGTGTTAATAGCAAGACCGTCTTTTGTACAGCAATTGGTGTTCATAAATTTCAAACACCTTTACTGACTAAAACTCTGCATTCAGGTATCATAGACTAGGACTGCCAGAGTGGTGGCAGTCCTTCACAGAAGAAGGACTGCCAGGACCCTGACGGTCCTACATATGTGTAGGACTGCCAGGGTCCTGGCAGTCCTTCTTCTGTGAAGGACTGCCACCACTCTGGCAGTCCTAGTCTCAGCACGAATTTTAACCCGATGACAAGTTCAAATGTAGTTACCAAGAGGGCTTTCGATGCATCAAAGTTGTCTTCGAACGTTGCGGGAACGTGTTCTTCGGACGTGGCGGGAATATTTGATGATCCCGGTTGATCCATGTTCAATATTTTTCTACATTTAACACATAATTCAAATTTTATATGTGAAATTCTTGTTTAAAACATGAAACATATTTTAGTTCGATGACTTACCAATAAATTGGAGAAGTCAATGACGTCCTAGAGTTGAGGGAGAGAACAATTTGCAAAAAATGTAGGGAGAAAAGAAAAGATTTGGGGTTTAAATTCTTTGACCTAAAAGAAGGAGAGAAGAAAAGAGTTGAGGGAGAAAAGAAAAGAGAAGAAGGAGAGAGAAAATGAAAAGAAAAATTGGTATTTATAGGTTTGCTTGGGCTAGCCCCTAGCAAAAATTTTTGATGGCAAACTTGTAATATTCTTGAACTATTTTGGACTAGCCCCTAGCAAAAAGGGTGGTGCCCTTAGAAAAAACCTAGTTTAATAGAGACAACTGCGAGGATCAAAACGGACTGCACCTACTACACTTGCTGCCCCTGCCACCCCTATTGTCGATGTTGCCCCGCCAACCCTTGATGTGCCTTTCATTGCGAACGTGTCCGAGATTCGTGAGTTCACTTCCACTGGATGTCGTGACTAGAGAGAAACTTTGATACAATAGGGGTATCAAAACTTTGATACCCCCTGTGTATGACATGTGGACCCTCTCAAAATTTATGTGTATATATATATCTGTACACGTTTTACAAAACAGGAGGGGCCCACATATCATACATAGGGGGTATCAATTTGATATCCCTACTATATCAAAGTTTTTTTCCGTCGTGACTAGCTCGTCTGCAGGTCCTGCCACCACCATCAGAATAGTAGTTTAGTTTGTATTTAGTAATGGTTAGACACATGTTTGTTGTATATGTATTATATATAATGTTGTATGAGGATTCTACATCGGGCTGTTAAAAGTTGTATAACAAAAATCTATTTCTTCTATTTTCTGTATTTTTATCGAGTATTTTGTGCCGTTGAAGGTCCGCTTGGATGAGTATTCTACGACGGTTGTGCGGGTCTCATCTATTAAATATATATTGTATTCTGATTGTGTTTTTGGATTTATAGTGAGTGTTTTGAGTTGCAGAAGGTTCATTTGGACATAAATTCTTTGACGGATTGTGCTGGGTCCCATATATATATATATACTATTATGCATTTGTGGTTTAATTAAATTTAAAATATTTTCTTTTTTTGAAATCACACGCACACACACAATTGGAAGGCTCGAAACTTGTCGGTCCCTTCGGATGTCCGTTCTAATACCACTAGGCTAAAGATCTCGGACAAATATTTTCTTTCAAATCTATTCAATTTAGCAACTAACCTGTGACACGCTAGCGACAACATTGACACACGGGCGACTACTATGTGATATTTACTTTCGTCGCTTACTAAATATCAGAAATGAAACCTATGTATCAGAAAATAACATCCATCGCGAGTTCCTCGCCGGTTTGTCGTTTAGTTGCCAAAATTCTGTCGTTAAGGGCATCGAAAGTTCATCATTGGTGTGTCGATGACAATTTTTAAACAGTTATCATTTGTTAGTCACCAGTATGTCATCTGTAGTATGACGTTCAAGATAGACGCTGAGTCGTCACTAGTTTTCCGTCACTCGATTGTCGACTGTCAGTCATACCAATCACTATAAGGCAAGACTTTTGGATACCGATAATGGCTTTTTCGACGACAAATTTTTATCTCATGATCGTCGCTACATACATGTATTTTTGTGGTAAAGGCTTCTAGGTTTTATGGCATATGGTTATTGCTGTCTTGGTTAAGAATTTGACACTCATATAGAGGATCCGTGCTGCGAACGTGTATATTTATAAAAACTTTTTCTAGTATACAGCGGACACGATTAGGAAGGGAGAAAGTAATGTATCGAGATGCTTAAGAAAATTCCATATTCAATCTTCTCAATATTCTTATAGTCAACTATAGTAAAAAGTAGGGTAAAAATTAATTTCATTCCAAGAATTCACTTTTTCTTTCTATTTTATAATCTTTCCAAAGACCAAATAATAATATAAATATTATTATAATTGTTTTAAAAAAGAATTAAATAATTAATTTCTTTCATTTCCTTTCTTTCCGCGAATCAAAACGACACCTTACCATCTTGGTTGCTATAATCCTTGAGAACTTCACAAACTTTGATGAACATTGATATAATGAAACTAACTTTTAGATGCTCACGAATATAATTAAATTACACATGAAGTGTATCATGTTTATTCCTGTCATGAGTCTATTAGTCTGTTCTCTTGTCACGACTAATCAATCATAGCTACTTTATTTTGGCAATTGGACATAGATTCCATAATCTATTTTTTTTGTATAGTTTCATGCTCTCTTAGCAAGCTACTTGTGATCATTAATTGAGCCAATATCTATATCACAGTTCAATTCCAGTCACCAACCTCTTTGAACTGACCTCACATTGCTTTCAGGACAAAGCTTTATATAAAAATTAAGGTACATAAGTAGCTCCAATGACAATTGGGCTATTAGGAAGCTCTCAATTCCTTGGGTCTCACCTTCCAAATTTCTTATTTAGACTTTTCTCAATTAAGTTTGTTGGTGTGGTCCAAATGAGTTTGGTACCAAACACATTGCTATGTTGGCACCTAACATTGTTCAATCCTACTATAGTTTGTGAAGGATTTGTACCAACTGTCAATATTTTCCTAAGGTTTAATTATGCGATTGCCTAGGGATTACGAGACACTCCAAAAATGTGTTTAGGTTGTGTCAGACACGTATCAAACAAAATACACATATTCCAAAATATATTAGGACATAAAAAAGTAGGTGCGTGTCACTGTGTCGTGATCATGTCCGTGTCTGTTCTAAGTAGATGATTTGGAAGTAGTAATTTTATGTTAAGTGTGTCAGTGCCGTAAGGCTCCCACTAATACAGGTTAGAAAAGGATCAAGATGTACGCAGCATTATTCTCCATATATGCATATATTGTTTATGTTGCTCGAGCACATATGTTCCATGATGTAAACCCAACTAAGGTGGATATCGTTTGTTGTATCTTGTTTTTTGATTGAGCACTCAAAGGGGTGACAATGGAGTTGATAATTTAGTCTCACATCGGATAGGAGGTGGGATTAACCCTATCCGTCGCCAATCCGACGGTAATTACAATTAGCGACCGATAACCGATGGATTTTGGCCAAAAAAATTCGTCGGCAATAAGCTCGTCGCTAATAACGGTCCGTCGCTACGTAGTCGTGAAGCGACGGAATAGCGACGGCTTTTCGACTTCACAATACGAAGCTTTACCGATGCGTTTCCGACGGACTCTCGTCCATTTCAAGTTTTAAGTACTGAACTGTGTAGACAATAGCGACGTAAAATCCCGTCGGTAACCCGTCGTAATAGCGTATCACAGCGTATCGTTCCGTCGCTAAGCCGTCGACGCATTCGATAACAAAGGACGGATTAGCGACGGTTTTCTGACGGAAAATCCGTCGATCAGCTTCTGGAAATTCATGTCATTTCCAGCAACATGGCGACGGATAAGTCGTCGCTATTCCGTCGATATTTATCGACGGAATACGGACGGATTAACCGTCGATCTTGTTCTGGAAATTCTTGGTATTTCCAGAACAAGGGCGACGGATAGGTCGTCGCTATTCCGTCGAACAATATACCATACCGACGGATAATCCGTCGACCATCCGTCGCTACCTGGAAACATTTTTAAATCTCCAGTTAGCGACGGAATAGCCGTCGAAAAGTAGTTGGAAACTGGTAGTAACCGTCGCAAAACGGTCACAAGTCCGTCGCTAACTGAGAATATTTTGAAAAAAAATTACGGCGCTTTCCCTTTTCGCAAAAATTTGCATAAACCAAACCAATATATAATGCACACCAATTATCCAACAATCACATAGACCAAATATATTATGCACACCAATTATCCAAGAATCACATAGACCAAATATGCACATACGAATTTAATGCACACCAATTATCCAAGAATCATATAGACCAAACCAAATTAATATAAAATAGACATCAATTATCCGGAAGAGTAACCTAATATCCATCGTTATAATCCGATCATAGCACAAATATTCCAAATTTTTTACAAATATTCCAAAACACATAGGAAAGAGTTGGCCAGTTACAGTAACCTAATATCCATCATTATAATCCGATCATAGCACAAATATTCCAAAATTTTCACAAATATTCCAAAACACATAGGAAAATCGACTTTGGCCTCAACAAAGACCACAAGTCAGATGATGAATCCTCACAGCCAGGGATGATAGTTGCGTTGAGGCATGTACCATTCTATCAGCCACTTTGCATACGAAGGCTCAATCTGGTTGAGGTCTTCTGTAGGGACAGGAGGGTCGGTCCCGATGCTACTACTCTCTAACGGTGGCTCCTTCTTAGCTTCAAGCTTGGGAGCAATCTCTTCCCTGATGGTCATCGGTTCTTCCTTGACCTCGACCTTTGGTAACACCTTCTCCTTAATAGTCACCGGCTCTTGTTTGACGACGAAGACTTCCTCCGTGTCGACCTCCAAGGATTTCTTGCCTCGACCCCTTCCTCGACTAGCAGCACCACCTCGACGAGTCCTAGGAGCCATCTTTCTGACAACAGAAATTTTCATATAGGGTAAAGAAATTTACTCAAGTTATAAAAGTTGTGACGTTTGTTTTTTGCGTTCATCATCATTAGAGGGAGCAGCACTGGAAAAGTTGTGACGTTGGTAGCATGAGAGAGTAAAAATCTGTATCACAAGACTAACAGAATTACTATGTAATCATGTACTCACCAATAACCGGATGAAACTGGAGTCGTTGGGCCTATCGTGCAGTAATTTGTGGATCCGCTGGTATAGGCCAGATGTACTTAGTATCTAGTGTATCAGATTAGTATCGGTCTATCTGTTTGGTATAGGACGTATCATATTGGTATTGGCCTTAACAAATTGGTATCGTCCTATATCCGATATGTACATGTATCGGCCGAATAGCTAGGATTCATATTGGCCTTATCGATTTGGTATCGGTCATATCCGATAGATATCGGCCGTGTTGGATTAGTATAGACTATTTCGGATTAGTATCGTAGAAGGTTTAGTAACAACTGTACTTGGATTTCTCTCTTCTCGAGCTAGAATACCATTGCAAGAGAATCACCAGATCGTGATTGGCCAGTTACAGTAACATACATACTTTCTTTTCCATCAGGAAAAGCGAGATTGAAAAGGAAGTATGTATGCTCTGTAACTGGCCATCTACGCTCTCGTGACTCTCTTGCAATGATAATCTAGCTCTAGAAAAGAGAAATCCAAGTACAATTGTTACTAAACCTTCCACGATACTAATCCGAAATGGTATATACTAATCCAACACGGCCGATACCTATCGGATATGACCGATACCAAATCGATAAGGCCAATATGAATCCTAGCTATACGGCCGATACATATTGGATAGGACGATACCAATTCGCTAAGACCAATACCAACCGATACGGCCCATACCAAAACGATAGATCGATACTAATCCGATACGGTCAATACTTATAAGTACCTACGGTCCAGGAGGTTGATCCGCTAGTACATCCATGTACGATCAACGAAGTAACGATCCATTTCAATTTGGATGTGAAAATCTGTATTGTAAGACAAACTAAACATAATCAGTTCTATTTTACATGCTTAATTGCCAAGTATGGGAACGAATGGCTCAGAATACAACCCAAAATTCATTCTAGCATACATTAGTGTGAATCATCTACGTTCTGTACATATAGTGTAGTATATGTTCTTATCGTATCTAGTAATTTATTTAACCTAATGTAGTAATCTTGTAATTTAAAGTTGGAAGAACATGCAAGTAGCCTTATAGTTTCTGCCTCGCTAGTCGAATGGCTTAATTGCCAAGTATCGGAACGAATGGCTCAGAACACAACCCGAGATTCATTATAGCATACATTAGTGAGTTTATCTTGATTCTGTTACGTCCTTCAGATACTAGCTACGATAAGAACATAGATGATTCACACTAATGTATGCTAGAATGAATCTTGGCTTGTGTTCTGAGCCATCCGTTCTGATCAAGCATCTTCCTTCTCCTCTCCTCCACCATGGCTCTGAACCAATCTGCTCCTCCCTCTACTTCCCTTCTTTTTATTTGACTCTCTCAGCCACATATGACATCCAGCTCAAGTGTAGAGTCGGGGGAGAAGAAGTAGGCAGAAAGAGGAGGGGAAAGCAGCACAGCCGGCGACATGACCCGGAGGAAGTACAGAGGTTTTCTTCAACAGACGTAGGAGAACTATAAGGATATATCTTTTCACAATATATCACCTTGTCAAAGACCCTTAATGTGCCGTGTGTTTTGAAATAATCCTCCAAACTCTTTCCTGCTATGTAATAATGCAAGATTACTACATAGGAGGAAAGAGTTGGGAAGATTATGTCAAAACACACGGCTTAAAAACTTATGACATGTTAGTCTTCCGACACCGCGGTAACATAATATTCACATGAAGGGTCTTTGACAAGATGACATGTTGTGAAAAGATATATCCTTATAGTTCTCCTACGGCTGTTGAAGAAAACCTCTATACTTCCTCCGGGTCATGCCACCGGCTGTGCTGCTTTCCCCTCCTCTTCCTGTCCACTTCTTCTCCCCCGACTCTACACTTGAGCTGGATGTCATATATGGTTGAGAGAGTCAAATAAAAAGAAGAGAAGTAGAGGGAGGAGCAGATTTGTTCAGAGCCATGGTAGAAGAGAGGAGAAGGAAGATGCTTGATCAGAACGGATGGCTCAGAACACAAGCCAAGATTTATTCTAGCATACATTAGTGTGAATCATCTATGTTCTGTACATATGATGTAGTATATGTTCTTATCGTATCTAGTATCTGAAGAACGTAGCATAATCAAGATGAACTCACTAATGTAATACTAAGACATCATCTACTACTATATAAGATATAGTGATAGGTTGTCATATCATCATTGCCGAGGGATGAGGGTCGGAGGACAGTCAACTTTATCAAAGGCTACTTGCATAGTTTCTGCCTCGCCAGTCGAATGGCTGCAGGGACTATGTCCTGATCACCATGTCGTACCGTAGACTAATACAAATGGAGCTGGAAATATCTGTCGCTAACCGGTCACTAGTCCGTCGGTAACTGAGAATTTTTTTGAAAAAAAATTGCAGCACTTTCCCTGTTCACAAAAATATGCATAAACCAAACCAATATATAATGCACACCAATTATCCAACAATCACATAGACCAAATATGTACATACGAATTTAATGCACACCAATTATCCAAGAACCATATAAACCAAACCAAATTAATATAAAATACAGAAACCAAAATACAGAATCAAATCCCTGGGATGGATGGCTCAGAACACAACCCAACCGGAGAGGATACTCTGAGAGATCCATCTGAGTAGGACATATACTCTGAGAGATCACCTTTACAAGAATGATATCAGTAGTAGGATTGAGTGCTGGAGAGGATATTATCATAGTATACGTCCTACTCAGATGGGTCTCTCACCGTTACTATTTTTTTCTGACAGCATGGTGGATGTGCTCCGTCAACAGATTCTTGCTCCGAGGCAAAACTTTACCCCGGAGCTCAAGTGGACATTCTTCGTGTAGAGCTCGAGTGAGAGGTTCCTGACAGCATGGTGGTCTCCTTTGTTAAAGTATCCGTGCTCGAGTAAGAGGTTCCTGACAGCGTCGGTGTCAGCGGACAGGGGTCGAGGGGGCAGCGCCCCCCGTCGGGGGTTCGGGGGCGAAGCCCCCGAAAGGTATTCAGATTTCCAGATCTTCTTATCTTTGGACGACTGCTGTCAAGGAAAAAGACGTCTTCAGGGCTGCTCAAATATCAGAAGAAAGGCGTCATCAAAGGGCTCTTAGTTTTTCTACTTGTTTCAAGTCTGTAATTTTTAATTTATTGAGTCTAGAAGAATGTGTACGTTGAGTCGTACTGAGTCATCTCAACCCTTAGACATATCTCTCCAAAGCTCTACCATTCAAACAGACCAATTCCTGAACCAAGCCCAAGTTCCACAAAGCCCAAATGCCCAATGGACCAATTCTGTCTTCTGGAGACAGAGTTCGGGCCGAACTCTGCCTCCACACAGAGTTCGGGCCGAACTCTGTCCCCTGATTTCCAGCACCCTGATTTTTAGGGCCTGCTTGCTACAAGCTGTCCAACGTTCAAAAATTTGAATTCTTGGGGCAGAATTCTGGCCGAATTCTGCCTCTCCAGAGTAGTATAAATAGAGCTTGAATTCTTTCATTTCAAATCATCTCCTACCTTCAAATATTCAAGCTTTCTAAGCTCTACTACTCCAAGCCTCATTCTTCCATATCTCCTAAGCTATAACTCTCCTTAGCCCAAGGTGCTCAGTGCGATATCAGCTAGAAGTTGTGTGCAAGAGGGAAAGAAAAGTCGCTTGGAAAATTCCAAGCAAATCGCCATTGCGATCCTCTATAAGAAGTTGACGTGCTCTTCTGAAGAAAAGGCACGGGTTGTAAACTACTATTTCACAAATAGTGGATTTAATCCTGAGCTAGAGTTCTCAGGCCTGGACTAGTCCTCCACGAGGGAAACCAGGTTAAAACTGCTGTGTTTGCATATGCTCTTCATATCTTTATTTACTTCCGTATTTCTCTCGTATTTATTTACTATCTTGATAGTTGTTTTGTGATTGTGATATATAGTTAATTTTATTTGGTGATTATTGACACAAACTCTATTCACCCCCCTCTAGAGTTGCATACACTTGTGTTTTCACGATGCCCCCGCCCCAAGCCTACCGTCCAGCCCCCGACCCAAGCCAGCCTCCCATCCTCCGACGCCCCCGCCCCCAAGCCAGCCGCCCAGCCCCCGACGCCGCCGCCCCAAGCCTACCGCCCAGCCCCCGACCCAAGCCAGCCGCCCAGTCCCCGACGCCACAACCCCAAGCTCGTCTTCCAGACCCCGAGAGAGAGAGAGAGAGATCGAGAGAGATAGAGAGAGGGGGGGTTACCTTCGGAAGAGAGAGAGGAGAGGACGCCGACGCCGACGACGACACCAACGCCGATCACCGAAGACGACACCGGCGAGAGAGAGAGAGAGAGAGAGAGAGAGAGAGAGAGAGAGAGAGAGAGAGAGAGGAGAGAGAGTGAATTTAGGGAGAATGCAAAAAGTTTACCCTGCCGTTTTATTTAAAGTCTGGTACGTATATATAGCGACTGAATAGCGATGGAAGAAAAACCGTCGCCACGTAGTCGCCATGTTTGATACGTGCTGACTGAATATCCGTCGCTACGTAGTCGAAGATATATCCCGCCAATTCTGTACACAATTCCCGCCAAATAATCGACTACTTAGCGATGACTGTAGATCCGTCGCTATATTTTCGACATTCTAGCGATGGATGTACGACCTTTCCTGCCCCTAAAATTAAAATAAAAAATGGTAAAGGCGTGTAGTCGGTACTCAGTCGCTGAGCGGCCACGAAGCCGTCGCTAACACCGACGGCAAATTTCTGTCGCTAAATATCCGTCGCTAATTGAGTGTATTTTGGTAGTGGATCATGAGGTATAGATAACTAAGATTGGTTCAGGCTTTACATGAGAATTTCCTTTTAAGGATATGAGCTCAGTCCAATATCACACCTCATGGGGCCAACTCCAGTTCAGGTCACACCGTGTTCCCAATAAGTCCCTACTTGAAAGAGATGTGGGACTTGTTAGACGTGTTGGAATTACCAACTCCATGAGGTGTGATATTGGATTGAACCCATATGTCTTAAAATAAATTCATAATTATTTGTACCTCATGATCCCACATACTACTCGATGTGGGACTAAATTACCAACTCCAATGTCATCCCCTTTCTGAGGGCTCAGTCGAAGACGAGATTTAATCCAACATTATTCACTTTAGCTCGTTTCGCTAGCCGAACAACTTTAAGACACCTGCAACCTTTGTCCGTTCCCGCCAGCCAAATAACCTTAGTAGCCCTGCTATCTTTCTTCGCTCCCTCCATAAGAACAACCACAATACCTTTTCTCCCTTTGTTTCGTTCCAGCCAACCAAGTACCTATAAGATCCAATATATGGTTATCTCGATCTGTTCGACCACAAAACCAAATCGGCTCCAACATTAGGTCTAACTTGCCTTCAGCCAAAAAACCTAGACCACCTTATAGAGGATGCTCTTAACCAGGGCTGGCTCCAGCATTTTGGAGGCCCTAGACAAGTCCAAAAAATGGGACCTTCGTCCCCCTATATAATTTTTTTTATAATGCAAAATCCAGCAAATCCAAAATATAATATAATTAGTACTAAGCAACTCCAGGTTTTAAATTTATAACAAAGTTTCTGGATGTATTCAGATTATATTATAATCAACTGGATGGCAGAATATGGATAAAAAAATTATATACAAAGTAGTCGAAGATGACAAATAGTATATCAGGGGTCCTAAAGTTTCTATTGCAAGAATGAAGATAAATATGGATGAAACTTTACAGAAGATGGAATTAGAAATCATATACAATTTTTTTTGGATGCAATGAACCATGAAATTATTCGTATACATGGATAAAAATATGAAAAAATAATTGCCAATAACAATATCACTCAAGGGCCGGACGAGCTCCCTATCCCCACTACTGCTGACCCTCTCTCACCAAATAAAAATTTATCATAAAAATATGAGTAACTGCAAAAAAAAGGTCAACCCCACTCAAGCAAGGATCAGGCTCATTCTTGTCGTGACTTGTAAAATCGCTTTAGATTTAGTCGCCGCAAAGAAGCAAAAGAAGAAGAAAAAGAAGAAGAAGAAGAAGAAGAAGAAGATATTAGAAATTGAGATATAGATGATATTAGCGTAGCAAATACAAGTGGAAAGGGAGAGAGCATTTTATTTTTTTCAAAATTTTTGTGGGATAGAGGAGATGAAGAGGCGAGTTAGAAATATGATGACATGTTATATTTTTATAGGTTTTATTTGATTCTTCTCCAGGCAATTATGGACATCCCATGCCTATAATTCTTTTTATTGGGCCAAAAACTGTTGCTTCAAGAAAAAATGGAGGCCCCATTAGGGGAGGAGGCCCTAGGCGGCTACCTAGCCCGCCTCCCCTAGAGCCGCCTATGCTCTTAACTTCAACTTGAGAAGTGAGCCCATATAATTTGATTATATGCATGAACGTTCACCACCATCTTTCTTGAACCAATTAGAGTCCAAACCAACCCCCATAACCATAGACTCTGATACTACTTGTTGGGAACACGGTGTGACCTGAATCGGAGTTGGCCCATGAGGTGAGATATTGGATTGGGCTCATATGTCTTAAAAGGTAATTCCCATGTAATACCTAAATAAATCTCAATCATCTACACCTCACGATTCCATATCCTACCCGATGTGGGACTAAATTACCAGCTCCACCGTCACCCCCTTTTTGAGGGCTTAATCGAAAACGTGATACAATCCAAACATTGTGAGGATGTACAAGCCTCAAAGTGTCCCATCTCTCCTAGGTCGATATGATCCTAATATTCCTTAAATCGTTCGATAGAATAAACCTCATTCATAAGTTGTCTAAGACTAATACATGATATACAACTTCTATCAAATAAAAATATATGAAACAATATCTAATTGCAAAGTAAAATATTTCTTTCTATATTTCTTTCAAATCATAGAGCCTATAGCTTTGATCTTCCTTTTATTTATTCTGATGGGCATGATGTGTTCTTTATTTCTCTTACATAAACATATTATATGAGTACAATACTTTAATTTAACAATTATGTCTCATATTCATCTAAAACAAGCATACATTTCAAGTATATTATTAACATTCTTTATATGCAACAAAATATTAGTTATTTTAATTCTATAAACAATTTATAACTCAAGCATGCAATTCTTCTATGTTTAACAACATACAGTAAATGAATATACAATCATTCTTTCATTAACACACATAGTAACAGTTCTTTTAATTGTACTTACAATCTAAGTTAAGCATGCAATATTTATATCTATCATTTAACAATTATAACAATAGTTCTTTCAATTGTGTTAATTACAATCAATGATTCAAGCATGTAATTCTTCTCTTTTAATAACATGCGATAAAATGTTTGTTAAATGGCTCCTTCTTTCTTTAACGAGTATATTAGCAGTTCATTATTAATATAGAGTCTATAAAATTATTTTTCTTGGTTCATTATTAATAGTGAAAGAATCAGAAAGCAAAATCTTGCCCACTCATCTATGATGAAACGTTTTACTATTCCAATAAAGGAACTCTTACTGAAAACCTTTCTCTTACTTGAGCGATCAAACTGACATATATAGCAACATAGTGTCATCCCTAGAAGCGGGTCATTACACTCCAATCCCAGAAGGATGGGTCAGCCTTCACAACATGCATTGAGGCACTTGAGCACAATATTACAGAGATGATGGCTAATCATATGCAGTTGATGAATAGTTTGACAGATACGACTATGATGATCAGACCAGACTGCACCTACTACTCATGCTGCCCTGTCACTCCTGCTGTCGATGTTGCACCGACAACCCCTGATGCGTCTTCCATGGCTAACGTGCACGGGGTTTGTGAGTTCACTTCTACCGGATATCATGACTCATCTGCAGGTTCCCCCGCCACAATCATCATCACCACCACCAGAGTAGTTCATTTGTACTTGTATTTAGTTATTTAGACAAATTTTGTTTTGTATGTATTATAATTGATATTGTATGAAGATTCTATAGTGGGTTGTGATGGTTATATATATAATTAACATATATTTATTTATTTTTTTGTATTTTCAACGAACATTTAGTATTGTTGAAGGTCTAATTGGTCTAATATTCTACAACGGCTGAGTCAACCTCATATATTATATTCTAATTTTTTTTTGATTTTTAGTAAGCATTTTGTGTTGCAAAAGTTCCAATTGGACATGAATGCTATGACAGGTTGTATCGGGCCTCATATATATAGCATTATGTGTATGGGGTTTGATTCGATTTTAAATATATGTTTCTAAATATGTTCAATTTAGCAACAGATAGACGATAGACAATGAGATACGGACGACTACTAGGCGGCTTTTACTTTCGTTGCTAACTAAGCATCAAAAATGAAACCCATGTATCAGAAAACCACATCCGTCGTGGGTCCATCGTCAGTATGTCGCTCAGTCGCCAAAAGTCCATTGCTAATATCACGCCCCAGAACCAGAATACTGGAGAGCGGGGGCAGACATAGCCAGCTACGTATATGAAATGGAATCCATCTCGCTATACGGTCACGGCTGTCTAGATACATGAGGGTTTAACTACAAGCCAACAGTCTCTTAAGGTCATGAACAAGCCTAGTATCTCAATCACAAGCAAGTAAGTAAATGTTACAAGATGTAAGATCACCAAATATACAATAATAAGGCATCCCAAATATTACATATTCAGCTGATCATGAAGCTAGTCGTTACAAAATGTTAGGACTAGCAAGAGTTTTAGTCATACATGATCAACCCTAGGATCTGTCAATCATGTTACAGCCCGTAGGCAGATCGTAAGTAAGTACAATCGAGCTAACAGGTGCTCGTCGGCTAAACGCCTCAAAAGAATATTTTTACAATAGAGTGGGAGAGCCAAAAATAATCCACTCGTTGCCCTGGTTACGTCTGGTGTTCACCATCGGGCTAGAAAAATGGTAGATCCTCCGGAGCTGCTCCGAAATCTGGCCATACAAAATCAGCTGGGTCAGACCCCAGAAAAAGCAAGTGCCACAAAGGAAGCTTCACTTAGGAACTAAAACCAGCAATCAGCACAAGAGTATAAATAAAAGTAAGAACTAGAAATAAAGAAAATGCATCAAGATGATATACGACGAGATAACCGTGGAACTATTCAGATAACCAGGTTACAACCCTTAAACCAAACAAGGACCGGGGTTGTAACCCTTCGTCTGAACAGAACTTGGAATTCTCACCATTTATCGGTAAAATAAATATAGGCATTCAGGTCATACAGTGATCTGGAACAGAATCAGGACAAGACTAGACTGGTTGGACTCCATCCAATCATTTCACGGCCAAGTAAGAATTACGGCTTGATACTTTAACTAACTAGGGTTATCACAGGCCAAATTACAAGCAAAATACAGTGAGAATCATCCACAGCCACAAGCCCTGCAGTCCATCCAGGTTACCCGGGTTGAAAGATTTAGAGTTGAATTCAGGTGGATACATCGTCCAGGAAACGAATGTACCCTTAGGTAGCTTGAAGGGTGCAACACATGACAGTATGCTGGAAATGTGTCCTACTCGACGGCAGGCTACAAATCCCAAGGCGTGCCCAGGTAACGAGATTGCCTGTAGCTGGAAGATCTCTTTATGACTAGTGTATTAATCTAGTTATTAGCCTTAGTCCATTTCAATAGGTACTCCTGACTGTGGTACTCAGGAGTCCCCTCCTAGACATGATGCAAGACAAGACTGGATTATTTGTACAAGCACAATCGCCCACGGTGTCAGAGTTAATTATACAGGTCATGTCATGTCTGGTAGCTGTCGCAACAGCTTATCAAGATATATCATGTCAGGTTTTTATGTCAAGTGTATTGGTCAAGAGTGCGCCACGACGGGACACTATCAGGTTATGTCAGGTTACTTGTCAAGAGTGCACCACTACGGGTCACTATCGTGTCATGCTCAGGTATCATTTCCAAAAATATTAAGCAGATTCGTGATTATCAAGTTCATGACAAAAGGCATAAGGATATAAAATGGACGTAAAAATATACAATAAGGAGTTACAAAACATGGGCAAATAGTGATAAATAATAGTACACAGGGCTATTGGAAAGTCATGCGGCTCAGGCATATGCGGCCAAGAAGTGATCACATGCGGCTGGGAAGGGAACAGCCCATGCGGCTGGATGGGGTCAGGCTCATGCGGCTGATAAGGGAAAAGGCTATGCGGCTAAGAAAAAGAGCAAGTACTATGCGGCTAAGGATATCAGTCCCCATGCGGCCAGTAGGAAGGGAGGGGCATATGCGGCTAGAAGAAATAGGGCGCATGCGACCAGGAAGACGAGGGCGCATGCGGCTTCGAGAAGTTGGGTCTCATGCGGCCAGCGGAAGAGTGGGCTTCATGCGGCTGACGGGAAGCAAGTTCATGCGGCTAGGAGTGATGGGCGCATGCGGCCAGGAAGACGAGGGCGCATGCGGCTGCGGGTGCGAGGGCATATGCGGCTCGGAAGGAAGACCTTATACGGCCAAGAAGGAGTACAAGTTCATGCAGCCAGGAAGACGAGGGCGCATATATGGCTGAGGAGAATACTTGTCGCATGAAATGTTCATGCGGTCAAGGCAGGTACTGTTCTTCTTTTCCAACTTTTCGAGAAGAAGAACACCAAGAAGCTATGGCCATTAAGCTGCATAGAACCTTCATCCGGAGTCCAAATCCGAATTCCCATAGGTCAAAACTGGACAGAATGAAATGCTCTACAACATGGAACCATCAAAACTTAAAAATAACAAGATTAAGTAGATCAAACTCAAGAAATCCGAAAATGAAATAAACTTAGATCTACAAGAATCTAGCCAGAAATGCCAAGTACTAAAGTGCCTTAGAATGTAGTAAAGAAGAGAATAGAGCAATAAAATCAGAGTTCTTCCATGAAGCAAGATGCACTTGTCTAGACCTCTCTCTCCTCTCTCTGGTAGGTGAAGGAGTAAATGGAAGAAGAAGAAGTGGTTAATGAAGAAAGAGAAAGAAGAATGGTAATAAATACCAAAGGTGGTGGTAGGTAGGGGGTTCACCTTGGGTTCATCATGAAACCAAGCAAAACCAAGCCAAGCCGAACCAACCCAAGGATAAACCAAGCCAAGCCATGAAGGAAACTAAGCAAGGAAATCACGCAATATAAGGTAAAATACGTACACGTATTCCAAAAATACGTAATACGAACCACATGGATTACAACTCTACCCATCTTAAAAGAATTTCGTCCTCGGAATTTAATTAAGATGCTAGAGAGACGATGACAAGCTATATTAATCACAAGCAAGCTATAACTAGGCAGGTAATCACTCATTCAAGCAAGGAATCGAAGGCATAAGGCATAAGGAAGACATTATACCTCACGAGTCAGACAAGTCGGGATATCGCGATCGGATATCATCCTCACGCTCCTACATTGACTCACCCAAAGAGTGATGACCCCAAGCAACTCGGACTAACTTGATAGTCTTGTTCTTGAGTGTCTTCTCTCTCCGGTCCATTTAGACACGGGCCTCTCCCCATACGAAAGGTTGGTACCAACAACCAATTTCGAATGGTCCAGGATGTGGCTCGGGTCTGGGATATATCGTCGTAATTGGGATACATAGAACACGTCATACACCTCTCTTAGCGACGGCGGAAGAGCGAGACGATAGGATACATCTCCTACTCGCTCCAGAATGTTAAATGGCCCTATATACCTAGGACTAAGCTTTCCCTGTACGCCGAAATGAATGACGCCACGGTTAGACGAAATCCTCAGGAATACATGGTCACCGATAGAAAACTCGAGAGGGCGCCGATGAGAATCGGCCCAATGGCGCTGGCGATTTTGGGCAACTCGAAGATGATCCCTGACTCTTCTGACCACTTCAACTGTCTAGACAATCATTTCTGGACCGAACATTTGCCTCTCACCGACATCATCCCAGGCTAACGGGGATCTGCACTTCCTTCCATACAGTGCCTCGAACGGTGTCATCTAGATACTGGCTTGGAAACTGTTGTTGTACGAGAACTCTACCTGGTGTAAGTGATCTTCCCACGAACCACCGAAGTCAAGTGTGCAAGATCTCAACATGTCTTTAAGAGTCTGGATTGTACGCTCCGACTGACCATCTGTCTGCGGATGATATGCTGAACTGAACTGGAGATGAGGTCCCAAACTCTCCTGTAGGCTATGCCAAAAGTGCGACGTGAATCTGGAATCTCGGTCCGAGGTGATACTAACTGGCACTCTGTGTAACCTGATAATCTGCCTGAGGTACATCTCTGAGCTGTCGTCTGACCAACTCTGAACGGAAGGAAGTGAGCTACCTTCGTGAGCCGATCAACTATAACCCAAATAATATCTCGACCAGCTGGGGACCTAGGTAATTCGGTTACAAAATCCATGGTCACATGCTCCCACTTCCATTCTGGAATCGGCAAGGGCTAAAGAAGTCCAGCGGGCCTCTGATGCTCAGCCTTAACTTGTTGGCAGACCAAACAACGAGAGACAAACTGGACTATCTCCCTCTTCATGCCATTCCACCAAAAGTGCTGACGAATATCACGGTACATCTTCGTGCCACCAGGATGAATGGAATACTGTAAACTGTGAGCCTCTTCCATGATTTCTTGTCTGATATCTCCGCTGGGTACACAAAGATGCTAACCATGTCGAAGTGTACCATCCTCATGAATGCATAACTCTGGTCTTCGTCCTGCCTCACACTCTGCTCTGAGTCGCTGAAGCTTGGAATCTGCTGACTGTGCCATCCGGATCCTCTCGACTATAGTGGACTGAACTTGCATGCTGGCCATCAATGCTACACTGGAAGGGAGAACAATTTCAATATCCATCTTCTGAAGATCTGCTAACAGCTCTGGTTGCGCTGTTAGGAAATAAACTCCGACTCTCCTGCTCAATGCATCTGCAACGACGTTGGCCTTCCCGGGATGATACTGCAAGTTGACATCATAATCCACAAGAAGCTCCAGCCACCTCCTCTGATGCATGTTAAGATCCTTCTGGGTGAAAATATACTTCAGGCTCTTATGGTCGGTGAAAATGTCCACCCTATCTCCATACAGGTAGTGCCTCCACAACTTAAGTGCAAACACTACAGCTGCCAGCTCCAAGTCATGGGTTGGGTAATTCCTCTCATGATCATGAAGTTGCCATGAAGCATAAGCTATTACCTTCCCATGCTGCATCAGAACACATCCTAAACCTCTGTCCAAAGCATCACAATACACTGATAATCCTCCAGTTCCATCTGGAAGCGCGAGAATGGGAGCCGTCATTAAGCCTCGCTTTAACTTCTCAAAAGAATCCTGGCACTCTGTTGTCCAAGCAAACTGCACATTCTTGCGGGTCAACTGGGTCAATGGCGCTGAAATCTGAGCAAAATCTGAAACAAACCGTCGGTAGTAACCGGCCAATCCAAGAAAACTGCGAACCTCTGCAACTGTCCTGGGCACTGGCCATGACTCAATGGCCACAATCTTCTGGGGATCCACTTCTACTCCTCTTCTGGTGATAATGTGACCCAAGTACGAAATGCGATCGAGCCAGAACTCGCATTTACTGAACTTGGCATACAGCTGGTGCTCTCTGAGAATCTGAAGAACCACACGGAGATGCTGCCCATGCTCCACTTCGCTCTTGCTATAGACCAGGATGTCATCCAAGAACACAATCACGAACTGATCCAAATAGGGCATAAAAATATGATTCATAAGATCCATGAATACCGTCGGCACATTGGTCGCTCCAAATGGCATCACTAGGAACTCCCAATGCCCATACCTTGATCTAAAAGCTGTCTTCGGGATGTCCTGCTCTCTGACTCTGAGCTGATGATATCCTGGCGCAAGTCGATCTTCGAGAATACTGCTGCCCCTTTGAGCTGATCGAACAAGTCATCTATCCTCGGGAGAGGATATCTGTTCTTGATTGTCACTGAGTTCAAGGTACGATAATCAACACATAACCTGGACTTACCATCATTCTTTTTCACAAGAAGCATCGGGGCTCCCCAAGGTGATCCACTAGCACGAATGAATCCCTTGGTTCGAAGTTCTTCAATCATCTTGTACAAGATCTCCAATTCTGAAGGCGCCATCCTGTAGACTCTCTCTGACACTGGGGCTGTCCCGGGAATCAAGTCTATGGTGAACTCGATCTCCCGCTCTGGCGGCATACCTGGAAGCTCTTCTGGAAAGACATCTGGAAACTCCTCGACTATTCGAGGCAACTGCACTGCTGTTACTGCCATCCGCAATACTGAAGGAGAAGGCTCAACTGCACCTCGAGAAAAAGGAAAACTCTGGCTCGCCTGGAATGCTGAAAACAACTCTACCAACATGGCAGTCTATCCTAGCATACTGGTTTCTCAACCAATCCATCCCTAGGACCACATAATAATCGGCCATCGGAAACTCTATCAATCTAGCGGGGAATTCTCTACCGCTAACTACGATCCGACACGAAGAAAATACTCTATCTACACCCACAAGTCTGTTACCAGTAAGTATATTGAGCCTTACTGATAATAACTCGGGCTTCAATCCTACCCGTGTTGCAAATCGTGCAGACATGAAAGAATGCGATGCACCAGAATCAAATAAAGCTGAAGCTGGAAAGAAGTTGACGAGAATAGTACCTGCTACTACCTCTTCTGGTGTAAATCCTTCCTCTGCGGTCATCACCATCACCTGACCATGCCCTCGGGGTGCTGGTCCCCTCTGCTGAAATCCTTGCTGCCTATTCTGACTCTGGGCCTGGGCTTGAACATACTGCTGGAGGTTTTGCTGCTGGAATACCTGGGACTGAGGCGGCAAGGGCCTCGGCAATGGATACTGCTGCTGCTGGACCGGAGCTGGTCCTCTCACAGAAGAGCTAGAAAGGTTGGACGATGATGAACCACCCCTATTCAGGAAAGATCCAACCGTATGGTCTGCGGCTCCACAAGCCAGGCACAATCCCTGTGTCCTGCGACTCTGCCACTACATGGCCTGGCTTCCCACAATCAAAACATCCCACTGCGGAAGTCTGCTTCTGCTTCTGCTGCTGCTGAGGATACGTCGGGGCTGAATGCTGAACCGACGTCACTGAGGCCGCTCGCCTCGGAGCTCCAATAGTCAAAGCCATGGCTGCCGGGGCTAGGGCTGAAGACTGAGTCATCTGGCCGTGGGATCTCTTCCGACCTCCGGCCATATCCACAATCCTCTGGGAGGTATACTCATGCCTCCTAGCTGCTCTCAAGACTACATCAAAAGTCTGATGCTCAAACTGCTCAACTGCCAATCGAATCTCCAGGTGAAGTCCCTGCTGAAATCGCTGGGCTCTATCATACTCGGTTGCCACCAAGGTGGGAGCAAACCGATTGAGTCTCAAAAACTCGGTCGCATATCCATCGACCGTCCTGCCCATCTGCTTCAGATTGGTGAACCTCGTTTGTAGATCGTACCGAGCTACAACATCAAAATACTTGGTCTGGAATCTCTCTCTGAATACGGCCCAAGCAATGGGTGCTGCTAATCCAACGGCTTGTGCTGCACACCTGCTACGGGCAAGATCTAACAACTGCAGGCGCACCACGGCTACCTTCTCGTTCTCTGGGGTACTGGCTGCTTCTAGAATCACCTCTGTGTCCTGAAGCCAAGCATATGCGGTGATAGCATCTTCACTACCGTCGAATAAGGGAGGGTTCAAACGCTTGAAGCTATTGGTCGCACTGTTACCCTGATGACCTCCTCTGGTCAGAGCATCCGTCACTGCCTGGTGCAAGGCATCTCCATGACGATCTTGGGAAGCTATCAAGGTCCTGACGAGTCCTACCAAAGTTCTATCATCAGGCTCGGCAGGCTGAACTGGCTGGACTGGTGGCTCTCTATCAGAAGGTACGACTCTGGAGGCTACTCTGGAATGCTGGACTTGATCTCCTGGTGGCTGCTGATCTGCGGGAAGTGATCCGCCTTGCTGACCGGCAGGTCCAGGAACGATGCCACTGAAGAAGATGACATGGGAATAATAAGGAAGGACCAGGACAGATCAATGATACAAGCATATAATCAGGAGAAGAATCCAGGGATTCAGAAGATACGAGCACAGATCAAGGGCGAATACTGATTGAGACATCTATTCGGTAAACCCTCACATATCTTGATTTACAAGACCTGCATGGGCCACCACTTAAACCATGTCACGCCCCAGAACCAAAATACTGGAGAGCGGGGGCAGATATAGCCAGCTAAGTATATGAAATAGAATCCATCTCGCTATACGGTCACGGCTATCTAGATACATGAGGGTTTAACTACAAGCCAACAGCCTCTTAAGGTCATGAACAAGCCTAGTGTCTCAATCACAAGCAAGTAAGTAAATATTACAAGATGTAAGATCACCAAATATACAATAATAAGGCGTCCCAAACATTACATATTCAATTGATCATGAAGCTAGTCGTTACAAAATGTTAGGACTAGCAAGAGTTTTAGTTATACATGATCAACCTTAGGATCTGTTAATCATGTTACCGCCCATAGACAGACAGTAAGTAAGTGCAATCGAGCTAACAGGTGCTCGTCGGCTAAGCGCCTCAAAAGAATATTTTTACAATAGAGTGAGAGAGCCAAAAAAAAACCCACTCGTTGTCCTGGTTACGTCTGGTGTTCACCATCGGGCGGGAAAAACGGTAGATCCTCCGGAGCTGCTCCGAAATCGGGCCATACAAAACCAGCTGGGTCAGACCCCAGAAAGAGCAAGTGCCACAAAGAAAGCTTCACTTAGGAACTAAAACCAGCAATCAGCAAAAGAGTATAAATAAAAGTAAGAACTAAAAATAAAGAAAATGCATCAAGATGATATACGACGAGATAACCATGGAACTATTCAGATAACCAGGTTACAACCCGTAAACCAAACAAGGACCGGGGTTGTAACCCTTCGTCCGAACAGAACTTGGAATTCTTACCATTTATCAGTAAAATAAATACAGGCATTCAGGTCATGCAGTGATCTGAAACAGAATCAGGACAAGACTAGACTGGTTGGACTCCATCCAATCATTCCACGGCCAAGCAAGAATTACGGCTTGATACTTTAACTAACTAGGGTTATCACAGGCCTAATTACTAGCAAGATGCAGTGAGAATCATCCACAGCCACAAGCCCTGCAGTCCATCCAAGTTACCCGGGTTGAAAGATTTAGAGTTGAATTCAGGTGGGTACATCGTCCAGGAAACGAATGTACCCTTAGGTAGCTTGAAGGGTGCAACACATGACAGTGTGTTGGAAATGTGCCCTACTCGACGGCAAGCTACAGATCCCAAGGCCTGCCCAGGTAACGGGATTGCCTGTAGCTGGAAGTTCTCTTTATGACTAGTGTATTAATCTAGTTATTATTCTTAGTCCATTTCAATAGGTACTCCTGACCGTGGTACTCAGGAGTCCCCTCCTAGACATGATGCAAGACAGGACTGGATTATTTGTACAAGCACAATCGCCCACGGTGTCTGTTTTAATTATACAGGTCATGTCATGTCTGGTAGCCGTCGCAACAGCTTATCAAGATATATCATGTCAGGTTTTTATGTCAAGTGTACTGGTCAAGAGTGCGCTACGACGGGCCACTATCAGGTCATGTCAGGTTACTTGTCAGGAGTGCACCACTACGGGTCACTATCGTGTCATGCTCAGGTATCATTTCCAAACATATTAAGCAGATTCGTGATTATCAAGTTCATGACAAAAGGCATAAGGATATAAAATGGACGTAAAAATATACAATAAGGAGTTACAAAACATGGACAAATAGTGATAAATAATAGTACACAGGGCTATTGGAAAGTCATGCGGCTCAGGCATATGCGGCCAAGAAGTGATCACATGCGGCTGGGAAGGGAACAGCCCATGCGGCTGGATGGGGTCAGGCTCATGCGGCTGATAAGGGAAAAGGCTATGCGGCTAAGAAAAAGAGCAAGGGCTATGCGGCTAAGGATATCAGTCCCCATGCGGCCAGCGGGAAGGGAGGGGCATATGCGGCTAGAAGAAATAGGGCACATGCGGCCAGGGAGACGAGGGCGCATGCGGGTCCAAGAAGTTGGGTCTCATGCGGCCAGCGGAAGAGTGGCTTCATGCGGCTGACGGAAAGCAAGTTCATGCGGCTAGGAGTGATGGGCACATGCGGCCAGGGAGACGAGGGCACATGCGGCTGAGGGTGCGAGGGCATATGCAGCTCAGGAGGAAGACCTTATACGGCCAAGAAGGAGTACAAGTTCATGCGGCCAGGAAGACGAGGGCGCATATGCGGCTGAGGAGAACACTTGTCGCATGAAATGTTCATGCGGTCAAGTCAGGTACTGTTCTTCTTCTCCAACTTTCCGAGAAGAAGAACACCAAGAAGCTATGGCCATTAAGCTGCATAAAACCTTCATCCGGAGTCCAAATCCGAATTCCCATAGGCCAAAACTGGACAAAATGAAATGCTCTACAACATGGAACCATCAAAACTTAAAAATAACAAGATCAAGTGATCAAAACTCAAGAAATCCGAAAATGAAATAAATTTAGATCTACAAGAATCTAGCCATGGAAATTAGAAATGTCAAGTACTAAAGTGCCTTAGAATGTAGTAAAGAAGAGAATGGAACAATAAAATTAGAGTTCCTCCATAAAGCAAGATGCACTTGCCTAGACCTCTCTCTCCTCTCTCTGGTAGGTGAAGGAGTAAATGGAAGAAGAAGAAGTGGTTAATGAAGAAAGAGAAAAAAGAATGGTAATAAATACCAAAGGTGGTGGTAGGTAGGGGGTTCACCTTGGGTTCATCATGAACCCAAGCAAAACCAAGCCAAGCCGAACCAACCCAAGGATAAACCAAGCCAAGCCATGAAGGAAACTAAGCAAGGAAATCACGTAATACAAGGTAAAATATGTACACGTATTCCAAAAATACGTAATACGAACCACAAACATTACAGCTAAGGACATCAAAAGTTCATCGCAGCTAGTGTCGACGAATTTAAATTGGCGTCGTTTGTTAGTCGTCAGTCATTCGCCTATTGTAGGGCCTTGACGAACAGATGTCAAGTCGTCACAAGTTTCCCATCACTCAATTTTGACTGTCGGTCGGACCAACGATTATACAATATTGACTTTTGAGTAGCGATGATGGATTTTCCAACGACCTTTTTTGATCTCCTGGTCGTCACTATATATATACATATATTTTTGTAGTGATTGTCATCTAGCTTTTATGATACATGGTCCAAGCTACCTTGACTAGAAAGTTTGACACTCACATAAATAACTAGTGCTACAAAGGAGGATGATTATAATAACTTTTTCTAGTTTATAGCGGACACAATTATGTAGGGAAAATATGTGGGAGTCCAGTCTGAATTTGGTAACAACATACTTGTGGAATCCAAATCTTGTTAAATATTTGATGTGATTAGATTTGGATGTCCATAATTGGTGTTGTGCTATTTTAGATATAATAGGATTCTTATTTTAGGAAATCCTATTATGATCTAAAATAGGATAATTCGGGGTGAGGGTGGAGGCATAAAAAATAAGCACAAAGCACAAAAGTAGATATTCGGGGTGCTTGTCCACAAGAAAATTTAAGAGAAAGTCTATACTTTGCTCTTAGGACTTCTCCATCCAAGACAAAAAAGGAAGAAGATCTAATCGAGGAGTCATCAACTTCGGTTAGGAAGATTGTTACGGGTTGGTGAGTGATCTCAATTGTAATCTTCTATTTTTCTTCTTGAGAGTGGTGAGGGGGTTGAACCTATTAGGGCAAAGGGTTCAACGTGAGTTCTGTCAATCTTGTAATTTCATCTGAGTTATTAAAGGTTGGGATTTGTCTAGGTGACGTACGTCACTGCTATATACTTTTCTTAACCTTGTGCTGAGTGTCCGTTAGACGGGGGTTGTTTTGTTTATGTGGGTTGGAAAACGCTTCCATACGCGCCCAATAATTGGTATCAGAGTGAAGGTTCGATTCGTTCTGGTCTGATACCCAACAATTGGTATCAAAGCTTTGGAGGTTCTGGCAACCATGTCTACAGAGCAGATGAACACTCATATGATTACCCTCGCAGGGGAAAAGTGGGCGATTTAGAAGCCAAAGATGAAGGATCTACTCTGGTGCAAGGACTTACATGGTCCGTTGGAGGACGAAAGCGCAAAGCCAACGGACAAAGCTACTGAAGACTGGAAACGACTGGATCGGAAGGCCATTGGATTCATCCGCCAATGGTTGATGATTCGGTGTTTCATCACGTGTCTATGGAGAGTTCGACAAAAGCATTGTTGGAGAAGTTGTATTCATTGTACGAAAGGAAGACGGCTGGCAACATGGCGTTTCTTATTCGCCAACTCGTCAATTTGAAGTACACAGAGGGTGACCTAGTGGCACAACATCTGAACGAGGTTTAGGGTATCATCAATCAGCTATCTGCGATAAAGATGATGATTGATGATGAGCTTCAGGCCCTACTGCTCTTGAGTTCTCTGCCGAAAAGCTAGGAGACGGTGGTGTCGGTGAGCAACTCTGTGCCTGATGGAGTTGTCACGATGGAGGAAGTCAAAAGTAGCTTGTTGAATGAGGAGGTCTGGCGTAAGCAAGTAAAATTGTTGTAGGAGTCCGCTATGGTGACTTCATACGGTAAGGGAAGACCTAAGCCACAGACGAGGACAAGAAGGAGTTCCCAGGATCTTAGGATTGTAGACCGCAAGGTGGGCTGCTATTACTGTGACAAAAGGGGTCATATCAAGAGGAACTGCATGAAGCTGAAAGCTAAGAATGTCAAATGCAAGAATGATCAGGAGGGTCTCACAGTAATAAGATATATCATCATTGTAGCGATCGACGCAGAGGAACCTTGTGGCATGTGTATTGAGGGCAACTGGGTCGTAGATACGGGGGCATCATATCATGCCACTCCACATAGAAGGATCTTTACGTCATATCGCGGCGGAAGGTTTGGACGTGTGAAGATGGGCGACAAGGGGATGGCTGTATTTGTAGGCATCGATGATGTGCACTCGATGATAGAGTTTGGTGAGAAGCTCGTCCTCAAGGGTGTGCGACATGTACCGAGTTTACGCTACAACTTGGTTTCGGTAGGGAGGCTGGCAGATGATGGCTATCGCAGTCTGATTGGGATCAAAGATTGGATGCTTACGAAGGGTTCCCAACAGTTGGCTCCAGAAGATTTGTGTTGTGGCATGTACATGATTAAACCACTGAGCTACAGGCAGGCCACAGACACCGGATGAAGGCTCGAGGGGTATTCGACAGGAGGTGGATCGTTAAGAACTTGCTGAGGAGGGACTTCTAGATGCTTTGAGAGTTACAGAGGATTCGGTTCGTCGAGGCAAAGCGACGGACGATGATGAGTCAAAGATTGAGGGTCAGTCTGTCGGTCCCATGACAGCTGGTCGGTCTCCTAGTGGGGGTTACTCTACTGATCCAGATTTGGCGATAGGTGGTGTCACGCCCCAGAACCAGAATACTAGAGAGCAGAGGACAGACACAGCCAGCTATATATATTAAAGTGAATCCCACCTTGCAATACGGTCACGGCTGCGTACATGTATGAGGATTTAACTACAAGCCAATAATCACTTTATAGTAAAAAAACATGCCTAGTGTCTCACTGTCAAGCAAGCAAGTAAATGTAACAAGATGGTAGATCATCAGACATACAAAGTAAGGCGTCCCATATATTACATATTCAGATGATTATGAAGCTTGTCATACAAAATGCGAAGACTAACAAGAGTTAAATTCATACATGATCAACCCTAGGATTTGTCAATCATGTTACAGCTCTTAGGCAGACAGAAATATAAATTCAACACGAGCTAACACTTGCTCGACGGCTAAATGCCTCAAAAGAATAATTTATAAAAGAGTGGGAGAGCAAAATAAAAACCCACTCGTTGCCATGGTTGCGCCTACTGTTCACCATCTGGTTGGAAGGCTGGAAGATCCTCGGGAGCTACTCCAAAATCTGGCCATACAAAATTAGCTGGGTCAGACCCCAGAAAGAGCAAGTGCCACAAGGGACGCTTTACTTAAGAACTAAAACCAACATGTTAGATCACAAGGCATAAAAATAACAAGAACATGGAGTTAAGAGAGAAGGGAATAAACGATAAGATAACTGAAAAACTATTCCGGTAACCAAGTTTCAACCCTTAAACCAAATAAGGACCGGGGTTGTAACCCTTCACCTGAACAAAACTTAGTCTCTGACCGATTATCGATAAAGTCAAGCATGAACAAGCATGTCCCGAGATAGCCATGTACTGGATCTAGACAAGACTAGACCAGATAGGACCCAACCAACATTCACGGCCAAGCAAAGAGTACAGCTTGATACTTTAACTAACTAGGGTTATCACAAACCTAACTACTAGCAAGATGCAACGAGATGTTCCAGCAGTCACAAGCCCTGCAGCTATCCAGGTTATCCAGACGAGGTTCATGTAAGAGTTATCAAGAATTATTAGGTGACTTGGAGTGCAACACATGACAGTGTGCATAGTACTCATTTCAAGAAGTGTCCTACATGACAGTGGGCTGGAAATGTGTTTTACTCGTCGGCAGGCTACAAGTCCATCAGCAATGGCCGGGATAACAGGATCGATGTAATTGGAAACATCTCTCTATATGAACTACTTTGATCAATCTAGTTATTAACCTAGTCAGATTCAAAATGAATCCCTGACCGTGGTAACCAGGGATGCAAGTCCTAGACATAATGCGAGATGAGACTGGCAGCTTATACGAGTACATTCAAGAATGATCACCTACGGTGTGAAGACAAGAGTTACTTAGCAAGTCAAGATAGCCGTCGCAACAGAATATCAAGATTATCATGTTAGGTCACTTATCAAGATTACTTATCTTGTCAAGAGTGCGTCACGACGGACCACTATCAAGAATTATCATGTCAAGTTGCTTGTCAAGAGTGCACCACAACGGGTCATTATCTAAGATTATCATATCATGTTAGGTCATATGGTCATGTCGTGTTCATGTAAAGGGTACTTGTATGCTGAGAATTTACTTGACCAAGAATACACCATGACGGGCCACTGAAGGAGTTATCAGAGAGGGTACATGCCATGCTGAGATCGTGTTCAAGCTCAAAGCACGCACATGGCACAGATAATAATATTGTATAAGGCTATCATCGGGGTATGCCCATCAAGCTCAAAGGGGCAAATGGGGTGTCAAGGATAACAGGCACCAAAGGCCAACATGGTCTATAAAGAGCGTGTACGAAAGGATAGCACATACTAGGAGTGGCATGCGCCCAAGCAAGGCATGTGCCCAAGACTAGGTGTCTAGGGCCATGCGCCAAAAGTCATGCGCCCACGGCTATGCGCCTGGGGCTATGCGTCTAAGGCATGTCGTATTATGGAGAGTCAAGGGTTTTGGGAAAGCATTCGCCAAAAGCTATGTGCCCGCATGCATGCGCCTACATGCATACGCCCACGGGATGGAGTCATGGTATACTTGGAAGAAGTCAAGAGACTAACTTTGTAACGCCCCGGAACCAGAATACTGGAGAGCGGGGGCGTACATAGCAGCTACGTATATTGAAGTGCAACCCACCTCGCTATACGGTCACGGCTGTCTAGATATATGATGGTTTAACTACAAGCCATCAGTCACCTATGGTCATGAACAAGCCTATTGTCTCAATTTCAAGCAAACAATAATAGTCATAAGATATCAGAGCACCAAATATACAATAGTAAGGCATCCCATACATTACATATTCGGATGATCATGAAGCTAGTCGTACAAAATGTCAAGACTAGCAAGAGTTTTAGTCATACATGATCAACCCTAGGATTTGTCAATCATGTTACAGCCCGTAGGCAGATAGTAAATAAAGGTGCAATACGAGATAACACGTGCTAGTCGGCTAAACACCTCAAAAGAATAATTTTACGATAAAGTGAGAGGACAAAAAGAAACCCACTCGTTGCCAGGGTTACGCCTGGTGGTCACCATCTGGCTGAAAGGTAGGTGGATCCTCTGGAGCTGCTCCGATATCTGGCTATACAAAACCAGCTGGGTCAGACCCCAGAAAGAACAAGTGCCACAAAGGAGGCTTCACTTAGGAACTAAAACCAGCACATAATAATAGAATATTAAAGATGATTATAAACGAAACTGATGATAATAAAGATAACAACAGTAATTTAAGTACGAGGAAACCATTCAAGTAGCCAAGTCACAACCCTTAAACCAAACAAGGACCGGGGTTGGAACCCTTCACCTGAATAGAAATCCGTCTCAACTACTTGTTGGTAAAGTAAAACATGATGAGCTTGACATAGGATGAAATAAGGCAATAATCGAAGAGAGGACACAGAACTGCTCCGGGAGCCAGGTTACAACCCTTAAACCAAACATGGACCGAGGTTGTAACCCTTCGCCTGAACAGAACTGGACCCCTAATCTTTATTGTTAAGGCCAGTATAAATAATCATGCTATTGAAGTAAGGTAAAATATGAAGGTAAAATATGACAAGCATGGCATGGGGAGCAATAAGACAATAAATGAAGAGAGGACACATAACTGCTCTGGGAGCCAGGTTACAACCCTTAAACCAAACAAAGACCGGAGTTGTAACCCTTCACCTGAACTGAACTGGACCCCTGATCGTTATTGTTGAGGCAAGCATATGTAATCGTGTCATGTCACAATCTTGTACAGGATCAGGACAAGACTAAGCTAGGCTAGACTCCATCCAATCAATCACGGCCAAGCAAATAGTATGGCTTGATATTTTAACTAACTAGGGTTATCACAGGCCTAGTTACTAGCAGATGTAATGAGATTATCCCAACAGCCATAAGCCCTGTAGACCACCAGGTTATCCAGGGCGAATGTCCGTTTATGAAGGATGCAACACGTGACTGTGTGCTGGAATTGTGCCCTACTCGTCGGTAGGCTACAAGTCCACTTGGTGCGCCCAGATAACGGGATTACCTGTAGTTGGAAAATCTCTTCATGACTACTGAATTATTCTAGTTTATTAGCCTTAGTCAATTGCAGTAGGTATCCCTAACCGTGGAACTCAGGGATCCCATCCTAGACATAATGCAAGACAATACTGGTTTATTTATACAAACACAATCATCCACGGTGTCCAGGTCATTCATACTTGTCATGCCAGACGAGCTGTCTTAACATCATGTCGTGATATATCATGTCAGTTTACTTGTTAAGAGTGCGCAACGGCGGGCCACTATCGTATTCATGGAACATAACAGAATTTACATGACATAAGCATAAGATGATATTTTATAATAATAATATAATAATAAAGAGAACAAGACTGTGGAAGGAGCCATTCGGTTATGGGGAAGTAGTGCCATGCGGCTCGGGAAGGAAGGGGGCACATGCGGTTGGAAGGTGATGCGGGGCTCATACGGCAGCGGGGAACACAAGCGCATGCGGCTGAAGGCAACAAGTTTATGCGGCTGGAACTGCGTGCATATGCGGCTCAGGAGATACGATAACATGCGGCTGGGAACATACGGGCTTATGCGGCTCAGGATGTTGGTGCTCATGCGGCTAAGAACCAAGGGATTTTATGCGGCTGCGGAACAGTCAAGCATATGCGGCTGCGGGTATTTGAGTTCATGCGGCTGGATTGTGCCGTGGCCATATGCGACTGCAAAAAATGAGTATATGAGGCTGGAAAAGACCAGTCTATACGGCTGAGCAGGAGGGGAGCCATGCGGCTCGAAAAGCCAAGGTCTTATGCGGCTAAGAAGACTATTGAGTTCATGCGGCTACATTATGCCGAGGCCTTATGTGGCTGGAGAAGGCTATTGAGTTCATGCGGCTAGAAAAGAGACTTGCCGCATGAAGAAATTCATGCGGTCAAGCACTGTTCTTCTTCTCCAAATTTTCAAGAAGGAGAACCATGAAGGCTAAGTTTTCAAGCTCCATAATTCCATCATCCAGAGTCAGAATCCGAACTTCCATAGGTCAAAATGAGACAGAATCGAATGCTCTACAACATGGAACCATTAAAACTTGAAAATAATAATGCCAAGTAGATCAAAACCCAAGAAATCCAAAAATACAATAAACTTAGATCTACATAAATTGATCCATGAAAATTAGAAATGCTAAATATTAAAGTGTGTTAGAATGTTGCGAGGAAGAGAATGGAACAATAAAAATAGAGTTCCTCCATGAAGCAAGCTGCACTTGCCTAAGCTCTCTCTCTTTTCCTGGTAGGTGAAGAAGTAATGGTGAAGAAGAAGAAGTAATGGAGAGAATTAATGAAGAGAGAGAGTGGGTCGGCTATAAATGGAAAGGAGTGGGGGTAGGTGGGGGTTTTCTTTTGGTTCATGATGAACCCAAAGCAAACCAAGCCAAGCCAAACCGAACCAAGTAATAGAATGCCCAAATATATCATGCAAGAGAACATGCCATACGAGTCAAGAAACGTACACGTATTCCAAAATACGTAATACGAACCACGTTCATTACAACTCTACCCACCTTAAAAGAATTTTGTCCTCAAAATTTAATTAAGAGGCTAGAGCGGCAAGGACAAGCCATACTAATCATAGGCAGGTTATAACAAGCAGTCTATCATGCAGTCATTCATTCAAACAAGGATTGAAAGCATAAGGAATAAGGAAGACATTGTACCTTACGAGTCAAACAGGTCGGGATATCGTGATCGGATATCATCCTCACGCTCCCACGTTGATCACCCAAAGAGTGATGACCCCAAGCAATACGGACTAACTAATAGTCTTATTCTTGAGTATCTTCTCTCTCCGGTCTAATATGGATACGGGCCTCTCCTCATACGAAAGGTTGGTACCAACAACCAATTTCGAATGATCCAGGATATGGCTCGGGTCCAGGATATACCATCGCAGTTGGGATACATGGAATACGTCATGTACCTCTCGTAACGACGGTGGAAGAGCGAGACGATAGGATACATCACCTACTCGCTCCAGAATGTCGAATGGCCCTATATACCTAGGACTAAGCTTTCTTCGTACGCCAAAATGAATGACGCCACGGTTAGGCAACATGGTCGCCGACAAAAAACTCAAGAGGGAGGTGCAGGTGATCTTTCCACGAACCACCGAAGTCGAGCGTACAAGATCTCAACATATCTTTAAGAGTCTGGATTGTGCGTTCTGACTGACCATCAGTCTGCGGATGATATGCTGAGATGAACTGGAGGCGAGTTCCTAAACTCTCCTGCAGACTATACCAAAAGTGCAACGTAAATCTGGAGTCTCGGTCCGAAGTGATACTAACAGACACATCGTGAAGTCTGACGATCTGCCTGAGGTACATCTCTGCTAGCTGAGCCGTCAACTGAACAACTCTGAACGGAAGAAAGTGAGCCACCTTCGTGAGTCTGTCTATAATAATCCAAATAGCATCTCTGCCAGCCGGAGATCTATTTAATCTAGTCACAAAATCCATGGTTATATGCTCCCATTTTTATTTTGGAATTGGCAAGGGCTGAAGTAGTCCAGCTGGCCTCTGATGTTCAGCTTTAACTTGTTGGTAAACCAAATAGCGAGAGAGAAACTGGGTTATCTCCCTCTTCATGCCATTCCACCAAAAGTGCTGACGGATATCACGGTACATCTTTGTACCACCGGGATGAATGGAATACTGAGAACTGTGAGCTTCTGCCATGATCTCCTATCTGATATCACCACAGGTTACACAAAGACGCCTTCCATATCGAAGTGTACCGTCTTCATGAATACATAACTCTGGTCTTCGTCCTGCCTCACACTCTGTTCTGAGTCGCTGAAGCTTGGAATCTGCTGACTGTGCCATCTGAATCCTCTCGACTATAGTAGACTGAACATGCATACTAGCCATCAATGCCATACTGCTAGGAAGGACGACTTCTATACCCATTTTTTGAAGATCGGCTAACATCTCTGGTTGTGCTGTTAGAAAATAAACTTTGGCTCTCCTGCTCAATACATCTGCAACGACGTTGGCCTTCCCTGGGTGATACTGCAGGTTGACATCATAATCCACAAATAGCTCTAGCCATCTCCTCTGACGTATGTTAAGATCCTTCTAGGTGAACACATACTTCAGGCTCTTGTGGTCGGTGAAAATCTCTACCCTATCTCTATACAAGTAGTACCTCCACAACTTAAGAGCAAACACCACTGCTGCCAGCTCCAAGTTATGGGTTTGGTAATTCCTCTCATGATCACGAAGTTGATGTGACGTATAAGCTATTACTTTCCCATGCTACATCAAAACACATCCTAAGCCTCTGTCTGAAGCATCACAATATACTGAGAATCTCCCGGTTCCATCTGGAAGTGTGAGAATGGGTGCCTTCATCAAGCCTCGCTTCAATCTCTCAAAAGAATCCTGGCACTCGGCTGTCCAAGCAAACTGCACATCCTTGCAGGTCAACTGGGTCAATGGCACTGAAATCCGGGCAAAGTCTGAAACAAATCGTCGGTATTAACGTCCAAACCAAGAAAACTACGGACTTCTGCAACTGTGCTAGGTACTGGCCACGACTCAATAGCCACGATCTTTTAGAGATCCACTTCTACTCCTCCTCTGGTGATGATATGCCCCAGGTACGAAATGCGATCGAGCCAGAACTTGTATTTACTGAACTTGGCATACAACTGGTGCTCTCGAAGAACCTGGAGGACAACTCTGAGATGTTGCTCATGCTCCGCCTCACTCTTGCTGTAGACCAGGATATCGTCTAGGAACACAATCATGAACTGATCTAAATAAGGCATGAAGATACGATTCATGAGGTCCATGAATACGGCCGACGCATTGGTTGCTCCAAATGGCATAACAAGAAACTCCCAATGCCCATACCTCGATCTAAAAGCTATTTTCGGGATGTCCTGCTCTATGATTCTGATCTGATGGTATCCTGAGCGCAAGTCGATCTTCAAAAATACTGCTGTCCCCTTGAGCTGATTAAATAAGTCATCTATCCTCGGGAGAGGGTATCTGTTCTTGATTGTCACTGAGTTCAAGGTACGGTAATCTACATATAATCTGGACGTACCATCCTTCTTTTTCACAAGAAGCATCGGGGCTCCCCAAGGCGATCCACTAGCACGAATGAATCCCTTGTTTTTGAGTTCTTCAATCATCTTGTACAACATCTCTAACTCTGACGGTGCCATCCTGTAGACTCTCTCTGATATTGGGGCTGTCCCTGGGATCAAGTCAATAGTGAACTCAATCTCTCGCTCAGGCGGCATCCCTAGAAGCTCTTCTGGGAAAACATCTGGAAACTCCTCGACTATCCGGGGCAACTGTACTGCTGCTACTGCCATACGCAACACTGGAGGAGAAGGTTCAACTTCGCATCGGGAGAAGCAAAAATTTGGCTCACCTGGAATGCTAAAAACAACCCTGCCAATATGGCAGTCTATCCTAGCATACTGGTCTCTCAACCAATCCATCCCTAAGACCATATTATAATCGACCATCGAAAACTCTATCAATCTAGCGGGGAACTCTCTACCGCTAACTACGATCCGACACGAGAAAATACTCTATCTACTCCCACAAGCCCATTACCAGTAAGTATATTGAGCCTTACTGATAATGACTCGTGCTCCAGTCCTATCCGTATCGTGAATCATGCAGACATAAACGAATGCGAGGCACCAGAATCAAATAATACGGAAGCTGGAAAGGTGTTGACGAGAATAGTACCTGCCACTACCTCACCTGGTGCTAATCCTTCCTCTCGCATGGTCAAAGCCAGCACTTGACCATGTCCTCTGGGTGCGGGTCCCCTCTGCTAAAAATTTCTCTGCCTGCTCTGGATCAGGGCTTGGGCTTGGGCATACGGTTGCGGTCTCTGCTGCTGGAATGCCTGGGCCTGCATCGGTAATGGCCTCGAAAATGGGTACTACTGATACTGCTGGACTGGTGCTGGTCCTCTAACTGAAGGACTAGAGAAAGCTGATGATGAACTCCTCCTGTTCGGGCAGTTTCCAACCCTGTGGTCCGGGACACGACAAACCAAGCACAAACCCTGTGCTCTGCGACACTCGGATACCACAAGCCCCGGCTTCCCACAATGAGTACAACCCATTGCGAAAGACTGCTTTTACTTCTGCTGCTGAGGGTGCATCGGGGTTGAATGTTGAAGCGAAGTCACTGAGGCCACCCGCCTCGGAGCTCCAATGGTCAAGGCCCTGGCTGCCGGGGCTGGTACTGAAGACTGATTTATCTGGCTGTGGGATCGCTTCTGACCCTCGGTCCTATCCACGATCCTCTGGGAGGTATACTCATGCCTCATAGCCGCTCTCAATACCGCATCAAAATTCTGATGCTCAAACTACTCAACTTCTAAAAGATCTCCAGGTGAAGTCCCTGCTGGAACCGTTAGGCTCTATCGAACTCGGTTGCTACCAAGGTGGGAGCAAACCGACTAAGTCTTGAGAACTCGACCGTATATCCATCGACCGTCCTGTCCATCTGTATCAGATTGGTGAACCTTGTCTGTAGATCGTACCGAGCTACAGTATCAAAATACTTGGTCTGGAATCTCTCTCTGAATACTGTCCATAAAATAGGGGCCACTAATCTAACGGCCTGCGTCGCCCACCAGCTGCTGGTAAGATCCAATAATTGCAAGCGCACCACGGCCACCTTCTCGGCTTCTGGAGTCCTGGCTGCTTCTAGAATTACCTCTTTATCCTGAAGCCAAGCATCAACAGTTATAGCATCTTCACTGTCGTCGAAGAATGGAGGGTTCAAGCGCTTGAAGCTGTTGGTCATGCTGTTCCCCGGATGACCTCCTCTAGTAAAAGCATCTGCCACCACCTGGTGCAAGGCATCTCCTCAACGATCCTGGGAAGCTAATAATGACCTGATGAGACCCACCAAATTGCCATCATTAGGTTCTACAGACTGGACGGGCTGAACGGGCGGCTCTCCTCCGGTAGGCACGACCCTGGAGGCTACTCCTGAATGCTGGACTTGATCTCCGAGTTGCTGCTGGTCCACGGGAGGTGCTCTTCCTTGTCGATCGGTAGGACCAGGAACAATGCTGCTGAAGAAGATGACATAGGGAATAATAAGGAAGGACCAGGACAGATCAACGATACAAGCATGTGATCAGGACAAGATTTTTAGGGATTTAGAAGATACAAGCAGAGATCAAGGACGAGTACTAATTGAGACATCTATTCGGTAAACCCTCACATATCATAATTTACAAGACCTGCATGGGCTACCACTTAAACCATGTAACGTCCCAGAACCAGAATACTAGAGAGCGGGAGCGTACATAGCCAGCTACGTATATTGAAGTACAATCCACCTCGCTATACGGTCACGGCTGTCTAGATACATGAGGGTTTAACTGCAAGCTATCAGTCACCTATGGTCATGAACAAGCCTATTGTCTCAATCTCAAGCAAGCAATAATAGTCACAAGATATCATAGCACCAAATATACAATAGTAAGGCGTCCCATACATTACATATTCGGATGATCATGAAGCTAGTCGTACAAAATGTCAAGACTAGCAAGAGTTTCAGTCATACATGATCAACCCTAGGATTTGTCAATCATGTTACAGCCCATAGGCAGACAGTAAATAAAGATGCAATACGACCTAATACGTGCTCACCGGCTAAACGCCTCAAAAGAATAATTTTACAATAAAGTGAGAGGACAAAAAGAAAGCCACTCGTTGCCAGGGTTAAGCCTGGTGGTCACCATCTGGCTGAAAGGTAGGTGGATCCTCTGGAGCTGCTCCGATATCTAGCGATACAAAACCAGCTGGGCCAGACCCTAGAAAGTACAAGTGCCACAAAGAAGGCTTCACTTAGGAACTAAAACCAGCACATAACAATAGAATATTAAAGATTATTATAAACTAAACTGATGATAATAAAGATAACAAGAGTAATTTGAGTACGAGAAAACCATTCAAGTAGCCAGGTCACAATCCTTAAACCAAACATGGATCGGAGTTGGAATCCTTCACCTGAATAGAAACCCGTCTTAACTACTTGTTGGTAAAGTAAAACATGATGAACTTGACATAGGGTGAAATAAGGCAATAATCGAAGAGAGAACACAGAACTGCTCCGGGAGCCAGGTTACAACCCTTAAACCAAACAACGACCGAGGTTGTAACCCTTCGTCTGAACAGAACTGGACCCCTGATCTTTATTGTTAAGGCAAGTATAAATAATCATGCTATTGAAGTAAGGTAAAACATGACAAGCATGGCATAAGGATCAATAAGACAATAAATGAAGAGAGAACACAAAACTGCTCCGGGAGCCAGGTTATAACCCTTAAACCAAACAAGGACTGGGGTTGTAACCCTTCGCCTGAACAGAACTGGACCCCTGATCGTTATTATTGAGGCAAGCATATGTAATTGTGTCATGTCATAATCTTGTACAGGATCAGGACAAGACTAAGCAGGGCTAGACTCCACCCAATCAATCACGGCTAAGTAAAGAGTACGACTTGATATTTTAACTAACTAGGGTTATCACAGGCCTAGTTACTAGCAGATGCAATGAGATTATCCTAACAGCCACAAGCCCTGTAGACCATCCAGGTTATCCAGGTCGAATGTCCGTTTAGAAAGGATGCAACACGTGACTGTGTGCTAGAAATGTGCCCTACTCGTCGGTAAGCTACAAGTCCACTTGGTGCATCCAGATAACAAAATTGTCTATAGCTGGGAAATCTCTTTATGACTACTGAATTATTCTAGTTTATTAGCCTTAGTCAATTGTAGTCGATATCCCTGACCGTAGTACTCAGGGATCCCATCCTAGACATGATGTAAGACAATACTGGTTTATTTGTACAAACACAATCATCCACGGTGTCCAGGTCATTCATACTTGTCATGCTAGGCTAGCTGTCTTAACAGCATGTCGTGATATATCATGTCAGTTTACTTGTTAAGAGTGCACCACGGCGGGCCACTATCGTATTCATGGAACATAATAGAATTTACATGACATAAGCATAATATGATATTTTATAATAATAATATAATAATAAAGAGAACAAGATTGTGGAAGGAGCTATACGGTTATGGAAAAGTAGTACCATACGGCTCGGGAAGAAAGGGGGCACATGTGGTTGGAAGGTGATCCGGGCTCATGCGGCAGCGGGGAACACAGACGCATGCGGCTGAAGGCAACTATATGCGGCTGGAACTGCGCGCATATGCGGCTCAGGAGATACGGTAACATACAGCTGGGAACATACGGGCTTATGCGGCTCAGGATGCTGGTGCTCATGCGGCTAAGAACCAAGGTGGTTCATGCGGCTGCGGAACAGTCAAGCCTATGCGGCTGCGGGTATTTGGGTTCATGCGGCTGGATTGTGCCGAGGCCATAGGCGGCTGCAGGAAATGAGTATATACGGCTGGAAAAGACGAGTCCATGCGACTGAACAGGGGGGAGCCATGCGGCTCGAAAAGCTAAGGCCTTATACAGCTAAGAGGACTATTGAGTTCATGTGGCTGCATTATGCCGAGGCCTTATGCGGCTGGAGAAGACTATTGAGTTCATGCGGCTAGGAAAGAGACTTCCGCATGAAGAAATTTATGCGGTCAAGCACTGTTCTTCTTCTCCAAATTTTTTGAGAAGGAGAACCATGAAGACTAAGTTTCCAAGCTCCATAATTCCATCATCCAGAGTCAGAATTCGAACTTCCATTGGTCAAAATAGGGCATAATCAAATGCTCTACAACATGGAACCATCAAAACTTGGAAATAATAATGCCAAGTAGATCAAAATCCAAGAAAGCCAAAAATATAATAAATTTAGATCTACACAAATTGAACCATGGAAATTAGAAATGCTAAATATTAAAGTGTGTTAGAATCTTGTGAGGAAGAGAATGGAACAATAAAAACGGAGTTCCTCCATAAAGCAAGCTGCACTTGCCTAAGCTCTCTCTCTCTCTCTCTTCCTGGTAGGTGAAGAAGAAGAAGTAATGGAGAGAATTAATGAAGAGAGAGAGTTGGTCGGCTATAAATAGAAAAGAGTGGGGGTAGGTGGGGGTTTTCTTTTTGGTTCATGATGAACCCAAAGCAAACCAAGCCAAGCCAAACCGAACCAAGTAATAGAATGCCCAAATATATCATGCAAGGAAACATGCCATACGAGTTAAGATACGTACACGTAGTCCAAAATACGTAATATGAACCACGATCATTTTAAACTTCCAAGGGAAGGTGGGCACATAAGGAAAGCTATGTGCCCAAGCAAAGAAGACATGGTGTACTTGGCCGCATATCCAGAGCTATGCACCTAGACGGGGGAGTCCTTGGGCATATATAAGTGTTATGTACACATAACAAGCTATACGCCCAGCACTATTCTTCTTCCCCAAATCCGAGAACAAGTGTTCATGAACCCATGAACTTCCTAAGTCTACAAATCACTCAAAACAAATCAAAATTCGGGTTTTCAAATGTCTAACTTGAGTAAAATCAAATTTTCTACAACATAGAACAATCAAATCTTGAAAATAATGAAGTTTGATAGATCAAAACCCAAAAAAACTATGATTTACATAAACTTACATCTACAAGAAATCATTCTCCAAAACCAAAAATGCTAAGTACTAAATTGTCTTAGAAGTTTGTAGAAAAGACAATGGAACAACAAAAATAGAGTTTCTTCATGAAGCAAGTTGCACTTGCCTAAGCTTCCACTAGGTTGGTGAGAGAGTAATGGAGGAAGAAGATGAAGTAATGAATGAAAAGAAAGAAATAAGGGGTGGTTGGGCTTTAAAGGAGGAAGGGTTTACTCATACTGAACCAAGTCCAATCAAACCAAGCCAAACCAAAATAAACTAAGCCAAGTCATGACCAACCAAGACTAGGCTAGTAAGTCAAGTCCAACTACGGGTCACCTGACAAACGTCAGAGATCTCGTATACGCATACAAAAATAGTATAACAGAAAATGAGAGTGACAACTCTACTCACTTTAAAAGAAGTCCGTCCTCAGAATTTAATCAAGAGGCTAGAAAGGTCGGAGCAAGCTATACTAAAGCACAAGCAATCTACGACTAGCAATTTAATCAAGCAATCATTCATGCAAGCAAAGAATTTAAAAGCATAAGACATAAGGAAGACATTATACCTTACGAGTCAAGCCGGTGTAGATGTCGCGAGCGTATATCATCCTCACGCTCCCACCTTGACTCACCTAAAGAGTGGTGACCCCAAACAACACGGACTAAACTAGTAGTTTTATTCTTGAGTACCTTCTCTCTTCGGTCTAATATGGATACGGGCCTTTTCTCGTACGAAAGGTTGGTACCAATAACCAATTTCGAATGATCAAGGATATGGCTCGGATCTGGGATATACCGTCGCAATTGGGATACATGGAATACGTCATGTAACTCACGTAGCGACGATGGAAGAGCGAGACGATATGACACATCACCTACTCACTCAAGGATGTTAAACAGCCCTAAATACCTAGGACTAAGCTTTTTCCGCACACCGAATCGAATGACGCCACGGGTAGGCAAGATCCTAAGGAATACGTGGTCGCCGATAGAAAATTCAAGGGACCGATGATAATCAGCCCAATGACGCTGGCGATCTTGTGCAACTCGAAGATAATTTCTAACTTGTCTGACCACCTCAATAGTCTGTGTAATCATCTCTAGACCAAGCATCTGTCTATCGCCGACATCGTCCTAGGCTAAAGATGATCTGTACTTTCTGCCATACAGGGCCTCAAAAGGTGCCATCTGGATACCGGCCTAAAAAATGTTATTATATGAGAACTCCACGAGTTACATGTGATCTTCCAACGAACCACCAAAGTCCAATGTACATGATCGTAACATATCTTCAAGAGTCTGAATCGTACATTCTGACTGACCATCTGTCTGCGGATGATATGCTGAACTGAACTTGAGACGAGTCTCCAAACTCTTTTGAAGACTCCGTCAAAAGTGCGATATGAATCTTGAATCTCTGTCTGATATGATACTAACTAGCACTCCATACAATCTGACAATTAGCCTGAGGTATATCTCTGCTAGCTGATCCGTTGACTGACCAATTCTGAAGGGAAAAAAATGAGCTACCTTCGTGAGACGATCAACGATAACCCATGTAGCATCCCTGCCAACCGGAGATTTAGGTAACCTATTATAAAGTCCATGGTTATATGCTCCCACTTCCACTCCGGGATCGATAATGGTTGAAGAAGTTTAGCTGGTCTCTGATGTTCAACTTTAACTTGTTGGCAAACTAAACATCGGAAGACAAACTGGACTATCTCCCCCTTGATGCCATTCCACTAGAAGTAATAACGGATGTTTTGGTACATCTTCGTCTCACCGAAATGAATTGAATACTGAGAACTGTGAGCCTTTGCCATGATCTCCTGTCTGATATCACCATTGGGTACACAAAGACGCCTTCCATGAAGGAGCGTACCATCTTCATGAACACATAACTCGGGTCTTCGTCCTACTTTACCTTCCCTGAGCCGATATAGCTTAGAATCTGTTGATTGTGCTATCTTGATTCTCTCAACAAGGCTGGACTGAACTTGCATGCTGGCCATCAATGCCACATTGGCAGGAAGAACTATCTCCATCCCTATCTTCTGAAGGTCTGCTAATAACTCTAGTTGTGCTGTTAGAAAATAAACTCCAGCTCTTCTGCTCAATGCATCTGCTACTACGTTGGCCTTTCCAGGATGATACTGTAGGTTGATGTCATAATCCACAAGTAGCTCTAGACATCTCCTCTGACGAATGTTAAGATCCTTCTGAGTAAACACATACTTAAGCCTCTTATGGTCGATGAAAATCTCCATCCGATCTCTATACAGGTAATGTCTCCATAGCTTAAGTGCAAAAACTACTGCTGCTAACTCCAAATCATGGATTGGATAATTCCTCTCATGATCATGAAGCTGACGTGATGCATAAGCTACTACCTTACCATGCTGCATCAAGACACATCCTAATCCTTTATCGGAAGCGTCACAATAGACTGTAAATCCTCCAGTCCTATCTGAAAGCGTGAGAATGGGTGCCATCATCATGCCTCGCTTCAACTTCTTAAATGAACTCTAATACTCTGCTGTCCAAGCAAACTGAACATCCTTGCGGGTCAATTGCGTCAGGGGTGCTGAAATCCTAGCGAAGTCTGATACGAAATGCCAATAATAGCTGGCCAATCCAAGGAAACTATGAACTTCTGCTACGGTGCTGGGAACTGGCCATGACTCTATAGCCACTGTCTTCTGGGGGTCCACTTCCACTCCACTTTTGGTGATGATGTGACCCAAGTACGATATACGGTCAAGCTAAAACTCGTACTTACTGAACTTTGTGTACAACTAGTGCTCTCTGAGAATATGAAGGACCACTTGGAGATGCTGCTCATGCTCCGCTTCACTCTTACTATAGACCAAGATGTCGTCTATAAATACTATCACAAACTGATAGTCCTCTTAGCCGCATAAGGCCTTAGCTTTTCGAGCTGCATGGCTCCCTCCTGTTCAGTCGTATGGACTCGACTTTTCCAGCCGCATATACTCATTTTCTGCAGCCGCCTATGGCCTCGGCACAATCCAGCCGCATGAACCCAAATACCCGCAGCCGCATAGGCTTGACTGTTCCGCAGCCGCATGAACTCCCTTGGTTCTTAGCCGTATGAGCACTAGCATCCTAAGTCGCATAAGCCCGTATGTTTCCAGCTGCATGTTACTGCATCTCCTGAGCCGCATATGCGCACAGTTCCAGCCGCATATAGTTGTTGCCTTCAGCTGCATGCGTCTGTGTTTCCTGCTGTCGCATGAGCCCGGATCACCTTCCAACCACATATCTTGATCTGAATGCTGTCTTTTGGATGTCTTGCTCACTGACTCTAATCTGATGGTACCCTGATCGCAAGTCAATCTTCGAGAATACTGTCGTTCTCCTGAGATGATCAAATAAGTCATCTACCCTTGGTAGGGGATTTCTGTTATTGATTATTACAGAGTTCAAGGTACGATAATCAACACATAATCTTGACGTATCATCCTTCTTTTTCGTAAGAAGCATCGGGGCTCCCCAAGGCGATCCGCTAGCATGAATGAATACCTTGGTTATGAGTTCTTCAATTATCTTGTACAAAATCTCTAACTCCGAAGGTGTGTAGACTCTCTCTGATACCGGTACCGTCCCTGGAAGTAAATCAATTATGAACTCTCTCTCTTTCTGGGGCATGCCTGGAAGTTGTCATGACCCGCTACCCAAATTGTTGGACCGGGCCGAGTCATGTCCAGCCTACGCTTGAGATAAAGTGCAGTAAGCTGTTCTAGAAATAACAATATAAGACTAAATGTGCTAACAGTTCTATAAGTAAATAAGAGTCATAAATGCTCCAAAGACAAAGGTCGTCTCATATAGTAATAAGCCCAAGTACAAGTCTGAAATATAAACTGAATACAGGTCCAGTTACAAAATATGTAGTCTAATACATGACTACACTAAACATCCCGAGCAACATCACAAACTAGACGAGGTTCCCCGCAGGTACATCCTCGTAAGACAAGGCCTGGTCCTCCTCAGTAACTCCATAATACGAGTCGCAGAGCAACTCCTCCTCAGTAAGAATACCTACAATGTTATCCTGTCAGGACGGGAGCAAGTACTGATTCTAGCAAACTAAATATACGAAGCATGAATAGAAATGTAATAAATTGGAATCATGGCATATCATGGTTTAATTGGTTCTTTTAGAAATAACAACATATAGTTTAAAAGTTTAAAACCGAAGTATGTACGTGAATCGGTCAATAGGTGAATAGGACGTACATCGGCATACATCAAGTTTCTGAAGCGTATATATGTACCCTTAAAGGTATTGGTGTGTCCATACACAAATACGGGATCAGACATACGACAAAGTTACATATAGAATGTAACAGTGCTCGGTAAATATATACGGAGAAAAGGGTCATGATCACGTACACTACTAACAGTTTCCCCTTAACCCGTTATTTAAACATGTGAGAGATATAAAAAACTGTCCTAAACATGGTAGAGACTAAAATTAATACAACATGTAAAGTTTTAACTTGCTACCCCAAGGATCAGCATTTAACATGGTTGGTGAATCACAGTTTATTGTTTATAGCAGTATGTAAAGTTTGTAGAAAGTAGTTGCCTCTAGCAAAGTAATACAGCGATAAAAATGCTATAGATGCCTGGTAACTCATCACTGTAGAAATAAATACATAAACTTAGTTTTTATACTAAGTTAAACACTACTACACTAGTGGTGCAACGCGACTTTCTAACTGGACACCTAGCCAAATGGTGACTTTAGCATAGGAGATCAAATGTGGGGCAACAGAATACTAAAACTAACTTTCTAGGATCTTTACACTAGTGCGGGGTGAGGTTCATTATGACTAAAATGCAAAACAACACAAAAGTTGTAAGTCGTAATTATCCAATAATTAAATCAACTGTACACTATATTCCAACAATTTTTGAGATAGACAAAAGGCTCTATTTTACATAAAATAAAGTACAAAAATGATCCTTGTTACTTATAAAAATTTATACTAGTTTTTTTGGAATTTATAAACCCTCATGAATATTTATTAAAAATCAGCAAACATAAATATACTGAAAATGAGTTATGTTTTCCTATTTTTATAAAATACCAACAGCACTTAATAAATGTTGGACAAATTATAATAAATTGTCTAAATTAACAGAGTATTCAAATATAATTTTTTCTAGATTTTTACAGTACTTGAAATATATATAAAAATTAAAAAACAACAAGCAACAGTTTCTGGAAAATAATTAATTAATTATTTACTATTTTTGTCCATGTATTCGTATTGAACCGAAGTCCAGATACAGGACCCAGAGCCATGAATCAAGTCCATTGTGACTTGTACAGACTCTGAATGTATTAGACACAATTGGACCCAAAAATTCATGCTAGGTTTGGACAACATTTGGCCATAATAAATAAAATACAGGAATTTAAATAATAATAATATATTTTTAAAGTGATAAAAAATACAAGTCACAAAATATATAATAAAATAATCTTGTGAAATTCTACATAACAATATTTTGTTTAAGGTAGAATTTCAAATACATAAATAAATATATAACTACAATATATATATATATAACTACAATATATATATATATATATATATATATATATATATATATATATATATATATATATATATATATATATATATATATATATATATATATAAAAATAACATTTACAAACTGACATTTATTAAGTGCTGTTGGTAGGTTTTCAGTTAGGTCCCTAGGAGTTAGGTATTTAGGTTTAGGTCCCTCCCTAGGTTAAGTTTGCAAATAACATTTACAAACTGACATTAAAATAATTTAAGTATTTGCAAAAACTAATTTAAACATTTGAATTAATTACAAATTACTATTAAAACATTTTAAAAATTATTAAAAATTCTACAAAAATTCCTAAAATCATAATAAATTATTTTAAAGCTAAACATGTCATTAGCAACTAATTAATACTAATTAAATCAATTTTGAAAAACAGGGGCTGACAAGTCTTCCCTCATTGAAAAATTTTGTCCTCGAAATTCACAAGGATTGAAGACCCTACAATTTTCTAACATAACAGGCAATGAAAAAAAATGACTATGGCTATGATCGAAACTAACCTCTAGGGTATCAAGCGGGAACGGATGGTTCCCTCGTATCGGTTGGATCGAACAAGTAAGGGTATCTCTCCCTCATGTCCGACTTCCTCTTCCAAGTAGATTCACCCGGAGAGTGATGGCTCCAAGCTACTCGTACTAAGGGTATAACCTTGTTCCTTAGCCTCTTTTCCCTCCTGTCTAATATCTCCACTGGCTGCTCAGAAACTGCAAGGCTCGGTCTGACCTCCAACTCTGAATGATCTAGCACATGGCTGGGGTCCGAAACATATCTCCTCAGCTGGGATACGTGAAAGACATCGTGATCTCCTGCTAGGTTGGGTGGAAGTACAATCCTGTAAGCTACCTCTCCAATCCTGCTAAGTATCTCGAACGTCCCGATGTATCTGAGGCTCAGCTTGCGTCCTCGTCCGAACCGGATCGTCCCTCTAGTAGGTGATATCTTCACTAGCACCATATCACCGTCAGTGAACTCCATCGGTCTGCGACTAGCATCGGCCCAGTGTTTTTGCCTGTCCTGAGCTACTCTGAGCCTGTCTCTGATCATCTCGACCTTCTCTGCTGCATCCTTGATCATCGCTGGCCCAAGCATAACTCTGTCCCCAACATCATCCCAAAAGAGCGGTGTGCGGCATCGTCGTCCATATAGTGCCTCGAAAGAAGACATACTGATGCTGGCTTGGTAGCTGTTGTTGTATGAAAACTCTACCAAGTACAGATGGCTCTTCCATGATCTGCCAAAGTCCAGCACACAAGTCCTCAGCATGTCCTCCAGCGTTTGTATCGTCCTTTCGGACTGCCCATCTGTCTGCGGGTGGTACGTCGTACTGAACTTTGAGCCGACTGTCCAACTCCTCCTGCAAGCTCCTCCAGTAGCGGGACGTAAATCTGCTGCCTCTGTCCGATACGATGCTCACTGGTACTCCGTGCAAGCGCACTATCTGCTGCGTGTATAGCTCTGCCAACTTTTCGGTGGAAAGCCCCACCTTGAAGGGTATGAAGTGCGCACACTTCGTCAGCCTGTCCATGATAACCCAAATGGTATCCTTCCATCATTGGGAACGAGGAAGCCCTGAGACGAAGTCCATCATAATGTGTTCCTATTTTCACTCGGGAATGGGTAACGGCTGCAATAGACCAGCTGGCATCTGGCGCTCTGCCTTGACTTACTGGTAAACTAGGCATCTCAAAATAAAACGTGATACATCTCTTTTCATTCGGTGCCACCAAAGATGTTCCCACAAGTCACGGTACATCTTGTTAGCACCAGGGTGAATAGAATATCTCGATCGGTGTACCTCTTGTAAGACTGCCTCTACCAGCTCTTCCTTCGGTACGCACAATCGACTGCCATGCCTCAAGGATCCATCCTCTGCTACGGTAAAATCATCCAGCAATCCAGCTAAAGACTGGGCCCGAAGTCTGCGAAGGCTCTCATCTGTAGACTGTGCCTCCCTGATCTGCTCTATCAAACCTGACTGTATGTCAAGCGCCATCATATGTATCACTGATCCTGGCCGAACTATCTCGATACCGAGCTTCTCCAGATCTTCCCGCAAATGCCGATCTATCATCAGATACCAAGCCATCGGATGCCTGCTCAGCGCATCCACCACCATATTTGCCTTCCCGGGGTGATACTGTAAATCAATGTCGAAGTCCTTCATCAACTGCAACTATCGTCTTTGCCTCATGTTCAGCTCTTTCTGTGTGAACACATACTTCAAGCTCTTGTTGTCAGTAAAGATTTCCATACGCTCTCCGTATAAGTAATGTTTTCATAACTTGAGGGCAAAGATCACCGTAGCTAACTCTAGGTCGTGGGTAGGATAGTTCCGCTCATGAGTCCGTAATTGCCTAGATGCATAAGCAATCACTTTCCCATGCTGTTGTAGGACACATCATAGCCCCTTTTTCGAAGCATCGCTGTGTATGGTGAAACCTCCAGATCCTGAAGGTAATGTCAGAACTGGAGCAGTCGTCAGCCTCCTCTTCAGCTCCTCAAATGCTGCCTGGCAGTCCTCTGACCAAATATACTCTGCGTCCTTCCACGTTAGCTTCGTCATGGGTTCAGCTATCCTAGCAAAGTCCTGGACGAACTTCCTATAATAGTCTGCTAAACCCAAAAAGCTTCTGATCTCTGAAGTAACATTGGAGCCTTCCATGTCTCAACTGCAGCAATCTTCCTGGGATCCACCGAGATTCCCTCTCTAGTAACTACATGGCCGAAAAACTCCACTTGGTCTAAAAAGAACTCGCACTTCAACAATTTGGCAAACAACCTCTCCTGCCTCAGAATCTCCAAAACTGTCCGCAAGTGCTCTGCATGCTCCTCCGGCGTCTTCGAGTATATCAGGATATCGTCGATGAATACTACGACGAACTTATCTAAATACTGGTGAAATATCTTATTCATCAAATTCATAAAGACAGCTGGCGCATTTGTAAGACCAAATAGCATCACCAAAAACTCGTACTTCCCGTACTTCGTGTTGAACGCCGTCTTCTGGATGTCTGCTGCCCTGACCTTCACCTGGTGGTACCCGGATCTCAAGTCTATCCTGGAAAATACTTTCGCCCCACTCAACTGGTTGAACAAATCATATATCCTGGGCAGAGGATATTTGTTCTTAATGGTGATGGCATTCAAGGCCCGGTAGTCAATACACAACCGAACTGTACCATCCTTCTTAGGTACAAGAGTACTAGCGCTCCCCATCGAGAAGCACTAGATCGAATAAAATCCTTTTTCAACAGGTCATCAATCTGTTCTTTCATCTGTATGGCCTTCTTGGGGTTCACTCTATAGCAAGCCCGGGATACTGGTGATGAACCCGGTAGTAAATCTATAGTAAATTCCATATTTCTGTCAGACGAAAGTCCTAGAAGATCCCCTGAGAATACATCCATAAACTTCCTAATTATAGGGTGTGGCGGTGCTAATACCCCAACTGTCGCACAACAGTTCGGCTCTAGGCTGATCTCCGACCCTGTCCTCCTGACACTGAATGGTGTTGTGCCTGGGGGACTGAACAGAATACTACCCTCATGTCAGTCTATAGCTGCATGGGCATAGCTAAGCCAGTCCATCCCCAATATGATATCATAACCGGGGAGTGGCATCACAAAGAATCGTCCCCTGAACTCTCTCTCGGCTATAGTAATAGAGCATCTATAGATGGCTCTAATGGGCACTGGTTCACCTTCCGTCATTACTCTACTCATCTCCTTGGTAGGTGTAGCTACTAAATGGTGTTTATACATAAACTCTAATGATAGGAAGCCATGAGATGCACCAGAATCAAACAAGCATAGAGCTAGAAAAGTATGCAAATAAACATGACCTGTGATGACGTCAGCCAAATAATCTGGCTCCGAAACCTGCTCCGGCTTCGGCTCAAGTGCTAGACTATAAGTCTTCCCCTGAGGTCCCTTCTGCTGCTGCAAATGTTGCCCAAATCTTTGCTGCTGAGTCGGAAGCGGCCCTCTAGATACCTTGGATACTGGACAGTCCCGAAGCTGATGGGTGGCAGACCCACAAGCTAAATACTGCCCCAGCCTCTTCCTGCAGATGGAAGCGCCATGGCCTACCCTTTTACAGAATACACACAAAGCTCCCTTCTGCTGCTGCCGGGGTCCCGGGGCTCTAACTGGTGGGGTCGGGTGATGTAATGTAGGGGAACGATAAGTCTACTGGTGCGGCATCGGTGCTCTCTGCTGGAAAGCCTGACGCTTGGACGGTCCCTCGAGGTGTACAAAAGTCGGCCTCTTGCAAGACTGAAGACGCTCCTCTATGCTCCGGGCCAAGTTTAGGCTCTGGTAGTAGTCAGTCGTACCGTCCGCCACTATAAGAATGCCAATGTCTGGAACTAGACCATGGCAAAACCTATGCGTCATCTTCTCTGGGTCTACAACCAGACTAGGAGCGAAACGGCTCAGACGACTAAACTCTGCCGCATACTCGTCGACAGAACGGTTCCCCTGCTAGATGTTCTAGAATCGTAGCCCCATGGCTACCCTAGCAGTGGTCGAGAAGAATTTCTTCTTGAACTGGGTCTTGAACTGATCCCAAGTAGCCATCCCTCTAGCGAATAACAGCTCATTCCGGAACCAAACTCCTGCCAAGTCTGTCAGCAGAAATCCTACTGCCTCGACCTGGAGGTCATCCGGCATCCTAACTCCAAGGAGCTTTCTCTCTACCGAGTCTAGCAGTCATCTACTACTACTATGCCCTCAGTCCCTAAGAACTCCTTGGGGTTCAGACCCATGAAGTCCTATATCATCCCTGCTCTCTGCCGTGGCTCTACAGGTGGTGGGACCACGGTAAGTTCCTCAGAACGCTCCATGCTCTGGCGGAGTAGGGTAGTCTGCTCCTGATGGGTTGTTAGGAACCCCTGGATCAGATTGAGCAGTTGGTTCCCGTCGAGTATGACGGAAGCCTGGGTAGGTATAGTGATAGGTGGTGGAGGGACTATCGGGTCCTGCTGGGACTGTGATGTGGAAGGTGGTGGAGGCATCTGGGTTTGTGGATCTGTGGAGTGGGGGAATATGGTAGGTGGAGGTGGAGGTGTATCGGTTAGCTGGTCAGCTGACTGGATAGGGAGTGTGCCATTCTCAGGTGTGACATACTGGGATGAACGAGTAAGCACCATCTAAAATAAAATAAAAAGGACTTGTAAGGACTCTTTAAAGAAAATAATCATAGAGAAGAAAATCTAATTTATAATAGCAAGCATGTGACATATTTTCTATGTTGCAATCCTAGTATTCCTCTAAGTGTTCTAAGCGTCATTCCTAATGTTGTCTAATTACCTTAAGTTCCTAATTGTAGGTATGCTTGGTATAATAACGTAACCAAATAATTTAGTCAGAGACCTGCATGGGCCACCACTAAAAGCATGTCACGACCCGCTACCCAAATTATTGGGCCGGGCCGAGTCATGTCCAGCCTGCGCTTGAGATAAAGCGCTGTAAGCTGTTCTAGAAATAACAAAATAAGACTAAATGTGCTAACAGTTCTATAAGTAAATAAGAGTCATAAATGCTCCAAACACAAAGGTCGTCTCATATAGTAATAAGTCCAAGTACAAGTCTGAAATGTAAAACTGGATACAAGTCCAGTTACAAAATATGTAGTCTAATACATGACTATGCTAAATATCCCGAGCAACATCACAAACTAGACGAGGTTTCCCGCAGGTACATCCTCGTAAGACAAGGCCTGGTCCTCGACAGTAACTCCTTAATACGAGTTGCAGAGCAACTCCTCCTCAGTAAGAATACCTACAACATTATCCTGTCAGGACGGAAGCAAGTACTGATTCTAGCAAACTAAATATATGAAGCATGAACAGAAATGTAATAAACTGGAATCATGGCATATCATGGTTTAATTGGTTCTTTTAGAAATAACAACATATAGTTTAAAAGTTTAAAACCATAGTATGTACGTGAATCGGTCAATAGGTGAATATGATGTACAGCGGCACATATCAAGTTTCTGAAGCGTACATACATACCCTTAACGGCATCGGTATATGTCCATACACAAACGCGGGATCGGACATACGACAAAGTTACATATAGAATATAACAGTGCTCAGTAAATACATACGGAGAAGAGGGTCATGATCACGTACACTACTAACAGTTTTCTTTTAACCCGTTATTTAAACATGTGAGAGATATGAAAAACTGTCCTAAACATCGTAGAGACTGAAAGTAATATAACATGTAAAGTTTTAACTTGCTACCCCAAGGATCAGCATTTAACATGGTTGGTGAATCACAGTTTATTGTTTACAGTAGTATGTAAAGTTTGTAGAAAGTACTTGCCTCTAGCAAAGCAAAGCAGCGATAAAAATGCTATAGATGCCTGGTAACTCGTCACTGTAGAAATAAATACATAAACTTAGTTTTTATACTAAGTTAAACACTACTACACTAATGGTGCAACGCGACTTTCTAACTGGACACCTAGCCAAATGGTGACTTTAGCATAGGAGACCAAATATGGGGCAACATAATACTCAAACTAATTTTCTAGGATCTTTAGACTAGTGCGGGGTGAGGTTCAATATGACTAAAACGTAAAACAACACAAAAAGTTGCAAGTCGTAATTATATAATAATTAAATCAACTGTACACTATGTTTCAACAATTTTTGAGATAGACAAAAAGCTCCATTTTACATAAAATAAAGTAGCAAAATGATCCTTGTTAATTATAGAAATTTATACTAATTTTTCTGGAATTTATAAACCCTCATAAATATTTATTAAAAATCAGCAAACATAAATATACTGAAAATGAGTTCTGTTTTCCTATTTTTATAAAATACATCAACACTTAGTAAATGCTAGAAAAATTATAATAAATTGTCTAAATTAACAGAGTATGCAAATATATTTTTTCATAGATTTTTACAGCACTTGAAATATATATAAAAATTCAAAAATAGCAAGCAACAGTTTCTGGAAAATAATTAATTAATTATTTACTATTTTTGTCGATGTATTCGAATTGAACCGAAGTCCAGATACAGGACCCAAAGCCATGAATCAAGTCCAATATGACTTGTACAGACTCTGAATGTATTAGACACAATTGGGTCCAAAAATCCATGCTAGATTTGGACAGCAATTGGCCATAATAAATAAAATACAGGAATTTAAATAATAATAATATATTTTTAAAGTGGTAAAAATATACAAGTCACAAAATATATAATAAAATAATCTAGTAAAATTCTACATAAAAATATTTTGTTTAAGGTAGAATTTCAAATACATAAATAAATATATAACTACAATATTATATATATATATATATATATATATATATATATATATATATATATATATATATATATATATATATATATATATATATATATATATATATATATATATATATAATAAATATGCATATATATATATATTAGAAATACAAAATATAAAATATATATATACATATACAAATACTGCACACATATATATAAAATAGTATATATATATATATATATATATATATATATATAATATATATATATATATATATATATATATATATATATATATATATATATATATATATATATATATAAATACATTTATACATATATATATAATAATATATATATATATATATATATATTATTATATATATATATAATAATATATATATATATTATTATATATATATATAATAATATATATATATATATATATATATATATATATATATATATATATATATATAATAAATATATATATATACATATATATATATATATATATATATATATATATATAATAAAACAAAAGAAAATAGAAAAGAAAAAGAAAACAAACAAAGGGAAGGGGGGTTCGAACTCGGCCCAGGGGGGTCGGGTTCTCGGGCTCAGTCGGGCTGGCCAGGGGGTCAGCCCGCTCTGTGTATTAGGGGTAGGGTTTAGTTTAGATTTATTTAGGTTTAAGTTAACGGATTTTAAACCCGATAAAACAACTCTGTGTCCTGACAGTTTTGAGTCTCGTGTCCGTGCTAAGCACGACACGCACGGGTCTAATTTTACGTGTCCAAACTCACCATCACGTTCGTCCGGACACGGCGAGTCATATGTGTGTGCACGAAATACGCCCATCACAGTTTCGAAGTGCTACTCACGTGTCCGACGTCGGGGGGGTTCTCGAAGACGCTGGATGGCGGAGGAGTCGACGTGGCGGTGGCACTCGGGCGGCGCTGGACTCAGCTCGTCGTGGCGAACCGTTGGGTGGTAGTTGATGGAGGTGGCAACTATTATGGAGGCTGGAAGGGGGGTTCGTCGGAGCTGGGTTACGGTGAAGCTAAATGGGGGAGAAAGTGGGCTGAGCTAGGCTGAGATGGGTCGTGGCGGTGGTGGTGGGTCGAGGGAAATAAGGGGGGTCATTTTATAGGGTTAGGAAGTCGGCTAGTGTCGAAGTCGGCCGAAAATGGCAAGGCAGCTGGCCAGTCGTCGGCAACTGGCGGTCGTCGGGGGTGGGTAGGTAGGTTTTCAGTTAGGTCCCTAGGATTTAGGTATTTAGCTTTAGGTCCCTCCCTAGGTTAAGTTTGCAAATAACATTTGCAAACTGACATTAAAATAATTTAAGTATTTTCAAAAACTAATTAAAACATTTGAATTAATTATAAACTACTATTAAAACAATTTAAATATTTACAAAATAATATAATTTAACTTAAAAACTATTTTAAAAATTATTAAAAATTCTAAAAAAATTTCTAAAAATCATAATAAATTGTTTTAAAGCTAAACATGTCATTAGCAACTAATTAATACTAATTAAATCAATTTTGAAAAATAGGGGCTGACAGAAGTTCTTCGGGAAATATGTTAGGGAACTCTTCAACGACTCTGGGAAACTGAACTGCCTCTACTGCTGCCATCCGCAATACTGATGAAGAAGGTTTTACTTCGCCTCTGGAAAGTAAAAACTCTGGTTCGCCTGGAATACCAAAAATAATCCCGCCAATATGGCAGTCTATTCTTGTGTATTGCTCCTTCAACCAATTCATTCCTAGGACCACAACATAGTCGACCATCAAAAATTCTATCAACCTAGCGGGGAACTCTCTACCGCTAACTATGATTCTACACAAGGAATAGACTCTATCAACTCCCATAAGATCGCTACCAGTAAGTATATTGAGGCTTACTGATAATGACTCGGGCTCCAGTCCTACTCGTGTTACGAATCGTGCAGACATAAATGAATGCGATACACTCGAATTAAACAATACTGATGTTGGAAAAGAGTTGACGAGAATGGTACCTGCCACCACCTTACCAGATGTCAATTCTTTCTCCACGGTTAGAGCCATCGCTTGACCTTTCCCTCTAGGTGCGGTCCCCTCTGCTAGAAACCTCTCTTCCTGTTCTGCATCTGAGCTTGGGCCTGAGTATACTCTTGTGTCCTTTGCTACTGGAAAACTTGAGCCTAAGGAGGTAATGGCCTCGAAAACTGGTACTACTGCTGCACTGGGGCTGGTGCTGAGGCTGGTCCCCTAACCGAGGGACTAGTTAGGTTTGATGATGATGAACTGGCTCTATTCGGACATGACCCTACCTTGTGGTCCGGTGTTCCACAAGCCAAGCACAATCCCTTTGCTCTACGATACTTCGAAACAACGTGTCCTGGCTTCCCACAATGAGAGCAGCCTATTACGGAAGACTACTACTGCTTCTATTGATGAGGGTACTTCAGTGTTAAATGTTGAACCGACGTAACTGAATTTTGCCCTTCAGAGAACTCCAATCGACAAAGCCCTAGCTGCCGGGACTGGTGCTAAGGATAGACTCATCTGTCCATGGGACCTCTTCCTGCTTTCGGTTCTATCTACTATCCTCCGAGAGGTATACTCATTCCTCCTAGCTACTCTCAAGAAAATATCAAAAGTCTGATGCTTGAACTGCTCCACAGCTAGAATAATCTCTAGGTGGAGTCCCTGCTGAAACTGCTGTGCTCGATTCAACTTGGTTGCCACCAAGGTGGGAGCAAACCGACTCAGTCTTGAAAACTCAGCCGCATATCCATTGACCGTCCTGCTCATCTGCTTCAAATTGGTAAATCTTATCTGCAGATCATATCAAGCCACTACATCAAAGTACTTCGTCTGAAACTTGTCACTGAATATCGTCCATGGGACATGCGTCGCCAATCCAACTTGCTAATATCACCCGCCAGGTACTGGCTAAGTCTAATAACTGTAGGCGCACTACGGCCACCTTCTCTTTCTTTGGAGTCTTGGATGCTTCCAAGATAATCTCGATGTCCTGGAGCCAGGCATCAGCTGCAATCGCGTCCTCGCTACCGTCAAAGAAGGAAGGGTTCAGGCGCTTAAAATGGTTGGCTGTACTATTACCTTTGTAACCCACTCTGCCTATGGCTAACTCTACTATCTGGTACAGGGCATCACCTCGACGATCCTGCGATGAAAGCAATTCCCTAATAAGTCCAATCAAGACCCTGTTATCGGACTCTACAGGCTGGACTGGCTGAACTGGGGGCTCTAGGTCATCAGGGTGCATGGCTCGGGATGCTACTCCCGAATACTAGGCTTGGTCTTCTTGTTGCTGCTGGAGTGTTGGTTGTGTCATGACCCGCACCCTGAGGAAGGGCACGAGAACGTGGGTACGTCCAGCCTACGCCGCAGTGTCGACAGTAAAATGCTGTATAGTTCGTCTATAACATCTAACAATAATATGATATAAACATATCATCTCCGCACGGAGCTATAATATAACATCTCAACTCTATATCTCAATCACAAATCTAGGGAAGATAGAGCACGATATGGAATCAGATAAAAGAAAGGAACTGAATATAAATAGAGTTATCATACCACACAAAGTAGATGTCCAACACAAATAAATACAAGTCCTGAAATATAAATAAGTCTCAACTAACAATCGGAACAATCCGATACAAACTGAAAACTATAAATACTAGACTAGACTAGGCACGCTCTACTGAGCTAGATGCTCCTCAGGCTCCTGAAGGTCACCCTTATGTGCCCCATAGAAGGTAGGGCAGTCACCATGTCACTACCACCTTTCTAGTATGTGGGTATTTTTGTCATTTTAGGATAATTTGAATTTATTAGAATTTATTTGAATTTATGGGAATTTTTAGGAATTATTTTGGAATTGTTTGGATGAGGGTTGACTAGGTTGACTTTGACTAGTTTTGACCCTTGTAGACCAACCTAGAAGCTAACCCTAGTTAGTATGGACTTGGTTAGGTTATATGACTCTAGTCTAACCTAAGCTAACCCTTAGTTTGGTCAATAGACTCTAGTTAGCAATAGGAATTAGAAAGTCATAAGTCATGACTTATGATTTAGAACCATAAATCAACTTAAGTCATAGCCTTGTAGATTGGCCCAAAGCCCAAGAAATTACAAAACCCTAGCCCTAGACTTATGTGGCCGGCCACCATATCCTTATTGGGAACCCCACTCTATAAATACTCTCTTAGTTTTAGGGTTGCCTCTTTTAGGAAATATCAAGTTTAGAAAGAGGTTTGTTCCTACTTCTTTTAATCCATAGAAATTCCATTTCATGTCCTTTTTCATTCAAATCTCTTCCATTAGGTTTTAATATACCTATACTTGTGGTTATTGGAGTTTTATTTCAGTTTGATATTGATTTGTTGGATTGGGATATCAAGGAGAGGAGCTCAACAAAGGGGGATTTTCTAGAAAGTTCATCTATAGGTAACTTCTTCAATACTTAATGAAATTTCGATTTCTTTATACATTTAGGAAGACCTAGGAGTCCCCTAGGTGGTTGTATTGGCTTCGTGTCGGGTTTCATAGGTTTCGTGTCCGTTTGGACACGTATCATGAACCCACAGTAGGTGTTTGATGAAATATCCCAAAGGACATTCGACCTAATTTCTAGAAAGCTTTTGAATATGAATCTAGGTCTTGTTATTGCTTATTGATTTTTGTTTCTAGGAGGTGATGATTGTATCGTGTCGTGTCATTTTGGACACGCGAACCTACAGTTTTCTGACTGCACAGCAGTGTCCTGCTGTTCGGGGGCCACAACTCTCAGGACACGTCACGTCGACATGCGACACTTGACACACGGGTCATCCTCGTGACTTACACGATGTGTGTCGAGTTTTAGACCCCCACGTGTCGTGTCGGACACGCGCGAGCACGTGTATTGCATTTGTACTGGACCGGGTTCAGTTGATTTAGAGCACTGATACGTGTGTCGTGGACCCATATCAGGATGTCCTTGCCCTAGACCTATACCTAGTCGATACTGGGACAAGACCATAAGGTCTGTGTCGTGTGGTGTCGTGTGCACGAACCCCGTGAACACGTGCACGAGGAATGGCACAGTATTTGCACTGTTTGTGTTTTAAATTGTTTTGAAACGTTTGTCCTCGTGCTTGGACACAAACATATTGAGGGACACGTGTACTATGTATGTTTTGATTACCAACTCTTTATTTTGTATTTTAATGATTTTTAATAGGTATTTACCAATTTACCAAATTCTGAAAACTGGGTATGAGTATCCTGAAATTTCCAGTTTTGGAAATCGATTTTAGGCAACTATTTTGACCTATCTAATTCTGCTAAAATGTTGGTTTAAGTCCCAATATTAGTTCTCCTATAGGTAATCTACTTGGGTTTCAAATTTAAGCATGTTTGGTTGAGAATTGGTTTCGTTTTGGAGCTTTGAATTTTAGGATTGAAAAACTGTCAATAAGAACTGTTGTGTAACTGGAAATGGTTTCAGTTTTGTGGTGATTAATTTCCTTCCCTTTGCTGATTCCTGCCATTGATTCTTTTTTTTTTCAGTCCAGTTGACACCCTCACACATTAGCATGCACACTTGACACCATGTTCACTCTCTCACACCCTCATGTATGTCTCATACACCCACACACAGTCCATTGTACCCCCAGTTCCCCTCACTCACACCTACACACATGTTCCTATTTCCTATATGTGTATATATATATAAAGTGTGATGTATATATATAGATACCCTATATATATGTGTGTGTATCTATATATATATTTAATATATAATGTATGTATGTTTCTCATAGGAGCATATATGTTATTACATATATTCCTAAGCTAGACTATATAAATATATATATGTGTATTGTTTTAGATATAGATAATATCTTGTGTAGTTGTGTATAGATGTTGGTTGGTTCTTTAGGCATGATATTGCCTAGTAAACCTAGATTGGTCGTGTTAGAACTTAGAATAGCCTTGTTAGACTAGTATAGACTAGTTTGACCTAGTTTAGACTTGTTAGACCTAGTTTGACCATAGTTGACCAAGTTTGACTTCTAGGGTTGACCAGAGTTGACCAAGAGTTGACTTTGTCCTAGATTGACCTAGACTCATGTAGAATGCATAGTAGGACTTTATTTTACCATTTTAGACTTGTTGTGACTTGTGCTGTTCTGATTAGGAGCCAGACACCACTCTTCGGACAGTACTTTCATATTGGACACTCAGATACCAGGCGAGTACATTCTCTGATCATTTCATATCCTGCTTAGAATTATTTCCTGTATTAAATTACTTTACTTGTTACTGTCACGTTGGTCACACGGATTGGTACTATATGGATCCCTTCTTGAGATGTTATCCTTAGGGAGCATCAGGTACTATATGTTCTGTGCATTTCACTTACATGGCGTATCACTATGCTTCATTGGTTCTTTGATCACTTGTGACATATACTCTTATGATCACAGAGTCTCCTAGAATCTCTTATCTAATTTACTGGGTATCCTAGAATCTCCTAGAATCCCCATTTATGGGACGTCCATGTATCACCCTTCGGAGGCTTTGCATGGAATCATAACATAACCTGGTTGGATCCTTGTGTATTGATTGGCGGTACGGGGGAGTAGAAGTAGACATGTGAATAATACCCAAGTAGTATCTTATCAGAATCTTTTCTATAGTGTCTTATCAGAATCTTTTATGCCATTTACATGTCTATATTGTACTCTGACTCACTAGCCACTGTTAGTCTCTATTTATAGTAGATATTTCTATTACAGTTCTCTCTGTTTATATACTGCACTTCTTTCAGTACTTGTATCTTACTTTACTGCATGATTATATTTTCTAGCCTGCTATGAACTGTTGAGATGTACTGTACTCGCTCCTGTCCTAACTGGACCTGTTAAAAATATTACAGAGGACGAGGAGGAGGCCTGTGTGGATACCTTCTACGGGGCAGCCCTAGACGACACTTGCGAGCTGGACTCTCAGGAGGACCCAGCACTAGCTGAGGACATCACCCCTATTGCCTAGACTAGCTTAGTTAGGCTTGTCTTACTTTATGTTATCATGAGACTGTTAGCTAGACTTTATTTCTGTTCAGAGATTCTGAGTTGTATATATTCTTTCATACTTAGTAGCCGAGTTTTGTACTCTGGATATTTGCTGGGATATTATCTTAGACTACTTTATCATCTATATTCCTTGAGTTCTATATCTTATCGTGCTATCTCTTTCTTAGTTGTGATTGAGTTTATTTACTGCTATATCACCCCCATTCGGGGAGTATAAACTGTTTAGAGTTATATTATTAGATGTATGTTGACCTAGGACAGCGTTTTACCGTCGATACTGCGGCGTAGGCTGGACGTACCCACGTCTTGTGCCCTTACTCTAGGGTACGGATCGTGACACGTTTTTAGTGGTGGCCCATGCAGGTCTAGACTAGAAGTGTAGTGGTATTCGAATTAGAGTATCACTATAGCGTGCAGTAGGATATAGGATATTAATTTTAAGGTACTCAATCACTTTAGGAAAAATTCTTTTATTTCCATCTAAATCCTTATTGTCAGCTGATCCTTTGAATTTTAATTGTCCGCCTTTGTTATTTCGCTTCTTTCTCAGAAATTGATACTCTTGTTTGTCTATCTTCAGGATGGTAGAGACTCGATCGCAGCGTACCATTCATGGGGATGCTATAGAGGGGACTGCTACCTCTCAGCCAGTACAGCAGGGCCAGGGGACTGCAGCTCCTGCCACCTCTGCTCGTATTGAGACCTCGGCAGCAGCAGCAGGGGGTATGCTTCCACCGGCTCGGAGACAGGACCCAGTCATCGCAAAGGAGCCCTTCCAGCAGCCGCCGCCTACAGGATACGTGGATGCAGCACAGATGTTCGCATACTTCCAGCAGTTCAACGACCGGCAGCAGGCTCGACAGGACAGGGGCATAGAGTTGGCCCTCACGATAGTCGCAGCTCTACTAGTGGTTCAGCAGCCGAGGACACCGGGGATAGAGCAGTTCCAGAAGATGAGCCCTAGAGACTTCATGGGGACAGAGGGGATTCTATATGCTGATGAGTGGATCGAGCATATAGAAGAGATCTTTCGCCTGGCCCGGATACCAGTAGATCTCCAGATTAAGGCCACAGCTAGCCGCATGCGAGATCTTGCTCGCACCTGGTATCAGTCAGACCCCAGGGTAGGGGTAGCTAGGCAGACTTGGGAGCAGTTCAAGGGCTTCTTCAAAAAGAAGTTCTTTCCAGATTCAGCACTCAGAGCCTTGGAGTCGCAGTTCGAGAGCCTAGTCCAGGGGAGCCTTTCAGTGGAGGAGTACGTCGGAGAGTTTGGCCGCCTCGGCAGGTTTGTAGAGGGCTTGAGCGAGACGGTGAAGGCCCAGAGGTTCCGGAAGGGTCTGGTCAAGGAGGTCAAGTCCTTGACCAAGGGCAACAGGGATGCCACATTCGAGGAGATCTTGACGGGAGCCTTGTTGGAAGAGGATGATCTTGAGCTTAGGCTCAAGAGGGAGCGAGACCCAGTTGCTGGCAGCAGTAACGGGGGCCAGGCCAAGAGGCCCCTCTTTCAGCACCAGCAGCCGAGGCAGTTTCAGCCGCAGCCGATCCAATAGATGCCAGTTCACCAGCAGCAGCAGCCGAGACCGCACTAGCAGGGTCAGAGATAGGGTGTTACTTGTACCTACTGCAAGAAGCCTGGACATGTCTTCAATGAGTGCCGGAAGAGGCTGGGCCAGTGTCTGGTGTGTGGCTCAGCAGACCACCAGATGAGGGAGTGCCGTATAGCACGAGTGGGCCAGGAAGGAGGAGCCAGGGCTCCAGCAGGCCAGCAGAGGAGACCAGCCCTGCCGACACAGCAGCAGAGGTTCGTCCAGCACCAGCAACAGGCCAGGGAAGGCCAGCAGGGGCGAGCTTTCGCCATGGAAGCTGGATATACAGGGGTGATAGGAGAGCTGATTGCAGATTCGATCCTTCTCGACTCCAGTCCAGCTTTTGTATTATTCGATTCCGGTGCTTCGCATAGCTTCATATCAGTATCTTTTGCGATTAGACACGGTATCATAGCTGAATCGTTGCCTAGGACTTACAAGATCACGACCGGGGGTGGCATTATCCTCGTGAGGGATGTTTATAAGGGTCGGAGAGTAGTTTTGGGAGGCCGTGAGTTGGAGGTGAGCCTGCTCGTAATGCCATTGCCGAACTACGATATAGTACTAGGCATGGATTGGTTAAGCAAGCACTACGCCAGCATTGATTACAGAGGGGGTAGAGTTCTCTTTAGAGCACCGGGGGAGCCAGAGTTCGAGTACTCCAGACGTCAGACAGAGCAGAGCAGCGGAGTCTTTTGCGGAGTCTCGGTCGAGGAGCAGGCGATTCCACACCCTATGATAGCAGAGTATATGGATGTTTTCCTAGAGGAGTTGTCGGGATTGCCACCAGACAGATACATAGAGTTCTCGATAGACTTGGTTCCAGGAGAGGAACCCATCTCTCAGCATGTCTATCGGGTGAACAACAGCGAGCTGGTGGAGCTGAAGAAGCAGGTGGATGAGCTACAGGACAAGGGCTTTATCTGCTCGAGTTCGTCGCCATGTGGTGCACCAGTGTTGTTCATGCCGAAGAAGGATGGGTCAGTATGGATGTGTATTGACTACAGGGCACTCAACAACCTCACGATCAAGAACAAATACCTACTGCCGCGGATCGACGATCTTTTTGACCAGTTGAGCGGAGCTCGGGTATTTTCCAAGATTGATCTGAGGTCGGAATATCACCAGGTGAAGGTGAAGGGGGAGAATATTCCCAAGACCGCTTTCAGGATGCGGTACGGGCAGTTTGAGTTTTTGGTTATGCCGTTTGGGCTAACCAATGCGCCAGCAGTGTTTATGAACCTTATGAACAAGGTGTTCCACCAGTATCTGGATCAGTTTGTGGTAGTGTTCATTCATGACATCTTGGTATATTCCAAGACTGAGGAGGAGCACGAGGAGAATTTGAGGATCGTGCTGGAGACTCTCAGGAAGGAGCAGCTTTACGGAAAGCTCTCCAAGTGTGAGTTCTTCTTGGACCGGGTGGACTTCTTGGGGCATGTGGTAACTGGAAATGGTATCTCAGTTGACCCCAAGAAGATTGTAGCAGTTGAGGCATAGGCAGCGCCGACTTCAGTTGCAGAGATCAGGAGTTTCCTGGGGCTGGCAGGATATTATCAGAGATTTGTGCAGGATTTCTCTCGGGTTGCAGAGCCGTTGACTCGGTTGCCCCGGAAGGATGCTGAGTATGTTTGGTCAGAGGAGTGTTAGGCAGCTTTTGATGAGTTGAAGAAGCAGCTTACGACAGCTCCGATTCTGACATTGCCTTAAGGATCAGGTGGATTCACTACTTATAGTGATGCTTCAGGGAAGGGGCTGGGTTGCGTCTTGCAGCAGCATGGAAAGGTGATTGCCTATGCTTCCAGGCAGTTACGTCCCCATGAGAAGAACTACCCTACCCACGACCTGGAGCTGGCAGCAGTGATTTTTGCTCTGAAGTTGTGGAAGCATTATCTGTAAGGTGAGAGGGTGGAGATCTTCACAGATCACAAGAGATTAAAGTATGTGTTCACTCAGAAGGAGTTGAACATGAGGCAGCACAGATGGCTAGAGTTGATGAAGAATTTTGACATCCTACTTCAGTATCACCCAGGGAAAGCCAACGTGGTTGCCGATGCCTTGAGTAGGTATCCGACAGCCATGTGTTTGACCATGGATCGGCATTTGCTTACAGACTTAGAGAGCCTTGGGATTGAGGTGATCGTCACTACCAAAATTTATCGTTTTAGCGACGGCCACATCCGTCGCTAAGACGACGGTAATTACAATTAGCGACCGAGTACCGACGGATATTGGCCAAAAACATCCGTCGGCAATCAGCTCGTCGCTAATAACCTTCCGTCGCTAAGTTGTCGTCACATGACGGACTAGCGACGGATATTCGACGTTACAATACGAAGCCTTAGCGACGGATGTCCGACGGACTGTCGTCCACTTCAGCTTTTAAGTACTGAACTGTGTAGGCTATAGTGACGTACATTTTTGTCGGTAAACCGTCGTAACAGCGTATCAGATTGTATCATTTCGTCGCTAATGCGTCGCAAGTCGTCGGTAATTAACGACCGCTTTGCGACGGATTTCTGACGGACTATCCGTCGAGCATGTTCTGGAAAAGCTTGGCATTTCCAGCACCATGGCGACAGAATAGTAGTGCTAACCCGTCGCTACTGCGACGCCACAGCGACGGATTGCTGACTGATTATCCGTCGTCATGGTTCTGAAAATGTCATGCATTTCCAGAACCATGTCGACGGATTTGCCGTCGCTACGCCGTCACTATTTAGAGCGACTGATTAGCGGCTGTCTACCAGTCGCCCTGGCGACGTTGGTTCCGTCGCTAGTCCGTCGAAGCTTATACCACCAGAACGTTGCCGACGGATAATCCGTCGATAACCCGTCGCTGCCTGGAAACATTTTAAAAACTTCAGATAGCGACGGATTATCCGTCGACAACCCGTCGGCAACTGGGAGTATCCGTCGCTACACGGTCACTAGTCCGTCGCTAACAGGGTTTTTTGGAAAAAAATTGCAGCACTTTCCCTGTTCACAAATATATGCATAAACCAAACCAATATATAATGCACACCAATTATCCAACAATCACACAGACCAAATATATAATGCAGTCACATTATCTAAGAATCACATAGACCAAGTAATGCACATACGAATTTAATGCACACCAATTATCCAAGAATCATATAGACCAAACCAAATTAATATAAAATAGACATCAATTATCCGGAAGAGTAACCTAATATCCATCGTTATAATCCGATCATTGCACAAATATTCCAAAATTTTCACAAATATTCCAAAACACATAGGAAAGAGTTGGCCAGTTACAGTAACCTAATATCCAATCCTGGCGACCGATTATAACACAAATATTCCAAAAATTTTACAAATATTCCAAAACACATAGGAAAATCGACTTTCGCCTCAACAATGACATTTTCAGAACACATAGGAAAATCTTAATTTCACAAATATTCACAAATATTCCAAAACACATAGGAAAATCTTAATTTCGAGGACGAAATTTTTATAAGGTGGGTAGGATTGTAACACCCAATTTTCCAGATGAGGGTGATTTTTGAAATTTTATAATTATAATTATTATTTAATGATATTTATTTCATATTATAATTTTTAGTGATTTTTAAATTATTTTAAACTATTTAAATTCAAGACTTGTGGTTTTGACGTTTTGCTAGTGAAACCCTAGAGACTGTTTGACCTAGAGCCTAACCATGTGATTATGATATTTTAATATCATTTTTGGCCTAAGGATATTTTTGTATTTGACCTCTTTGAATTATTTTGATATCATTTTATTATTTATGATATTGTTTTGGGGTTATTTGAGTCGGGTTCGAATTTCAACTCAATCCGACTTGAAACGGGGACCCGGGGGTAGTTTGACTCTAGTGGGATCCACACACTAGTTAGGCATGGCCCACATGATATTAAATTTAGTCCACATGATAGAAATATTTTAGTTAGAGGTTAGACTAATTATTATGGATAAGGTTAGTGTGATTAGAGACTTTAGAATGACTAATTTAGCCCCAACCAATTAGCCCTTTCCTAATACTCATAGAATAGGTTAGTGGGGGCATTTTGGACCTCACCATAATAGGACAAATAGCCCCATATGGCCAGCCACTTGGGAGAGGATAGGCTCAAGTTCATTTCATTATTCTCATCCACACTCTCTCTTGTTCTTCCCCAAATTCCTAGAGAGCAATCCCTAGCAATTTCTCCACCAAATCCTTCCATTTCGCCACCAAATCTTCTTCTTTCCTTCTCCATTCTAGCCAAGGTGGAAGCTACCCAAGTTTGGGAGGATTCGGAGCTCGTTCGTGTCCTTTTGGAATCTCTACGTGTCGGTGTCACTCCGGGAAGGCTTCTCTTCGATTCGATCTACCGGGAGGTATAACTCCCTTCTCCTTTTCATTTCCTCATGCATATAGGTCTATTTTGAACCCATAGGAATGACCCCCATAGTTGCATCTCCATTTGTGTCCATTTCGTGTCTATTTGGAGGTCATAGGAGTGTCCTTTGTGTTGTGGTTGTGTCCATGTGGGAAAATCCCAAATTTGGACACACTATGTGTTGTTGTTATGTATGAATGAATTATTACATGTTTAATCTCATATTTTTGTATTGGAGATGTGTTCTATAGTGTCTCATATATATATATATATATTAGTGTAGAGAGTGAATTCTTGATATATTATGTTATATACTTGTGTTCTTTTGTCTCAAACTACCCAAATCCGTCATGATTTTTATCCACGTTTTTAATTTCAGCCCTAACTTAGAAATGTCATAACTTCTAGCTCAAAGCTCGGTTTAATCTTCCATTTTTTTTAAAAGAAGCGTATTGAAGTTAGCTTTCCAAAAATATGTATAAATAGGCCTAATTCTTTCTGTAACTTTCTGGAGAATTATTTGAGTGTCAGCTGTACGAAAGACAAACGCGTTCTCGGTGTTTTTGCGATTTCGGGAGTTTCCGGAAACGAAAACGCGATCCGTTTGAAGTTTCGGAAAGCTAACACATAAATCAATAACATACTTTAATCCTAGATTTTAATTCATACTGAGATGGTACAGTATTGATTATTAGTAGGAGTTACTATTCGGTATATGCATTTTGTGCACCCTTGTATGTAATATAATGTTCTATTTGATTTTAACCCATGTTAATGTATATACATTATGTAATTAAATAGAGAATGCAAGCATGAGTAAATGTTTAAATAAATGATTTATGAGGTGTAAGTATCCTATCTAATGTAAGTATGTATAAGTATGGCTTGTAATGAATATGTAGGTTCCATAGTATGTAATGTATGGTGCATATAGTGGTGCAGGAGAATAAACGAATGATAAATGAATGCAAGCATGAATGTAATGTAATAATAGATGTAATATATGTAGCCTTGTTAGGAATAAAACTGGAATTTAGTTTTGTTTCACTAAATAAGAGATACATGAGAACTCATATATGTGAATGTTAACTTCCTATTGACACTTTGCTACACAACTGTCATGCCTCACTATCACTCCACACACAATGCACACTACACTATATAACCCTCACACCCTCACTCATTGACACTCTCACTCACACATTTCCTAACACTCATTCCATGATAACACACACATGTTCTTGTGCACTTTCATGACACACACACACACACACACCCATGAACACATACACATGCTATTCTCTCTCTCTCTCTATATATATATATATATATATATATATTCTATATATGGCTAAATGTGTTAATGTGGTAAATAGAGTTTTTCTGTAGTTATATATACATATATGTGATATAGGGCCTAGTGTTGAATTCTCTTTTCATGTACACCTCCATGTTCACACACACACATAGCTTTACATGTTAGCTTCCTTTCTCTTATGTATAATATTGAATGTGATGGCTTGTGTTTGGCTTGTATGGCCTTGTGATTGGTGTGTGATTGCTAGACTAGGCTTGGTTAGGCCAAGTGAGACTTATTAGACTTGTTGGGCTAAGATTTGACCTAGTTGACCTAGTTTGACTAGTCTAGTTGACTGGAGTTGACCAAGTGTTGATTTTAGTCTAGTTTGACCTAGACAGCATGCAGATGTATTGTAGATTATATTTATCATTCCCTGTGTACATCTTGACTTGTGTTGCTCTAACTAGGAGTCATGTACCTCATCTCGGACAGTACATTTACTTCAGACATTCAGATACGAGGCGAGTACATTCTCTGACCGTTTCATACTTGTCTGGATTTATATTCTTGCTCTAGATTACTGTACTTGATGCTGACACGATCATTATCACGGATTGGTACTATACGGATCTTCTTCTGAGATGTTATCTCCTTGTATTCACTAAATACATATTGTGATGTGCGTTTCACTTACATATTGTATTTATTAAATACCCATATCCTTGTATACTCCTTGTGCATATTGTACTCTCAGTATCACATGAGTCCCAGGGATAGACCATTGTACAACTATTGTATAATATTGTACATCTATTGTATAATATTTTACATCTATTATATAACATTGTACATCTATTGTATAATATTATATATCTATTGTATAACATTGTACACTATTGTGCAAGATAACGTAACCGGAGTAGATCCTTGTGTATTGATTTGGGAAGGGGAAGTAAAATTGGTTATGTAATCAAATCCTATTGTACAACATTGTATAACTATTATATATGTCTATTGTACACCCACGTACAATGGAGTTACCATTGCATTTTTCTAGACCGTTTACATAACCATATTGTACTCTAAATCATAGTAGGCTTACAGTTCTTATTTATCATATTTAGATATTTCCTGTTATCAAATTTCTACTGTTTTTCATATACTTCTTACTTTCAGCGTTTCATGTACCTTACTCTATTGCATGCTTTATATTTTCTAACATGATATGAACTGCGTGAGATGTTTTGTGCTCGCTCCCGTCCTGACTGGACCTGTTAAAATTTTTACAGAGGATGATGAGGCACCCTGCACCCTTACTTGGAGTTTGCCTAGTTGACACTCGCGACCTGGACCCCAGGGGAGGTTCAGGCAGCTGCTGAGGACGATACCTTGCTTAGTATAGATAGTTTAGACTGTTTTCCTTTTATGTTTAGTTGTTGTTCTTGATTCAGAGTTTGTATATTGTAGAGATGTTGAGACTTGTATTTCATTTCTGTTGTACCTTGGTTGAGGATTCTCTTATCTATTTTATCATGCCATATTCTATCTCTAGATTGTGATTGAGTTGTACCTCTGTGTTGGTGTCACGACCCGGTCCCCAAATACTTGGGTCGAATCGGATCATGCCCAGCCTGCACCGTTGATGAGACGGCGGCAGTAAGCTGTAATCCATATTGCAGGTAAATCAACAACAAGTTTGAATTTAAAAGTTGCCACAACATTTATTCGATAATAAACTTGTCCAGTACAAAAGTTTAAAAGATCCAAAAACTGAAATAAGACTAGCTAACACCAACAGCATCTAAGGAGACGCCGATCCATCGTCGTCAGGTAGTACCGCCGGGTACCGAACAGGATTGTTGAACATTAGCTCTGTGCCACCAGATACTCTAGAAAGATCAACCTCAGAGTAACCTAAAATGTTGTTCTCCAGTCAGGAGTGAGCAAAGTACAGTTCATGCAAATTTTAACAATTAAAAATGACAATTTATAACATGCATTTTTAAACAGTTTGAAAATGAACAATTTTGAAATAGTACAGTACAGTGATATGAATAGGTAAAGAATATGACCGGTTTGGGTACATTTGTATCCTAGCGATACGGTATGGCTTGTCCCCGTGTGAAGAGGGGAAAGCTAACACATTCATTATCCTAAGTTTGGATTTGGTCATATCCAGTACACTATTTCCCCCAGTCCCCAACAATACGATCAATGCTCCCGAAGGAGTTCGTGTAAACAGTGGTTTAAACTTGCAATGAAACAATTGTGAAAATAATTGTAAAATCTACATAAAATGTACTTGCCTTAAACTTCAGTTGGACGAGATTGGTACTTCGGGATTCGAAAGGTCACACTCTTCCTTGAAATCCTACATTCCGGGGAACTTGTTTCAGAAACAAACTCTAAAGTATCTAGTTACAATCTCTATTGGTCTTTCCTAGTCAATTTTAGTTATCACTAGCTAACACAACATCACAACGTTTACTAATGAGTTTGAATTTAGAAATTCAATTTATTTAGGTTTTTCGGAAAAACTTGTAATTATCAAATTAATATAAAACTTGGTATTTTATCTACTTATTGGACAAACTTGTTAAAATACATAAAATATTTTCTTTAAGATGAGAAATTCATATATTATTAATTAATAATAATTTAACGGTTAATCCTACGCTTTCCACATTCCCAGAAAATAAAGTAAAAATTACTTCCTACTTATTACAAGACTTAAATCATAGAAACTGGGCTTATGCCCTTACAATATTTAATTACATAAATTGAAATAAGAAAAAGACAGGTTAGTCCGAAAATTACCTACAATTTAACAAAAAACTAATAAATTTCAAAAATAATATTTAAAGAAAATCATAGTCTCAGACTTTGGTCCAAACTTCATTTTCAACTACTCTGCCTCAACGTCCGGTCTAACCGGTGCGTTTGCATTTCGTTGGGGCCCAGTAACCAATTATGGTTGTCGCCCAAAATACCAAAATCATTTTAAATTCATTTTATTAAATTTCCCGAAAATTTCGGCAGCATTCCCTCTGTTTTCGGTCAACCCAAGAACTGGGAAATGCTCCGGTTTTACCTGCAAAAATATTCCCAAAACCCGAATTTTATATAAACAACCATATAATATATTTTTTTTCTCCAAGCCAACCATCACTCCCGAAATAGTAACGTAATGGCCCGAAAACCCGAAATTCATAACAGAACCCAAAATCCTACCAAAACTTCCATCACACAGAACCAGAATATAGTTATATATGAATATATATAAATTCCGAATTATCCTGCGAATTCTCAGAAAACCCGAGGATATCCAAACACAGAATTTCTTCCTAAAAATTCTCGAAAAATTCGAAAATATTGGAAAATTCCCACAGAACCATCAGCACCAAAAATAACCATCAACATAACCAACAGAAATCCAAAACTACCATTTCCGAAGAAACTTCGGAATCGAAAATGACAACGTAACTGTTACGTTGTCGAAATCCCGAATTCCCGAGGAATTCGGTTGGACCAGTTCATCATGGACAGTAAAGAAAATAATTGAGTCAGAGTTTACCGACAACGGAAAACCCGAACTGGATCTCGGAACTGGAACGGTCAGCACCGAGAAACGGACGAGACGTCACCGGGAAGCGGACAGGGCAGTCACCGCGACGAACGCCGGCGAACTCGGACGGCCAGGGGCCGCGCGGGTCAGACAATCGGCGGAGGCGGCGGTTCGTCGGCGGGTGGGCGCGGATCGACCGCGGGGTTCGGCGCCGGAGTCGGGTGGAGCGCCAGCGGTCGACGGGCCGGGATCGGGTCGGGCGCCAGAAAGGGGTTTTGTAGAGAAAGAAGAGGAGAATGGAGTTGATGATGAGGAAATGGAATGAAAGGGGTTTATATAGGGGAAAGAGTGCCGGGGGTTACCGTAGGGGAAGATGAAGGGCCTCCATGGCCATCAACTCTGGCGGCCGGGGAGCCGAGGGGCCATCGGTTTGAGAACCAAACGGATCTCTACGGTTGGGAAGGAGAAAAGCTTCAGAGCTTTTAAAGCTCTTCAAGCCAAAGGAAACTTTCTTCCTAACAATGTTCTGTACACTAGCTGATGCTAGTAAAGACATTGGGTTTGAGAACAATTGGGTTGGAACAATTGGTTTAAATAAACTTAGCTATAAGGAACAATTGGACTTGGGCTTTTTCCAACTAATGGGCTTTGGAAACATTATGAGTAACGCTTACTCATGGACTTCTAATCTAATGGCTAAGGTTTTGTAAAATAATAGGTTATAAAAATTCTTGTTGGGCTGTTAAGGATCAAGGCCCAGTCAATTAATGGTCTATTGGAAAATAGGTTTTGAGCTCTAATATTATAGGTAATTAAAAGGATTTTGGCCTACATAAATTTATTTAAAAAATATAATCAATATTTATTTTGAAATACTTTAAGTTACATTTGGTCTTTAGGAACAGGTCTGGCTAATCAAAGAAAAATCCATATTAATTTTGGATAATAATTTAACTAAAGATAACATTAATATTAAACTAACACTTTCACAATTAATAAAATTTTGTTTTATCGAAAAAAAAATCTATTTAAGCACAATAAAATAACGAGAAATAATTCCTAAATATTTGCGGAAAAATTACGGGTTTCACAACCTTCCCTCCTTAGAAAATTTTGTCCTCGAAATTTAAAGAATTAGGTATGACAGGATTTTCACAATTCAAGCAGGCACGCGTATGGTGCTCATAACTCAGGTTCAAACAATAAGAATTTCCAAAGTAGTCGTAAACGAGACAATTTAGGGACAAATTTACATAAGCGAACCAAAGTACACGAGGTTGATCAGACCATCATGCACCGGCTCTGATTAGACAATATATTAGTGGGTGCACCCAATAAAATACTGTCGTGATCAAGCTTGAAAAAGAAATAGCTTGCAAAACTAGGCTAACTAGCAGCGTATGTCAAGTGCAAAATGAAAAGATAAAGATTTGAAGAAAATAGGAATTAAGATGGCTCAAATTTTCTGATCTTCTTCTCACCTCTGACTGCGCTTGCTACTGGTTTCTCTGGCACTGTAAGGCTTGATCTACTCTCCAGCTCTGAATTGTCCAAAATATTACTTCAGATTCAAGATGCAATTTCTGAACTGTGGATGACGTTGTGCACACCCTCAATGATTAGCTGGTAAAGCTAACCGGTATACTACTTCTCCAACTTGTCTCAAAACTTCAAATGGCCCGATGTACCTGACTTAACTTTCCTGCTCTGCCAAAATTGATCGTTCCTCTGGTAGGAGAAATCTTCACAAAGATGCTATCTCCTTCTTCAAACTCCAGTAGTCGACGATGCTAACTTGATAGTTGTTGTAAGGAAACTCCAATTGTAAATGGTCTTCTCCAAAGCTCTACAAATTCCAAGACGCAAGATCCTCAGCATGTCTTCAAGCGTCTGGATTGACCTCACTGATTGTCCGTCGGTTTATATTCCATAATTCCAGCAAGTGTGCCTCTCGTACCATGCTGCCAACTTCTCAGTGAATAAACCATACTTAAAAATGAGTTGATCCACAATAATCCAATTGGTATCCTTCCCTCCTTGGGAACAAAGTAATCCTGACACAAAGTCCATCGTTATGCTCCTACTTCCTTAGTCGACTTGTCCAGCAGCTGGTAATGTCCTTCTCCATTCAATTACACCAATTAATGGTACGCATATCCCGATACATGAAATATTGCGACTGGTGCACTTCTTTCATCAGCTCGTTCCTCCATTAGCTAGATAGTACGCAGAGCCTCGTACCATTCTTTAGAGCTCCATCGCTGGTGACTGAGAAACCCTCAAGTGTTCCCACCAACACTTGATCCTTCAGTTTGCAAAGTACCTCGTCTTGAAACTGAGTCTCCTCGACTTTGTCCATCGGAGTCGAACTCACTTGCAACTTCGTCAGTACTGAATCAGCATCCAGCTCCATCCTTCTATCTCCAGGCAGTATGATCTCCAGTCCAAGCTTTTTGATGTCTTGGTGCCGCTTCTTGGTCAAACCATCGATATCAGCTTCAATCGTCTTCGTTTACCCAATATTCCGCTCTTTCTGAGTAGAAATATATTTCAGACTTTTATAGTCCGTATATAATTTTACTCACTTTCCATAATAATTCCATAGCCTTAAAGCAAGGATACTTACAACAAGTTCTGAATTATGTGTGGGATAGTTCTTCTCATGAGTCCGTAATTGCCTAGATATGTAGACAATTATTTTCCCATGTTGTTGAAGAATACAACCCAGTCTTTTTCCTGAGACATCTCTGTAGATGGTGAAACCACCGGATCCTGCGGGTAGCGCAAGGATTGGTAAGCTTCTTCTACAGCTTCTTAAATGCGTCCAGACAAACTCTTCATTCTTTCGAGTCAGCTTCATCATCGACTCAGCAATCTTGGCGAATTCCTACACAGATTCCAGTAGTATTCCATCAAGTCCAAGAAACCATTGAACTTAGATATACGACTTCTCCACAGCGGCTATCTATCTAGAGTCTATCAAATTTTCTTCTCTTGTGACATTATGGCAAAAACCACATTGTCTAAGAAAATTCATGTTTTGATAGCTTACCAAAAACTTCTTCAAAGTTCCTAGAAATTTCTCAGATGCTCTTCATGTTCTTCTTCAGTCCTTGAGTATATCAGATTTTTGTTATCTAAAGAAAAGACAACAAACTGATTCAATTACTCATAAAAAGACTCTGTTCATGAGATTCATGAACACAACATGAGTATTCATCATTCCAAGAGACATGATCCAAAAATTCAACTACCAGTATTTGGTGTTGAATGTCGTCTTGAGAATGTACTCCTTCATGATCTTAATCTGATGGTAGTCAGTTCTTAAGTTAATCTCCGAAAACCCTTAAGTTCACTCAACTTGGATAGATCATCAGTCGAGAAAAAGTAATTCTTCAGTGCCCTGATAGTCTACTCTCATCCATATTGTTTTCCAAATAATTCTTACTGATGCTTCTTAGAGTGAAGCTCCGTCTTATATGAAACCCAACACCTTTAGTCCATTGATCTAATCCTTCATTTCCTTGGCTTCCTTCAGGTCAATTCTATAGTATCACTTAGTCATAGGGAAGGAGCTAGGTACTAGGTTAATGGAATATTTCTATGCATAGGGTAATCCAGAAACTATTAGGGAAAAACTTCTATCATGAAGATGTAACTAAGATTTTTATTCATATAAGAGAATTACAACAAAACTCTCATAATTGATCTAGGGACATCTTGTTACAGCTTCTTAATAGATAATACTACTCAGCAGTCCTAAGTACTATTCTTCATGGTTCTGGTTCTTGCTTGGGCATCTCCATTTTCTTCCTCTTCTATGATCCTTGATTCTGCTTCATCCCTTCCTACGGTCTGTTGGATAGAGTCCTGAGGTTGTGGCATAATAGACGCTCCGATACGATGATAAGATAAGAGGCAGTCCTTAACTTGATGTTCAGCAGATCCACACACCAAACATTGCCTTAATCTCTTGCGACAAATGTTGGCTTGGTGACCAGGTCTCTTACAGTAGGCACAAGCCAAAAGCTTCTTGCAATATGGTTGTCGGACAGGGCCCAAATATCTTCTATTCTCATGGGTATCCCTCCTAGGACGAGGTTCCGCTCCAACTTGGTTTAAAATGGCTAAGGTTGCGTCGTTGATATTCTTCATGACTTCTCTCGAGATATCCATCTGTTCAGCTTGAATCTTCTGATACTCTAGGATTTCTTGAAATAGAGCAACCATCTGAGAGGTGTTCTCTGGTACTGGTGAAGCAACATGAGTGGGTACTTCCTCAAAGAAAAGTAACCCAGTTAAAGGAGAGGTAGGATTTGCCAGTGTGGGGAAAACTTCACTGGATGATTGGTGAGGATGATCAATCAGCTGGTTGGGTGAAAAGCTCTGACTTGACTGAAGAGGCGGGGTTCGATCCGGAGATGATACCACATCGCCAGCAGAGTTGGTTTTGTCAGTGGTCATTCTCTGGAAGGTTTAGGATGCAAGCATAAGCAAGGTAACCTACCAGTCTATAATAAAAATATTTATCATATATAAATGGTCCTATGTTGTGGAAATTTTGATGTTCTAGTGTTCCTAATTGTTTCTAGTTTTCCTAAATTGTTGATTTAGTTGACCTGCATGGGCCACCACTAAAAACATGTCACGACCCGGTCCCCAAATACTTGGGTCGAATCGGATCATGCCCAGCCTGCACCGTTGATGAGACGGCGGCAGTAAGCTGTAATCCATATTGCAGGTAAATCAACAACAAGTTTGAATTTAAAAGTTGCCACAACATTTATTCGATAATAAACTTGTCCAGTACAAAAGTTTAAAAGATCCAAAAACTGAAATAAGACTAGCTAACACCAACAGCATCTAAGGAGACGCCGATCCATCGTCGTCAGGTAGTACCGCCGGGTACCGAACAGGATTGTTGAACATTAGCTCTGTGCCACCAGATACTCTAGAAAGATCAACCTCAGAGTAACCTAAAATGTTGTTCTCCAGTCAGGAGTGAGCAAAGTACAGTTCATGCAAATTTTAACAATTAAAAATGACAATTTATAACATGCATTTTTAAACAGTTTGAAAATGAACAATTTTGAAATAGTACAGTACAGTGATATGAATAGGTAAAGAATATGACCGGTTTGGGTACATTTGTATCCTAGCGATACGGTATGGCTTGTCCCCGTGTGAAGAGGGGAAAGCTAACACATTCATTATCCTAAGTTTGGATTTGGTCATATCCAGTACACTATTCCCCCAGTCCCCAACAATACGATCAATGCTCCCGAAGGAGTTCGTGTAAACAGTGGTTTAAACTTGCAATGAAACAATTGTGAAAATAATTGTAAAATCTACATAAAATGTACTTGCCTTAAACTTCAGTTGGACGAGATTGGTACTTCGGGATTCGAAAGGTCACACTCTTCCTTGAAATCCTACATTCCGGGGAACTTGTTTCAGAAACAAACTCTAAAGTATCTAGTTACAATCTCTATTGGTCTTTCCTAGTCAATTTTAGTTATCACTAGCTAACACAACATCACAACGTTTACTAATGAGTTTGAATTTAGAAATTCAATTTATTTAGGTTTTTCGGAAAAACTTGTAATTATCAAATTAATATAAAACTTGGTATTTTATCTACTTATTGGACAAACTTGTTAAAATACATAAAATATTTTCTTTAAGATGAGAAATTCATATATTATTAATTAATAATAATTTAACGGTTAATCCTACGCTTTCCACATTCCCAGAAAATAAAGTAAAAATTACTTCCTACTTATTACAAGACTTAAATCATAGAAACTGGGCTTATGCCCTTACAATATTTAATTACATAAATTGAAATAAGAAAAAGACAGGTTAGTCCGAAAATTACCTACAATTTAACAAAAAACTAATAAATTTCAAAAATAATATTTAAAGAAAATCATAGTCTCAGACTTTGGTCCAAACTTCATTTTCAACTACTCTGCCTCAACGTCCGGTCTAACCGGTGCGTTTGCATTTCGTTGGGGCCCAGTAACCAATTATGGTTGTCGCCCAAAATACCAAAATCATTTTAAATTCATTTTATTAAATTTCCCGAAAATTTCGGCAGCATTCCCTCTGTTTTCGGTCAACCCAAGAACTGGGAAATGCTCCGGTTTTACCTGCAAAAATATTCCCAAAACCCGAATTTTATATAAACAACCATATAATATATTTTTTTTCTCCAAGCCAACCATCACTCCCGAAATAGTAACGTAATGGCCCGAAAACCCGAAATTCATAACAGAACCCAAAATCCTACCAAAACTTCCATCACACAGAACCAGAATATAGTTATATATGAATATATATAAATTCCGAATTATCCTGCGAATTCTCAGAAAACCCGAGGATATCCAAACACAGAATTTCTTCCTAAAAATTCTCGAAAAATTCGAAAATATTGGAAAATTCCCACAGAACCATCAGCACCAAAAATAACCATCAACATAACCAACAGAAATCCAAAACTACCATTTCCGAAGAAACTTCGGAATCGAAAATGACAACGTAACTGTTACGTTGTCGAAATCCCGAATTCCCGAGGAATTCGGTTGGACCAGTTCATCATGGATAGTAAAGAAAATAATTGAGTCAGAGTGTACCGACAACGGAAAACCCGAACTGGATCTCGGAACTGGAACGGTCAGCACCGAGAAACGGACGAGACGTCACCGGGAAGCGGACAGGGCAGTCACCGCGACGAACGCCGGCGAACTCGGACGGCCAGGGGCCGCGCGGGTCAGACAATCGGCGGAGGCGGCGGTTCGCCGGCGGGTGGGCGCGGATCGGCCGCGGGGTTCGGCGCCGGAGTAGGGTGGAGCGCCAGCGGTCGACGGGCCGGGATCGGGTCGGGCGCCAGAAAGGGGTTTTGTAGAGAAAGAAGAGGAGAATGGAGTTGATGATGAGGAAATGGAATGAAAGGGGTTTATATAGGGGAAAGAGTGCCGGGGGTTACCGTAGGGGAAGATGAAGGGCCTCCATGGCCATCAACTCTGGCGGCCGGGGAGCCGAGGGGCCATCGGTTTGAGAACCAAACGGATCTCTACGGTTGGGAAGGAGAAAAGCTTCAGAGCTTTTAAAGCTCTTCAAGCCAAAGGAAACTTTCTTCCTAACAATGTTCTGTACACTAGCTGATGCTAGTAAAGACATTGGGTTTGAGAACAATTGGGTTGGAACAATTGGTTTAAATAAACTTAGCTATAAGGAACAATTGGACTTGGGCTTTTTCCAACTAATGGGCTTTGGAAACATTATGAGTAACGCTTACTCATGGACTTCTAATCTAATGGCTAAGGTTTTGTAAAATAATAGGTTATAAAAATTCTTGTTGGGCTGTTAAGGATCAAGGCCCAGTCAATTAATGGTCTATTGGAAAATAGGTTTTGAGCTCTAATATTATAGGTAATTAAAAGGATTTTGGCCTACATAAATTTATTTAAAAAATATAATCAATATTTATTTTGAAATACTTTAAGTTACATTTGGTCTTTAGGAACAGGTCTGGCTAATCAAAGAAAAATCCATATTAATTTTGGATAATAATTTAACTAAAGATAACATTAATATTAAACTAACACTTTCACAATTAATAAAATTTTGTTTTATCGAAAAAAAAATCTATTTAAGCACAATAAAATAACGAGAAATAATTCCTAAATATTTGCGGAAAAATTACGGGTTTCACAGTTGGCCTCCTTATGGAGAGCATTCATATTATGTTAGTTATAGTTCATGACCTAGAACAGCGTTCTACCGCCGACACTGCGGCGTAGGCTGGGCATTGTTTCGCTCTCGTACCCTCACAGTGGGTGCGGGTCGTGACACGTTTTTAGTGGTGGCCCATGCAGGTCGAGTTTATGTAGTGGTATTCGAACTAGAGTATCACTACAGCCTGCAGCAGGATTATGATTATTTTTAGAGGTACTCAATCACATTAGGAAAAACTCTTAATCAGATTCTTTTGTCTAAAATTGTTGCTTATTGACTTTCCTTGAATATAAACTGTCCTCCTTTGAATTTTCGCTTCATTCTCAGAAATTGCTCATTGTTTTGATCTATTTTCATGATGGTTATGAAGACATGATCTCATCACTTCGGTTCGGGGGATACTATCGAGAGGCTGGCCACCTCTCGTCCTGTTCATCAGGACCTTGAGACTGCAGCTCCTGTTGTGCCGACTCAGGTTGGCGTATCTGCTACATTGGAGGTGTATCTCTATCTGTACAGAGATTTTCTTCCGTCATTTCTGATTTCTCTCAGCAGCGGTGATTCATGCAGCATCAGCAGCAGACCAGGGGAAACCAGCAGGGCGAGCTATCGTCAGGACAGTCAAGGATGCACAGACCATTGGAGATCTTGCTACAAGTTCCGTTCTTCTCAATTCCATTCCTGGAATTGTCTTTTATAATTACCTTGAAATTCGATTCCATCTGTTCCTTGTTGATTGATTAATTTTGTCATGTTACTCTTTTGTTGTGTTTATTTTTTTTTCTTCTGAGAAAATCATATGGGCTAGGTCGCCTAAATCATGGGATCTAGAATCCTCGATAGTCATGTTAGTTGGCATAGTGAGGACATGTAGTCAGATTTCAGATATATTTCTTGGGTATGGGAATTTAAGGTTTTTGCCGTCGCATACGACTATACGAAAATTTTAAATACCATGAACCTAGAGGTACGTACCTTAGTCAAGGACTCTGTGATTATCGTAGCCTTGCTCACTAGCATGATGAAGACTCCGGACAACATGATTTTGGACAGACGCACATGATTAGCAGATTGTATCTTGAGAAGGTTTAAAATATCATACCCTTTTTGTTGTTATAAATGACTTAGGAGTAGGAATATTTAGATTGTAGAGCTTGTTCATAGGTAGTTCCTTCATAGTATATAGATATGGTGACTTGTAGAGTGTCTGTACCCTAGAGGTGATAGTTAGCATTGGTGCTAGAATAGTAACCCATTGCAGATAATTCCCTGTTATTATGATACCAACCAGTTACGTATAGGATGTTAGTATGCCATACAACCTTGATGATTATTTATTGTTTTCCTTTATCCTTCCAGTAAGGCACCCAGTAACCAGAGCCTGCCCTTGAGCATAGTTGTAGTTTCACCTATGACTAAGAGGTCTATATATATAGATGATATACTTAGGATATATGTGATGGGTTGTTGTTTTTGAGCATATATATATATATATGTGGTATTTGGGATTGATGTGCTTAGCTTGTGGGTAATTAGCTATGGGTGACTTGATAGGATTTGGAAGTTAAGAGCTAGTCTATTATAGAGTTTTCTTTGCTAATCCCTAGTTGCCAACACTAGGCAGCTAGCATAGGTAAAAGTCCTAAGAAGTTGACCAGCTGATGACCAAGTACTAGGATATTGAGGAAATTGACTAGTGATTGACCCTTGTCTATGTTCGGCCTAGAAAAGGGTGCGATCATCTTAATTTCGAGGACGAAATTTTTATAAGGTGGGTAGGATTGTAACACCCAATTTTCCAGATGAGGGTGATTTTTGAAATTTTATAATTATAATTATTATTTAATGATATTTATTTTATATTATAATTTTTAGTGATTTTTAAATTATTTTAAACTATTTAAATTCATGACTTGTGGTTTTGACGTTTTGCTAGTGAAACCCTAGAGACTGTTTGACCTAGAGCCTAACCATGTGATTATGATATTTTAATGTCATTTTTGGCCTAAGAATATTTTTGCATTTGACCTCTTTGAATTATTTTGATATCATTTTATTATTTATGATATTGTTTTAGGGTTATTTGAGTCGGGTTCGAATTTCAACTCAATCCGACTTGAAACGGGAACCCGGGGGTAGTTTGACTCTAGTGGGACCCACACACTAGTTAGGCATGGCCCACATGATATTAAATTTAGTCCACATGATAGAAATATTTTAGTTAGAGGTTAGACTAATTATTATGGATAAGGTTAGTGTGATTAGAGACTTTAGAATGACTAATTTAGCCCCAACCAATTAGCCCTTTCCTAATACTCATAGAATAGGTTAGTGGGGGCATTTTGGACCTCACCATAATAGGACAAATAGCCCCATATGGCCAGCCACTTTGGGAGAGGATAGGCTCAAGTTCATTTCATTATTCTCATCCACACTCTCTCTCTTGTTCTTCCCCAAATTCCTAGAGAGCAATCCCTAGCAATTTCTCCACCAAATCCTTCCATTTTGCCACCAAATCTTCTTCTTTCCTTCTCCATTCTAGCTAAGGAGGAAGCTACCTAAGTTTGGGAGGATTCGGAGCTCGTTCGTGTCCTTTTGGAATCTCTACGTGTCGGTGTCGCTCCGGGAAGGCTTCTCTTCGATTCGATCTACCGGGAGGTATAACTCCCTTCTCCTTTTCATTTCCTTCTGCATATAGGTCTAGTTTGAACCCATAGGAATGACTCCCATGGTTGCATCTCTATTTGTGTCCATTTCGTGTCTATTTGGAGGTCATAGGAGTGTCCTTTGTTTTGTGGTTGTGTCCATGTGGGAAAATCCCAAATTTGGACACACTATGTGTTGTTGTTATGTATGAATGAATTATTACATGTTTAATCTCATATTTTTGTATTGGAGATGTGTTCTATAGTGTCTCATATATATATATTAGTGTAGAGAGTGAGTTCTTGATATATTATATTATATACTTGTGTTCTTTTGTCTCAAACTACCCAAATCCGTCATGATTTTTATCCACGTTTTTAATTTCAGCCCTAACTTAGAAATGTCATAACTTCTAGCTCAAAGCTCGATTTAATCTCCCGTTTTTTTTAAAAGAAGCGTATTGAAGTTAGCTTTCCAAAAAACATGTATTAATAGGCCTAATTCTTTCTGTAACTTTCTGGAGAATTATTTGAGTGTCAGCTGTACGAAAGACAAACGCGTTCTCGGTGTTTTCGCGATTTCGGGAGTTTCTGAAAACGAAAACGCGATCCGTTTGAAGTTTCGGAAAGCTAACACATAGATCTATAACATACTTTAATCCTAGATTTTAATTCATGCTGAGATGGTACAGTATTGATTATTAGTAGGAGTTACTATTCGGTATATGCATTTTGTGCACCCTTGTGTGTAATATAATATTCTATTTGATTTTAACCCATGTTAATGTATATACATTATGTAATTAAATAGAGAATGCAAGCATGAGTAAATGTTTAAATAAATGATTTATGAGGTGTAAGTATCCTATCTAATGTAAGCATGTATAAGTATGGCTTGTAATGAATATGTAGGTTCCATAGTATGTAATGTATGGTGCATATAGTGGTGCAAGAGAATAAACGAATGATAAATGAATGCAAGCATGAATGTAATGTAATAATAGATGTAATATATGTAGCCTTGTTAGGAATAAAACTAGAATTTAGTTTTGTTTCACTAAATAAGAGATACATGAGAACTCATATATGTGAATGTTAACTTCCTATTGACACTTTGCTACACAACTGTCATGCCTCACTATCACTCCACACACAATGCACACTACACTATATAACCCTCACACCCTCACTCATTGACACTCTCACTCACACATTTCCTAACACTCATTCCATGATAACACACACATGTTCTTGTGCACTTTCATGACACACACACACACACCCATGAACACATACACATGCTCTTCTCTCTCTCTCTCTCTCTATATATATATATATATATATATATATATATATATACTATACATGGCTAAATGTGTTAATGTGGTAAATAGAGTTTTTCTATAGTTATATATACGTATATGTGATATAGGGCCTAGTGTTGAATTCTCTTTTCATGTACACCTCCATGTTCACACACACACATAGCTTTACATGTTAGCTTCCTCTCTCTTATGTATAATATTGAATGTGATGGCTTATGTTTAGCTTGTATAGCCTTGTGATTGGTGTGTGATTGCTAGACTAGGCTTGGTTAGGCCAAGTGAGACTTATTAGACTTGTTGGGCTAGGATTTGACCTAGTTGACCTAGTTTGACTAGTCTAGTTGACTGGAGTTGACCAAGTGTTGACTTTAGTCTAGTTTGACCTAGACAGCATGCAGATATATTGTAGATTATATTTATCATTCCCTGTGTACATCTTGACTTGTGTTGCTCTAACTAGGAGTCAGGTACCTCATCTCGGACAGTACATTTACTTCAGACATTCAGATACGAGGCGAGTACATTCTCTGACCGTTTCATACTTGTCTGGATTTATATTCTTGCTCTAGATTACTGTACTTGATGCTGACACGATCATTATCACGGATTGGTACTATACGGATCTTCTTCTGAGATGTTATCTCCTTGTATTCACTAAATATATATTGTGATGTACGTTTCACTTACATATTGTATTTATTGAATACCCATATCCTTGTATACTCCTTGTGCATATTGTACTCTCAGTATCACATGAGTTCCAGGGATAGACCATTGTACGACTATTGTATAACATTGTACATCTATTGTATAATATTGTACATCTATTGTATAACATTGGACATCTATTGTATAATATTGTATATCTATTGTATAACATTGTACACTATTGTGCAAGATAACGTAACCGGAGTAGATCCTTGTGTATTGATTTAGAGAGGGGGAGTAGAATTGGTTATGTAATCAAATCCTATTGTACAACATTGTATAACTATTGTATAAGTCTATTGTACACCCACGTATAATGGAGTTACCATTGCATTTTCCTAGACCGTTTACATAACCATATTGTACTCTAAATCACAGTAGGCTTACAGTTCTTATTTATCATATTTAGATATTTCCTGTTATCAAATTTCTACTGTTTTTATATACTTCTTACTTTCAGTGTTTCATGTACCTTTCTCTATTGCATGCTTTATATTTCCTAACATGATATGAACTGCGTGAGATGTTTTGTGCTCGCTTCCGTCCTGACTGGACCTGTTGAAAATTTTACAGAGGATGATGAGGCACCCTGCACCCTTACTTAGAGTTTGCCTAGTTGACATTCGCGACCTGGACCCCAGGGGAGGTTCAGGCAGCTGCTGAGGACGATACCTTGCTTAGTATAGATAGTTTAGACTGTTTTCCTTTTATGTTTAGTTGTTGTTCTTGATTCAGAGTTTGTATATTGTAGAGATGTTGAGACTTGTATTTCATTTCTGTTGTACCTCGGTTGAGGATTCTCTTATCTATTTTATCGTGCCATATTCTATCTCTAGATTATGATTGAGTTATACCTCTGTGTTGGCCTCCTTATGGAGAGCATTCATATTATGTTAGTTATAGTTCATGACCTAGAACAACGTTCTACCGCCGACATTGCGGCGTAGGCTGGGCGTTGTTACGCTCTCGTACCCTCACAGTGGGTGCGGGTCGTGACAGACGTGCCGCTCCTCGGGTCATGGGTGCCATCTGGTAAGATCGATAGTCACAAATAATATAATTGTAACAGAAGCAAGCTAACTAAAGGAACCATCATGTAATTTGAGTATATTTTCGAAAGCCGATAAAGTATAAAAATTTTGATTTTTTGCCAAGTGTGAGAACGGATGGCTCAGAAGACAACCCAAGATTCATTCAAGCATACATTAGTGTGAATCATCTATGTTCTGTACATATGGTGTAGTATATGTTCTTATCGTATCTAGTATCTGAAGGACGTACGTAACAGAATCAAGATGAACTCACATAATGTAATACTAAGACATCATCTACTACTATATAAGATATAGTGATAGGTTGTCGTATCATCATTGCCGAGGGATGAGGGTCGAAAGACAGTCAACTTTATCTACGGCTACATAGTTTCTGCCTCGCCAGTCGAATGGCTGCAGGTAATATGTCCTGATCACCATGTCGTACCGTAGATCAAATAGAGCTGGAACTGGAGCCAAAATACAGTACTACTTCACCATGTCGTACCATTTTACTCTCTCTCCTTCTCCCCTCCGGCGCTCTCACTCTCTCTGGCGTTCTCACACTACTAATCCCTATGTGTTTTAAGTGTGAGAACGGATGGCTCAGAACACAACCCAAGATTCATTCTAGCATACATTAGTGTGAATTATCTATATTCTGTATACATATCATGTTGTATATGTTAACCTTATCGTATCTAGTATCTGAAGGACGTACGTAACAGAATCAAGATGAACTCACTAATGTAATACTAAGACATCATCTACTACTATATAAGATATAGTGATAGGTCGTCGTATCATTATTGCCGAGGGATGAGGGTCAGAGGACAGGCAACTTTATCTACGGTAATATAGTTTCTGCCTCGCCAGTCGAATGGCTGCAGGGAATATCCGTCACCATGTCGTACCGTAGATTAATGCAATTAATGGAGCTGGAAATATCCGTCGCTAACCGGTAACTAGTCCGTCGCTAAATGAGATTGTCACATACACATATGTATATCACAGCTAGATGTATAGATATATACATCTATACAGAAGCACACAACTGATAGAACTCGCACTGTCCTTGAGACAGTGAACATATACACCATGAATCCAAACCCCATATATATTCACATTTACTAATCCAAACACCACCAAACTAATGGAACACCCAATATGGATAACACATTATTTAGCCAATATATAAACTCAGATGAATTTGAGAAGCAAAGCCACCCGCCGCCCCCGACCAAAGCCTGCCGCCCCAAGCCCGCCGCCCAGTAGTTCGGTTGCATATATATATGAAGAGTGCTTATGGGTGTGCGTCGGTTGCAAATAGCCCCGACGCACCCGCCCCAAGCCAGCCGCCCAGCCCCCGACGCTGCCGCCCCAAGCCAGCCGCCCAGCCCCCAACCCAAGCCAGCCGCCCAGCCCCCGACGCCGCCGCCCCAAGCCAGCCGCCCAGCCCCCAACCCAAGCCAGCCGCCCAGCCCCCGAGGCCCCCGCCCCAAGCCAGCCGCCCAGCCTCCGACGCCGCCGCACCAAGCCCACCGCCCAGCCCCCAACCCAAGCCAGCCGTCCAGTCCCCGACGCCCCCGCCCCAAGCCAGCCACCCAGCCCCCGACCCAAGCCAGCCGCCCAGCCCCCGACGCCCCAACCCCAAGCCCACCGCCCAGCCCGCCGCCCCAAGCCCACCCGCCTCCCAGACCCCGACGCCGCCGCCCCAAGCCCACCGCCCAGACCCTGACCCAAGCCAGTCGCACAGCCCCCGACGCCCCAACCCTAAGCCAGCCTCCCAGACCCCGACGCCCCAACCCCAAGCCCGCCTCTCAGACCCAAGCCAGCCGCCAAGCCACGGACGGCCCAGCCCCAATCGCGCCGCCCAGACCTTATAACCGAGAGAGAGAGAGAGAGAGAGAGAGATCGAGAGAGAGAGAGAGGGGGGGTTACCTTCGGGAGAGAGAGAGGAGAGGACGCCGACGCCGACGACGACACCGACGCCGATCACCGAAGCCGACACCGGCGAGAAAGAGAGAGAGAGAGAGGAGAGAGAGTAAATTTGGAGGGAATGCGAAAAGTTCTCCCCGCCGTTCCATTTAAAGTCTGGAACGTTTATTTAGCGACGGACGAGCGACTGGTAAAAAACCGTCGCCAATCGGTCGCCTTTTTGGATAAGTGTCGACTGCACATCCGTCGCTAAGGCGTCGAAAATATGTCCCACCAATTTTCTACACAATTCCTGCCAAAATAATCGACTGTGTAGCGACGACGAAAACTCCGTCGCTACAGCACCGACACTCTAGCGACGGATGTGCGACCTTTCCTCTCCCTAAAATTAAAATAAAAATGACAAAGGATTGTAGTCGATAAGCAGTCGCTGAGCGGCCACGAAACCGCCGCTAATACCGACGGAATGAGTCTGTCGCTAATAATCCGTCGCTAAATGAGTGTATTTTGGTAGTGCGTGCCCGGTGTGCAGATGCAGTTATGGGGGATGCAGATTCAGTCAGACTTGGTGGAGAGGATCAAGTCGTCACAGTTTGAGAATGTTGCTCTGCGGTGTCTCCGAGAGCAGGTTCGAGCAGGATTGCTGGAGGGCAAGTTTTCTCTTACAGAGGATGGTGCCTTGAGGCACGGTTCCAGGTTATGTGTGCCCAGCGGAGATCTCAGCGAGCAGGTTATGTAGGAGGCCCACAAATCTCAGTACTCTATACACCCGGGTGCCAACAAGATGTACCGAGATCTGATGGAGCATGTCTGGTGGTCAGGGATGAAGCGGGAGGTGGCTCGCTTCGTGGCTAGGTGCTTCGTCAGTCAGCAGGTCAAGGTAGAGAGACAGAGGCCGGGTGGATTGTTGCAGCCGCTGTCCATTCCCAAGTGGAAATGGGAGCATATCACTATGGACTTCGTATCAGGATTGCCACGCACACCAGAAGGAAAAGACACGATTTGGGTCATCGTTGACAGATTGACCAAATCGGCCCACTTCTTGCCATTCAAGGTGGGTACGTCTACAGAGAGGCTAGCGGAGATGTATATACGACAGATAGTCAGGATTCACGGAGTTCCAGTCAGTATCGTCTTAGATCGGGATAGTCGCTTTACTTTCTATTTCTGGAGGAGTCTGCAGACTAGCTTGGGTACTCAGCTCAAGTTTAGTACTGCATACCACCCCCAGACGGACGGATAGTCGGAGCGGACTATTCAGACACTTGAGGATATGCTACGGACGTGTGTCCTGGACTTTGGAGGTTCCTGGGAGGATCATCTTCAATTGGTGGAGTTTGCCTACAATAATAGTTTCCAGACCAGCATTGAGATGTCACCTTTCGAGGCTCTATACGGATGTAGGTGCCGTACACCCTTATCTTGGGATAATGTTGGTGAGCGAGCTTTATTGGGGCCAGAGATGGTTGTTGATGCAGCCGAGAAGGTGAAGCTTATCAGGGAAAGACTTCGCGTGGCGCAGGACAAACATCGGCACTGTACCGATAGCCACCGGAGGCCCTTGGAGTTTGAGGTACAGATTAGAGTAGGACTAGATTTAGGTTTGTTTGTTTGTGATTTTTGATCATGTTTGTTTATTATAATTAATTGAGACCTTACCTGTGATTAGGTCAAACACCAGGTTTTCTTGAGGATATCTCCGACTCATGGTACAATACATTTTGGTGGAGACGGGAAGCTTAGCCCGCGCTTCATCGGCCCTTTCATTATCAGCGGGAGAGTCGGTGACGTTGCATACAGGCTAGACTTGCCGCCTGTGCTAGTGGGGGTCCACAACTTATTCTATGTATCACAGTTGAGATGGTACGTGGCTGACCCTAGCCATGTGCTCGATCATTCAGAGATTGAGGTTGGGCCTTCTCTCAGCTATCCAGAGCAGCCAGTGGAGATTCTGGATCGACGGGAGAAGGTTCTGAGGAACCAGGTGATAACCTTGGTACGCGTCGCATGGAGGCATCATTATCTAGGTGAGTCTACCTGGGAGCGGGAGGATGAGATGCGCGAGCGGTATCCCTATCTTTTTGGACCTTGAGGTATACTTTCTATCCTTCTCATCAGTTGCATTTCGCTTTTTAATTTTGAGGACGAAATTCTTTTAAGGAGGGTAGATTTGTCACTACCACCTTTCTAGTATGAGGCTATTTTTGTCATTTTGGGGTAATTTGAATTTATTAGAATTTATTTGAATTTATGGGAATTTTTAGGAATTATTTTGGAATTGTTTGGATGAGGGTTGACTAGGTTGACTTTGACTACTTTTGACCCTTGTAGACCAACCTAGAATCTAACCCTAGTTAGTATGGGCTTGGTTAGGTTATATGACTCTAGTCTAACCTAAGCTAACCCTTAGTTTGGTCAATAGACTCTAGTTAGCAATAGGAATTAGAAAGTCATAAGTCATGACTTATGATTTAGAACCATTGATAAATCAACTTAAGTCATAGCCTTGTAGATTGGCCCAAAGCCCAAGAAATTACAAAACCCTAGCCCTAGACTTATGTGGCCGGCCACCATATCCTCATTGGGAACCCCACTCTATAAATACTCTCTTAGTTTTAGGGTTGCCTCTTTTAGGAAAGATCAAGTTTAGAAAGAGGTTTGTTCCTACTTCTTTTAATCCATAGAAATTCCATTTCATGTCCTTTTTCATTCAAATCTCTTCCATTAGGTTTTAATATACCTATACTTGCTGTTATTGGAGTTTTATTTCAGTTTGATATTGATTTGTTGGATTGGGATATCAAGAAGAGGAGCTCAACAAAGGGGGATTTTCTAGAAATTTCATCTATAGGTAACTTCTTCAATACTCATTGAAATTTTGATTTCTTTATACATTTAGGAAGCCCTAGGAGTCCCCTAGGTGGTTGTATTGGTTTCGTGTCGGATTTCATAGGTTTCGTGTCCGTTTGGACACATATCATGAACCCACAGTAGGTGTTTAATAAAATGTCCCAAAGGACATTCGACCTAATTTCTAGAAAGCTTTTGAATATGAATCTAGGTCTTGTTATTGCTTATTGATTTCTGTTTCTATGAGGTGATGATTGTATGGTGTCGTGTCATTTTGGACACGCGAACCCACAGTTTTCTGACTGCGCAGCAGTGTCCTGCTGTTCGGAGGCCACAACTCTCAGGACACGTCACGTCGACATGCGACACTTGACACACGGGTCGTCCTCGTGACTGACACAATGTGTGTCGAGTCTCAGACCGCCATGTGTCGTGTCGGACATGCGCGAGCACGTGCATTGCATTTGCACTGGATCGGGTTCAGTTGATTTAGAGCACTGATACGTGTGTCGTGTCACTGACACACGTGTCGTGGACCCATATCATGGTGTCCTAGCCCTAGACCTAGACCTAGTCGACATTGGGACACGACCACAAGGTCTGTGTCGTGTCGTGTCGTCTGCACGAACCCCGTGAACACGTGCACGAGGAATGGCACAGTATTTGCACTGTTTGTGTTTTAAATTATTTTGACACGTTTGTGTCCTCGTGCTTGGACACAAACATATTGAGGGACACGTGCACTATGTATGTTTTGATTACCAACTCTTTATTTTGTATTTTAATGATTTTTCAATAGGTATTTACCAATTAACCAAATTCTGAAAACTGGGTATGAGTATCCTAAAATTTCCAGTTTTGGAAATCGATTTTGGGCAACTGTTTTAACCTATCTAATTCTGCTAAAATGTTGGTTTAAGTCCCAATATTAGTTCTCCTATAGGTAATCTACTTGGGTTTCAAATTTAAGCATGTTTGGTCGAGAATTGATTTCGTTATGGAGCTTTGAATTTTAGGATTGAAAAACTGTCAATAAGGACTGTTGTGTAACTGGAAATGGTTTCAGTTTTGTGGTGATTAATTTCCTTCCCTTTGCTGATTCCTGTCCATTAATTATTTTTTCAGTCCAGTTGACACCCTCACACATTAGCATGCACACTTGACACCATGTTCACTCTCTCACACCCTCATGTATGTCTCGTACACCCACACACAGTCTATTGTACCCCCAGTTCCCCTCACTCACACCTACACACATGTTCCTATTTCCTATATGTGTATATATATATATATAAAGTGTGATGTATATATATATATATATATATATATATATATATATATATATATCCTATATATATGTGTGTGTGTCTATATATATATTTAATATATAATGTATGTATGTTTCTCTTAGGAGCATATATGTTATTACATGTATTCCTAAGATAGACTATATAAATAAATATATATATATATATATATATATATATATATATATATATATATATATATATATATATATATATATATGTGTGTGTATTGTTTTAAATATAGATAATATCTTGTGTAGTTGTGTATAGATGTTGGTTGGTTCTTTAGGCATGATATTGCCTAGTAAACCTAGATTGGTCTTGTTAGAACTTAGAATAGCCTTGTTAGACTAGTATAGACTAGTTTGACCTAGTTTAGACTTGTTAGACCTAGTTTGACCATAGTTGACCAAGTTTGACTTCTAGGGTTGACCAGAGTTGACCAAGAGTTGACTTTGGCCTAGATTGACCAAGACTCATGTAGAATACATAGTAGGAATTCATTTTACCATTTTAGACTTGTTGTGACTTTTGCATTATTCGATTCTGGAGCTTCGTATAGCTTTATATCAGTATCTTTTGTGATTAGACACGGTATCATAGCTGAATCTTTGCCTAGGACTTACAAGATCACGACCGGGGGTGGCATTATCCTCGTGAGTGATGTTTGTAAGGGTCGAAGAGTAGTTTTGGGAGGCCTTGAGTTGGAGGTGAGCCTGCTCGTAATGCCATTGCCGAACTACGATATAGTACTAGGCATGGATTGGTTGAGCAAGCACCACGCCAGCATTGATTGCAGAGGGGGTAGAGTTCTCTTTAGAGCACCGGGGGAGCCAGAGTTCGAGTACTCCAGACGTCAGGCATAGCAGAGCAGCGGAGTCTTTTACGGAGTCTCGGTCGAGGAGCAGGCGATTCCACACCCCTTAATAGCAGAGTATATGGATGTTTTCCCAGAGGAGTTGCCGGGATTGCCACCAGACAGATACATAGAGTTCTCGATAGACTTGGTTCCAGGAGCGGAACCCATCTCTCAGCATGTCTATCGGGTGAACAACCTGGAGCTGGTGGAGTTGAAGAAGCAGGTGGATGAGCTACAGGACAAGGGCCTCATCCGCTCGAGTTCGTCGCCATGGGGTGCACCAATGTTGTTCGTACCGAAGAAGGATGGGTCAGTACGGATGTGTATTGACTACAGGGCACTCAACAACCTCACGATCAATAACAAATACCCACTACCGCGGATCGACGATCTTTTTGACCAGTTGAGCGGAGCTCGGGTATTTTCCAAGATTGATCTGAGGTCGGGGTTTTATCAGGTGAAGGTGAAGGGGGAGGATATTCCCAAGACCGCTTTCAGGACGCGGTACGGGCAGTTTGAGTTTTTGGTTATGCCGTTTGGGCTAACCAATACGCCAGCAGTGTTTATGAACCTTATGAACAAGGTGTTCCACCAGTATCTGGATCAGTTTGTGGTAGTGTTCATTGACGACATCTTGGTATATTCCAAGACTGAGGAGGAGCACGGGGAGAATTTGAGGATCGTGCTGGAGACTCTCAGGAAGGAGCAGCTTTACGGGAAGCTCTCCAAGTGTGAGTTCTTCTTGGACCGGGTGGACTTCTTGGGGCATGTGGTGACTGGAAATGGTATCTCAGTTGACCCCAAGAAGATTGTAGCAGTTGAGACATGGGCAGCACCGACTTCAGTTGCAGAGATTAGGAGTTTCCTGGGGCTGGTAGGATATTATCGGAGATTTGTGCAGGATTTCTCCCGGGTTGCAGAGCCGTTGACTCGGTTGCCCCGGAAGGATGCTGAGTATGTTTGGTCAGAGGAGTGTTAGGCAGCTTTTGATGAGTTGAAGAAGCGGCTTACGACAGCTCCGATTCTGACATTGCCTTAAGGATCAGGTGGATTCACTATTTATAGTGATGCTTCAGGGAAGGGGCTGGATTGCGTCTTGCAGCAACATGGAAAGGTGATTGCCTATACTTCCAGGCAGTTACGTCCCCATGAGAAGAACTACCCTACCCACGACCTGGAGCTGGCAGCAGTGATTTTTGCTCTGAAAGTTGTGGAAGCATTATCTGTAAGGTGAGAGGGTGGAGATCTTCACAGATCACAAGAGATTAATGTATGTGTTCACTCAGAAGGAGTTGAACATAAGGCAGCACAGATGGCTAGAGTTGGTGAAGAATTTTGACATCCTACTTCAGTATCACCCAGGGAAAGCCAACGTGGTTGCCGATGCCTTGAGTAGGTATCCGACAGCCATGTGTTTGACCATGGATCGGCATTTGCTTGCAGACTTAGAGAGCCTTGGGATTGAGGTGATCGTGCCCGGAGTGCAGATGCAGTTATGGGGGATGCAGATTCAGTCAGACTTGGTGGAGAGGATCAAGTCGTCATAGTTTGAGAATGTTGCTCTGCGGTGTCTCCGAGAGCAGGTTCGAGCAGGATTGCTGGAGGGCGAGTTTTCTCTTGCAGAGGATGGTTCCTTGAGGCACGGTTCCAGGTTATGTGTGCCCAGCGGAGATCTCAGCGAGCAGGTTATGTAGGAGGCCCACAGATTTCAGTACTCTATACACCCGGGTGCCAACAAGATGTACCAAGATCTGATGGAGCATGTTTGGTGGTCAGCGATGAAGCGGGAGGTGGCTCGCTTCGTGGCTAGGTGCTTGGTCTGTCAGCAGGTCAAGGCAGAGAGACAGAGGCCCGGTGGATTATTGCAGCCGCTGTCCATTCCCGAGTGGAAATGGGAGCATATCACTATGGACTTCGTATCAGGATTACCACGTACACCAGGAGGAAAAGACACGATTTGGGTCATCATTGATAGATTGACCAAATCGGCCCACTTCTTGCCATTCAAGGTGGGTACGTCTACAGAAAGGCTGGCGGAGATGTATATACGGCAGATAGTCAGGATTCACGGAGTTCCAGTCAGTATCATCTCAGATCGGGATAGTCGTTTTACTTCCCATTTCTGGAGGAGTCTGTCGACCAGCTTGGGCACTCAGCTCAAGTTTAGTACTGCATACCACCTCCAGACGGACGGATAGTCGGAGCGGACTATTCAGACACTTGAGGATATGCTACGGACGTGTGTCCTGGACTTTGGAGGTTCCTGGGAGGATCATCTTCATTTGGTGGAGTTTGCTTACAATAATAGTTTCCAGACCAGCATTGACATGTCACCTTTCGAGGCTCTATACGGACGTAGGTGCCGTACACCCTTATCTTGGGATAATGTTGGTGAGCGAGCTTTATTGAGGCCAGAGATGGTTGTTGACGCAGCCGAGAAGGTGAATCTCATCAGGGAAAGACTTCGCATGGCGCAGGACAAACATCGGTATTGTACCGATAGCCACCGGAGGCCCTTGGAGTTTGAGGTACATATTAGAGTAGGACTAGATTTAGGTTTGTTTGTTTGTGATTTTTGATCATGTTTGTTTATTATAATTAATTGAGACATTGCCTGTGATTAGGTCGAAGACCAAGTTTTCTTGAGGATATCTCTGACTCGTGGTACGATACGTTTTGGTGGAGGCGGGAAGCTTAGCCCGCGCTTCATCGGCCCTTTCGTTATCAGCGGAAGAGTCGATGACGTTGCATACAGGCTAGACTTGTCGCCTGTGCTAGTGGGGGTCCACAACTTATTCCATGTATCACAGTTGAGATGGTACGTGGCTGACCCTAGCCATGTGCTCGATCATTCAGAGATTGAGGTTGGGCCTTCTCTCAGCTATCCAGAGCAGCCAGTGGAGATTCTGGATCGACGGGAGAAGGTTCTAAGGAACCAGGTGATAACCTTGGTACGCGTCGCATGGAGGCATCATTATCTAGGAGAGTCTACCTGGGAGCGGGAGGATGAGATGCGCGAGCGGTATCCCTATCTTTTTGGACCTTGAGGTATACTTTCTATCCTTCTCATCAGTTGCATTTTGCTTTTTAATTTTGAGGATGAAATTCTTTTAAGGTGGGTAGATTTGTCACTACCACCTTTCTAGTGTGAGGCTATTTTTGTCATTTTGGGGTAATTTGAATTTATTAGAATTTATTTGAATTTTTGGGAATTTTTAGGAATTATTTTGGAATTGTTTGGATGAGGGTTGACTAGGTTGACTTTGACTAGTTTTGACCCTTGTAGACCAACCTAGAAGCTAACCCTAGTTAGTATGGGCTTGGTTAGGTTATATGACTCTAGTCTAACCTAAGCTAACCCTTAGTTTGGTCAATAGACTCTAGTTAGCAATAGGAATTAGAAAGTCATAAGTCATGACTTATGATTTAGAACCATTGATAAATCAACTTAAGTCATAGCCTTGTAGATTGGCCCAAAGCCCAAGAAATTACAAAACCCTAGCCCTAGACTTATGTGGTCGGCCACCATATCCTCATTGGGAACCCCACTCTATAAATACTCTCTTAGTTTTAGGGTTGCCTCTTTTAGGAAAGATCAAGTTTAGAAAGAGGTTTGTTCCTACTTCTTTTAATCCATAGAAATTCCATTTCATGTCCTTTTTCATTCAAATCTCTTCCATTATGTTTTAATATACCTATACTTGCTGTTATTGGAGTTTTATTTCAGTTTGATATTGATTTGTTGGATTGGGATATCAAGAAGAGGAGCTCAACAAAGGAGGATTTTCTAGAAAGTTCATCTATAGGTAACTTCTTCAATACTCATTGAAATTTTGATTTCTTTATACATTTAGGAAGCCCTAGGAGTCCCCTAGGTGGTTGCATTGGTTTCGTGTCGGATTTTATAGGTTTCGTGTCCGTTTGGACACGTATCATGAACCCACAGTAGGTGTTTGATAAAATGTCCCAAAGGACATTCGACCTAATTTCTAGAAAGCTTTTGAATATGAATCTAGGTCTTGTTATTGCTTATTGATTTCTGTTTCTATGAGGTGATGATTGTATGGTGTCGTGTCGTTTTGGACACGCGAACCCATAATTTTTGGACTGCGCAGCAGTGTCCTGCTGTTCGGGGGCCACAACTCTCAGGACACGTCATGTCGACACGCGACACTTAACACATGGGTCGTCCTCGTGACTGACACGATGTGTGTCGAGTCTCAGACCGCCATGTGTCGTGTCGGACATGCGCGAGCACGTGCATTACATTTGCACTGGACCGGGTTCAGTTGATTTAGAGCACTGATACGTGTGTCGTGTCACTGACACACGTATCGTGGACCCATATCATAGTATCCTAGCCCTAGACCTAGACCTAGTCGACACTGGGACACGACCACAAGGTCTGTGTCGTGTCGTGTCGTCTGCACGAACCCCGTGAACACGTGCACGAGGAATGGCACAGTATTTGCACTGTTTGTGTTTTAAATTGTTTTGACACGTTTGTGTCCTCGTGCTTGGACACAAACATATTGAGGGACACGTGCACTATGTATGTTTTGATTACCAACTCTTTATTTTGTATTTTAATGATTTTTCAATAGGTATTTACCAATTAACCAAATTCTGAAAACTGGGTATGAGTATCCTAAAATTTCCAGTTTTGGAAATCGATTTTGGGCAACTGTTTTAACCTATCTAATTCTGCTAAAATGTTGGTTTAAGTCCCAATATTAGTTCTCCTATAGGTAATCTACTTGGGTTTCAAATTTAAGCATGTTTGGTCGAGAATTGATTTCGTTTTGGAGCTTTGAATTTTAGGATTGAAAAACTGTCAATAAGGACTGTTGTGTAACTGGAAATGGTTTCAGTTTTGTGGTGATTAATTTCCTTCCCTTTGCTGATTCCTGTCCATTAATTCTTTTTTCAGTCCAGTTGACACCCTCACACATTAGCATGCACACTTGACACCATGTTCACTCTCTCACACCCTCATGTATATCTCGTACACCCACACACAGTCTATTGTACCCCCAGTTCCCCTCACTCACACCTACACACATGTTCCTATTTCCTATATGTGTATATATATGTATATAAAGTGTGATGTATATATATATAGATATCCTATATATATGTGTGTGTGTCTATATATATATTTAATATATAATGTATGTATGTTTCTCTTAGGAGCATATATGTTATTACATGTATTCCTAAGATAGACTATATAAAAATATATATATGTGTATTGTTTTAGATATAGATAATATCTTGTGTAGTTGTGTATAGATGTTGGTTGGTTCTTTAGGCATGATATTGCCTAGTAAACCTAGATTGGTCTTGTTAGAACTTAGAATAGCCTTGTTAGACTAATATAGACTAGTTTGACCTAGTTTAGACTTGTTAGACCTAGTTTGACCATAGTTGACCAAGTTTGACTTCTAGGGTTGACCAGAGTTGACCAAGAGTTGACTTTGGCCTAGATTGACCTAGACTCATGTAGAATACATAGTAGGAATTTATTTTACAATATTAGACTTGTTGTGACTTTTGCGTTATTCGATTCTGGTGCTTCGTATAGCTTCATATCAGTATCTTTTGTGATTAGACACGGTATCATAGCTGAATCGTTGCCTAGGACTTAAAAGATCACGACCGGGGGTGGCATTATCCTCGTGAGTGATGTTTGTAAGGGTCGGAAAGTAGTTTTGGGAGGCCTTGAGTTGGAGGTGAGCCTGCTCGTAATGCCAATGCCGAACTACAATATAGTACTAGGCATGGATTGGTTGCGCAAGCACCACGCCAGCATTGATTGCAGAGGGGATAGAGTTCTCTTTAGAGCACCGGGGGAGCCAGAGTTCGAGTACTCCAGACGTCAGGCAGAGCAGAGCAGCGAAGTCTTTTACGGAGTCTCGGTCGAGGAGCATGCGATTCCACACCCCTTGATACCAGAGTATATGGATGTTTTCCCAGAGGAGTTGCCGGGATTGCCACTAGACAGATACATAGAGTTCTCGATAGACTTGGTTCCAGGAGCGGAACCCATCTCTCAGCATGTCTATCGGGTGAACAACATGGAGCTGGTGTAGCAGAAGAAGCAGGTGGATGAGCTACAGGACAAGGGCCTCATCCGCTCGAGTTCGTCGCCATGGGGTGCACCAGTGTTGTTCGTGCCGAAGAAGGATGGGTCAGTACGGATGTGTATTGACTACAGGGCACTCAACAACCTCACGATCAAGAACAAATACCCACTACCGCGGATCGACGATCTTTTTGACCAGTTGAGAGGAGCTCGGGTATTTTCCAAGATTGATCTGAGGTCGGGGTTTTATCAGGTGAAGGTGAAGGGGGAGGATATTCCCAAGACCGCTTTCAGGACGCGGTACGGGCAGTTTGAGTTTTTGGTTATGCCGTTTGGGCTAACCAATGCGCCAGCAGTGTTTATGAACCTTTGAGCAAGGTGTTCCACCAGTATCTGGATCAGTTTGTGGTGGTGTTCATTGACGACATCTTGATATATTCCAAGACTGAGGAGGAGCACGAGGAGAATTTGAGGATCGTGCTGGAGACTCTCAGGAAGGAGCAGCTTTACGGGAAGCTCTCCAAGTGTGAGTTCTTCTTGGACCGGGTGGACTTCTTGGGGCATGTGGTAACTGGAGATGGTATCTCAGTTGACCCCAAGAAGATTGTATCAGTTGAGGCATGGGCAGCGCCGACTTCAGTTGTAGAGATCAGGAGTTTCCTGAGGCTGGCAGGATATTATCGAAGATTTGTGCAGAATTTCTTCCGGGTTGCAGAGCCGTTGACTCAGAGGAGTGTCAGGCAGCTTTTGATGAGTTGAAGAAGCGGCTTACGACAGCTCCGATTCTGACATTGCCTTTAGGATCAGGTGGATTCACTATTTATAGTGATACTTCAGGGAAGGGGCTGGGTTGCGTCTTACAGCAGCATGGGAAGGTGATTGCCTATGCTTCCAGGCAGTTATGTCCCCATGAGAAAAACTATCCTACCCATAACCTGGAGCTGGCAGCAGTGATTTTTGCTCTAAAGTTGTGAAAGCATTATCTGTATGGTAAGAGGGTGGAGATCTTCACAGATCACAAGAGCTTAAAGTATGTGTTCACTCAGAAGGAGTTGAACATGAGGCAGCGCAGATGGCTAGAGTTGATGAAGGATTTTGACATCCTACTTCAGTATCACCCAGGGAAGGCCAACGTGGTTGCCGATGCCTTGAGTAGGTATCCGACAGCCATGTATTTGACCATGGATCGTCATTTGCTTGCAGACTTAGAGAGCCTTGGGATTTAGGTGATCGTGCCCGGAGTGCAGATACAGTTATGGGGGATGCAGATTCAGTCAGACTTGGTGGAGAGGATCAAGTCGGTACAGTTTGAGGACGTTGCTCTGCGGTGTCTCCGAGAGCAGGTTCGAGCAGGATTGCTGGAGGGCGAGTTTTTCCTTGCAGAGGATGGTGCCTTGAGGCACGGTTCCAGGTTATGTGTGCCCAGCGGAGATCTTAGGAAGCAGGTTATGCAGGAGGCCCACAGATCTCAGTACTCTATACACCCGGGTGCCAACAAGATGTACCGAGATCTGAGGAAGCATGTTTGTTGGTCAGAGATGAAGCGGGAGGTGGCTCGCTTCATGGCTAGGTGCTTGGTCTGTCAGCGGGTCAAGGCAGAGAGATAGAGGCCCGGTGGATTATTGCAGCCGCTGCCCATTCCCGAGTGGAAATGGGAGCATATCACTATGGACTTCGTATCAGGATTGCCGTACACACCAGGAGGAAAAGAGCGATTTGGGTCATCATTGACAGGTTAACCAAATTGCCCACTTCTTGCCATTCAAGGTGGGTACGTCTACAGAGAGGCTAGCGGAGATGTATATGCGGCAGATAGTCAGGATTCACGGAGTTCCAGTCAGCATCGTCTCAGATCAGGATAGTCTCTTTACTTTCCATTTCTGGAGGAGTCTGCAGACCAGGTTGGGCACTCAGCTCAAGTTTAGTACTGCATACCACCCCCAGACGGACGGACAGTCGGAGCGGACTATTCTGACACTTTAGGATATGCTACGGACGTGCGTCCCGGACTTTGGAGGTTCCTGGGAGGATCATCTTCATTTGGTGGAGTTTGCTTACAACAATAGTTTCCAGGCCAGCATTGAGATGTCACCTTTCGAGGCTCTGTATGGGCGTAGGTGCCGTACACCCTTATCTTAGGATGTTGTTGGTGAGCGAGCTTTATTAGGACCAGAGATGGTTGTTGACGCAGCCGAGAAGGTGAAGCTCATCAGGAAAAGACTTCGCGTGGCGCAGGACAAATATCGGTACTGTGCCGATAGCCACCGTAGGCCCTTGGAGTTTGAGGTACAGATTAAAGTAGGACTAGATTTAGGTTTGTTTGTTTTTGATTTTTGATCATGTTTGTTTATTATAATTAATTGAGACCTTGTCTGTGATTAGGTCGGAGACCAGGTTTTCTTGAGGACATCTCCGACTCATGGTACGATATGTTTTGGTGGAGGCAGGAAGCTTAGCCCGCGCTTTATCGGCCCTTTCGTTATCAGCGGGAGAGTCGGTGACGTTGCATACAGGCTAGACTTGTCGCCTGTGCTAGTGGGGGTCCACAACGTATTCCATGTATCACAGTTGAGATGGTACATGGCTGACCCTAGCCATATGCTCGATCATTCAGAGATTGAGATTGGGCCTTCTCTCAGCTATCCAGAGCAGCCAGTGGAGATTCTAGATCGACGGAAGAAGGTTCTGAGGAACCAGGTGATACCCTTGGTACGCATCGCATGGAGGCATCATTCTCTAGGAGAGTCTACCTGGGAGCGGAAGGATGAGATGCGCGAGCGGTATCCCTATCTTTTTGGACCTTGAGGTATACTTTCTATCCTTCTCATCAGTTGCATTTCGCCTTTCAATTTCGAGGACAAAATTCTTTTAAGGATGGTAGATTTGTCATTTCAACCTTTCTAGTGTGAGGGTTTTTTGTCATTTTGGGGTAATTTGAATTTATTAGAATTTATTTGAATTTATGGGAATTTTTAGGAATTATTTTGGAATAGTTTGGATGAGGGTTGACTAGGTTGACTTTGACTAGTTTTGACCCTTGTAGACCAACCTAGAAGCTAACCCTAGTTAGTATGGACTTGGTTAGGTTATATGACTCTAGTATAACCTAAGCTAACCCTTAGTTTGGTCAATAGACTCTAGTTAGCAATAGGAATTAGAAAGTCATAAGTCATGACTTATGATTTAGAACCATTGATAAATTAATTTAAGTCATAGCCTTGTAGATTGGCCCAAAGCCCAAGAAATTACAAAACCCTAGCCCTAGACTTATGTGGCCGTCCACCATATCCTCATTGGGAACCCCACTCTATAAATACTCTCTTAGTTTTAGGGTTGCCTCTTTTAGGAAAGATCAAGTTTAGAAAGAGGTTTGTTCCTACTTCTTTTAATCCATAGAAATTCCATTTCATGTCCTTTTTCATTCAAATCTCTTCCATTAGGTTTTAATATACCTATACTTGCTGTTATTGGAGTTTTATTTCAGTTTGATATTGATTTGTTGGATTGGGATATCAAGGAGAGGAGCTCAACAAAGGGAGATTTTCTAGAAAGTTTATCTATAGGTAACTTCTTCAATACTCATTGAAATTTCGATTTCTTTATACATTTAGGAAGCCCTAGGAGTCCCCTAGGTGGTTGCATTGGTTTCGTGTCCGGTTTCATAGGTTTCGTGTCCGTTTCGACACGTATCATGAACCTACAGTAGGTGTTTGATGAAATGTCCCAAAGGACATTCGACCTAATTTCTAGAAAGCTTTTGAATATAAATCTAGGTCTTGTTATTGCTTATTGATTTATGTTTCTCTGAGTTGATGATTATATCGTGTCGTGTCATTTTGGACACGCGAACCCACAGTTTTCTGACTGCGCAGCAGAGCCCTGCTGTTCGGGGGCCACAACTCTCCGGACACGTCACGTCGACACGCGACACTTGACACACGGGTCATCCTCGTGACTGACACAACATGTGTCGAGTCTCAGACCCCCATGTGTTGTGTCGGACACGCACGAGCACGTGTATTGCATTTGCACTGGACCGGGTTCAGTTGATTTAGAGCACTGATACGTGTGTCGTGTCACTGACACACGTGTCGTGGACCCATATTAGGGTATCTTAGCCCTAGACCTAGACCTAGTCGACACTGGGACATGACCACAAGGTCTGGGTCATGTCGTGTCGTGTGCACAAACCCCGTGAACACGTGCACGAAGAATAGCACAGTATTTGTACTGTTTGTGTTTTAAATTGTTTTGACACGTTTGTGTCCTCGTGCTCGGACACAAACATATTGAGGGACACGTGCACTATGTATATTTTGATTACCAACTCCTTATTTTGTATTTTAATAATTTTTTAATAGGTATTTACCAATTTACCAAATTCTGAAAACTGGGTATAAGTATCCTAAAATTTCCAGTTTTGGAAATCGATTTAGGGCAACTGTTTTAACCTATCTAATTCTGCTAAAATGTTGGTTTAAGTCCCAATATTAGTTCTCCTATAGGTAATCTACTTGGGTTTCAAATTTAAGCATGTTTGGTTGAGAATTGGTTTCGATTTGGAGCTTTGAATTTTAGGATTGAAAAACTGTCAATGAGGACTGTTGTGTAACTGGAAATGGTTTCAGTTTTGTGGTGATTAATTTCCTTCCCTTTGCTGATTCCTGTCCATTGATTCTTTTCTTTTCAGTCCAGTTGACACCCTCACACATTAGCATGCACACTTGACACCATGTTCACTCTCTCACACCCTCATGTATGTCTCATACACCCACACACAGTCTACTGTACCCCCAGTTCCCCTCACTCACACCTACACACATATTCCTATTTCCTATATGTGTGTATATATATATATATATATAAAGTGTGATGTATATATATAGATATCCTATATATATGTGTGTGTATCTATATATATTTAATATATAATGTATGTATGTTTCTCATAGGAGCATATATGTTATTACATGTATTCCTAAGCTAGACTATATAAATATATATATATATGTGTATTGTTTTAGATATAGATAATATCTTGTGTAGTTGTGTATAGATGTTGGTTGGTTCTTTAGGCATGATATTGCCTAGTAAACCTAGATTGGTCTTGTTAGAACTTAGAATAGCCTTGTTAGACTAGTTTGACCTAGTTTAGACTTGTTAGACCTAGTTTGACCATAGTTGACCATAGTTGACCAAGTTTGACTTCTAGGGTTGACCAGAGTTGACCAAGAGTTGACTTTGGCCTAGATTGACTTAGACTCATGTAGAATGCATAGTAGAACTTCATTTTACCATTTTAGACTTGTTGTGACTTGTGCTGTTCTGATTAGGAGCCAGACACCACTCCTCGGACAGTACTTTCATATTGGACACTCAGATACCAGGCGAGTACATTCTCTGATCATTTCATATCCTGCTTAGAATTATTTTATGTATTAAATTACGTTACTTGTTACTGTCACGTTGGTCACACGGATTGGTACTATATGGATCCCTTCTTGAGATATTATCCTTAGGGAGCATCGGGTACTACATGTTCTGTGCATTTCACTTACATGACGTATCACTATGCTTCATTGGTTCTTTGATCACTTGTGACATATACTCTTATGATCACAGAGTCTCCTAAAATCTCTTATCCCATTTACTGGGTATCCTAGAATCTCCTAGAATCCCCATTTATGGGACATCCATGTATCACCCTTCGGGGGCTTTGCATGGAATCATAACATAACCTGGTTGGATCCTTGTGTATTGATTGGGGGTACGGGGGAGTAGAAGTAGACATGTGAATAATACCCAAGTAGTATCTTATAAGAATCTTTTCTATAGTGTCTTATCAGAATCTCCTATGCCATTTACATGTCTATATTGTACTCTGACTCACTAGCCACTGTTAGTCTCTATTTATAGTATATATTTCTATTACAGTTCTATCTCTGTTTACATACTGCACTTCTTTCCGTACTTGTATCTTACCTTACTGCATGATTATATTTGCTAACCTGCTATGAACTGTTGAGATGTACTGTACTCGCTCCTGTCCTGACTGGACATGTTGAAAATATTACAGAAGACGAGGAGGAGGCCTGTGTGGATACCTTCTACGGGGCAGCCCTAGACGACACTTGCGAGCTGGACTCTCAGGAGGACCCAGCTCTAGCTGAGGACATCACCCCCATTTCCTAGACTAGCTTAGTTAGGCTTATCTTACTTTATGTTGTCATGTGACTGTTTGCTAGACTTTATTTCTGTTCAGAGATTCTGAGTTGTATATATTCTTTCATACTCAGTAGCTGAGTTTTGTACTCTGGATATTTGCTGGGATATTATCTTAGACTACTTTATCATCTGCATTCTTTGAGTTCTATATCATATCGTGCTATCTCTTTCTTAGTTGTGATTGAGTTTATTTACTGCTATGTCACCCCCATTCGGGAAGTATAAACTGTTTAGAGTTATATTGTTAGATGTATGTTGACCTAGGACAGCGTTCTACCGCCGACACTGTGGCGTAGGCTGGACGTACCCACGTCTTGTGCCCTTACTCTAGGGTGCGGGTCGTGACACACCATCATCATCTGTAATATTTTCAATATACATCTCACATAGTTCATAACATGTTAGGAAATATAAAGCATACAAAAGAGTAAGATACATGAACTGTAAGAAGATGTACATAAAAACGAAAGAGAATTTATAACTGAAAATATATATAGAATAAGTAAAACTGCAATACTAGTGATTTAGAGCACAATATGGTTATGTAAACGAGTTAGATTATACAATAACAATTGGTATCTCCATCATAACGTGAGTGTACAATAGATGCGCACAATAGTCGTACAATGGGATTTGATTACATAACCATTTCCTACTCACCCTCCCCAATCAATACACAAGGATCCAATCCAGTTACGCTACCTTGTACAATAGTTCTCCATGAAGCTCATGTGATCATGAGAGTACAAGATGCACAATGAGTATACATGAATAGGGGTGTACAATAAATATAATATGTTCGTAAAACGCACATCATAATATGTATCTATTGAACACAATAGAGACAACATCGCAAGAGAAGATCCATATAGTACCAATCTGTGATAACAATCGTGCCAGTATCAAATAAAGTAATCTAGAGCAAGAATATAAGTCCTGACAAATATGAAACGATCAGAGAATGTACTCGCCTGTCACCCTGTATGACTGATATGAATAGATGTCCGAACTGGTGTCACAGAGTCCTATTTAGAGTAAAACAGGTTATTTAAGTACTCAATTTGAAAGAATGGAAATCTGCAATGCAAACTACATGATTCTAAGTCAACTAGGTCAAAGTCAACTCTTGGTCAACTGTCTAGGTCAAACTAGGCCTAACAGAGCCAAACTAGGTCCAAGTTAACTCTGGGTCAACATCCAGTCAAGGCTATCTAGGGTTAGTCAATAAAAGTCTAAGAGTCCAAGGGTTCAAAAGCCTATTGTCAACTATTGGTTAAACCTTACACTAGGCCTATAAACCATATTGCAAAATATAATCTATAAATACTAATATATTTAAACACATACATTCATGTATACTTAGTTTACATACATACCATAGATGCCTACCTCACATATCATGTACATTACATACATGATACATACATGTATACTTACATTACATTATACTTACATTCATGCATCTATGCATTACCTACATACATGTTTACATATATACATATATGCATATATACATTTATACATAGAGAGAGGGTTAAGGGGGGTATACATATGTGTGACAGTTTACTTCATGTGGGTGTGTGTGTGTGGGAGAGCATAGTGAAAGTTCAGTTGAGAGTTTAGGATATTAACATTATATAGAGGTAGAGAAAAGGGAAGAAGAGTGAAGGAAAGGTCTGAATTGAAAGGTTCAATCTCAGTTATATGCATTTATTAACCATTCATGTAGTGCTATATTACATACATATTGAACCCAAATCCCAAAATCTCTATATAAATCTCAGTTTTTACCAAGTCACACAACATACATGCATTTAGATTACTAAATCCCATCTCAGAAATCATATGTACATATAATCTCAGGTTTTCAGCAAAACCAAACTCAGATTTTCATATTCAGGTTTTATGTTCAATGTATCAGTGTTCATTAATCTCCAATATCGAAACCTATACAACAAGCTAAATATACCAACAAAACCTAAATCAATATATCAAGTTAAAACAGACCTGAAATCCTTAGGAAAATAGATAACTAACTAACGAAAGAAAAAAAAACAAACTGATACTTAACTCCCAGGTTTCACAAGTATCAATCTCTTGATATTTCGAAACCCAAAAATGAGATTAATACTCGAATTCAACCAAAACAATGACAACAGACATGTGCCCCAACTGTACGTGTCATATGGGAGTGTTCTCGTGTCCAAACAGTGGACACGAAGTGTCCAAAATGAAAAGAAACAATGTATCAGGAAACAGACTAAGTATTCCTTGTGTACGCATGTCGATTGATCCAGGACACGACACAGACATCCATGTGTCACGTGCACGTGTCAGTAGCTAGGGTAGGTCTAGGAGAACGTGTCCAAGTACCTGAGTCATGGCCAAGTGGTGTCATGTCCGAGATACAAGGACGTATCCGAGCAGATTTTTCGTGCGTATACAGTGTGTGCGTGCCAGTGTAGGACCCGTACGAGATCGAAAACTTCCTCGATACTCAATCAATTCACCTAAAATTTTGTGGGTGGCCTGACAATCATGGCCCCCACATGTACACCAAATTTGGTGTGTCGAAGTGTCGTGTACAGTGAGATAGGGGACCCGAGCAGCAGGACACAGCACGAGGGTGTCGTGCAGCGTGTTCGTGTCTATTTTGGACACGGACACGAGTCCAAATCCTTCTCAGTCAGTTGGGGATTTCAAGTACACATATAGGGCTACACAATCATGTATTTAGTTTTCGAAATTAGTAAAATTTATTCCATTCAAGCATTTCATCAAACAACAATTTAAATACACCGATACGTGTCCGATACGGACACGAAATAGACACGAATTCCTACCAAACTTGGGCTAAACCTAGGGGAACCCTAAATGAATGCATCTATGAAAAAAATTGGGAATTTAAAGGTGTTCGATAGGTTTTACCTATTGAGGGTTAAACCTCAATGAAAAGAGCCTCGACTCGACGTCGTCCTTGATTTTCTACGGTTCAAAAGTCCTCCAACCTTGCTAGCTATCCTCCACAAGCCTCCTCTACTATTGGGGATGATGATGCAATTGATTAGGATCAAACTGGACTTAATTTGGATATTTGGGGAAGGATTTTGGGGAGGAACAATTAGGGTTCTAAGAAGTTGTAAAAGAGGCAAAGGTTTTTGCTAAGGGTGTCTTATAGGAAGGGGGATCCAATTGTGGCTGCCATTAGATGGATTAGGGTTTGGTTTTAGGTCTAGATGAGTGGCTAGGAGTTGTCCACCCAATTCTAGGCCTTTCTATTGGTTCAACTTGTCATAGGCTACCTTTTTCACAAATATCCTAAGAGTAAAATATCTTACCTATAAATATCTAGATATTAATAATCATGACATGAATAAGTTAACCTAATCAATCAAGGCTAATCTAGATTAGCCTAAGTTTCTAGGTCAAGTCTCAATAATTAACTAGCACACAATTTAATTAATATAATTACAATTTCACAAAATTATCAAAATAACCGAAATACCCTTAGGCGAAAAAGTTGTAATTAGTCATCCTAATCACATGACTAGGCTCCCTTGGTCATGGTTAGTCTCTAGGCTTAGCCAAACTCTAGGGTTACACTAGTCAATCATCAAAATCACAAGTCCTGGTTTTAAATAGTTTTAAATTAACTAAAAATCACCAAAAATTATAACATGGTTTAAATATCATTATTAAATGATTATAATTACAAAATTTCAAAATTGTCCTTATTTTAGAAACTGGGTGCTATAGGTTGAGCTCCTCCCAACTGATCGCTAGGAACAATGCCACTTAAGCAATGACATGGGGAACAATAAGGAAGGACCAAGATAGATCAAAGATTTTAAACATGTTATCAGGTCAAGATTTCAGAAAGATTAGAAGACACGAGTAGAGATCAAAGGCGAGTGTTAATTGAGACATCTATTCGGTAAAACCCTCACACATTCTTGATTTACAAGACCTGCATGGGCCACCACTTAAACTGTGTCACAACCCAGAACCAGAATACTGGAGAGCAGGGGACAGACACAGCCAGCTATGTACATTGAAGTGAATCCCACCTCGTAATACGATCATAGCTGTCTAGATGCATGAGAGTTTAACAACCAGCCAACAGTCACTTATGGTAAAAAATAAGCCTAGTGTCTCAATCTCAAGCAAGCAAGTAAATATAACAAGATGTTAGATCATCAGACATACAAAGTAAGGTGTCCCATACATTACATATTCAGATGATCATAAAGCTAGTCATATAAAATGTAACGACTAGCAAGACACTACGCCAAAACATGCATTTTTCAACAGACCAAAATCATCGTAAATCACATTAAACGACAGTTTTGACCTGTCAGAACATCCGTCGTTTATAGCGCGTCCCAAAATTTAAACAACAGTTTTGGACTATCGTTTTATAGATGAACAAAATGACAGTTATTATCTGTCAAATAAAAATAACGGACTAAAACTGTCAAATAACCTGTAAATTGGCCTGCCACTATTTTTACCTTTTCAACAGGTAAGGTCTGTCGAATTTGGAACCATAATTTTAAAAAAACTCAATTTGTCCATATCAAATCTATTTAAACATATTTATCCTATATATAAAACTAAAATACATCTGAATAAAATTTCATATAAACATCAAAAATTATCAACAATGAAAAAATTCAATCAAAATTGCATTAACAACTAAATGTATCGAGTTTACATAGAAATATTCTACCAAAAATGCAAAAAATAACTCCAATGTTTCTAGCTCACAACGGTTTCATTATGATGATGAACAAAAATATAATGTTATTGCTAGTTGTAGAAGCATGGAAAATATTGCTTTTAGTCCCACATCGGAAAGGAGAAGAAGAAAGGGCTCACTCCATTCTATAAATAGAGCCCCCTTACCTCCTTTGAGAAGGGCACCAACTTCTCTTCCCTCCTTCCAAACTTGGACTCTTCTTATTACGCACCTTCGTGTGCTAAGTAGAAGAAGTCTAGGGCAGCGCGGGCTCATCGGGCTCAGTCAGCTGTCCCAACCTCTGACCATCAAGAGCGTCCCGCTAAGCGGGCCTCTGATGGAAAGTTGTGCAGAGCCGCCTGTGTCCAGCCCCCGGCGGCAAACGGACAGAGTGGTTCTCAAGAGTCTTCCAACAAAGATCGAGGGCAAGTGTTTCTATTAGTCCCCCACATCAGGGAGAAAACATGATACCTACGCACTCGTGTGTTCGGGATACCCGGGCCCACAAAGCGGCTCGGTCATGAGACATTCTTCATGCGGCACAGAACCCAGGAAGCTTCATGCGGCTCAAAATCAGACGAGCTTCATGCGGCTCAAGAGTATCATACGGCTCAAAAGTCACCAACATGGACATGCGGCTCAACGCACATAGGCAGCTCGAGTAAACTCCATGCGGCCCAGAGAGAGAGGCCACGTGGTCTTCAAAAAACAGCTGTGCCCAACGTGTGGACGCATTTAATGCTCTAACGGCTGACAGACCTGACAAGTGGCAGACCTGACATAAAGTTGTCATAATGACTGACACGAAAAGCAGTACTTCGGGAATAAGAAAAATCTTCAAAGTGGCGCTGTCTACCAAAGTTTTGAGAAGAGCTTATGCGGCCGAGAATAAACGAGTTCATGCGGCCAATGCAGAGAAACCTATGCGGTTCAACCATGAAGGTCCCCCATGTGGCTCGGCTATAAAGAGATCCATGCGGCTCGGCCATGAAGACTCTCATGCGGCTCGGCCATGAAGACTCCCATGCGGCTCAGTCATGAACATATCCATGCGGCTCGGTCATGACAACCTTCATGCGGTTCGAGTATAGAGACTATTCATGCTGCTCGGTCATGAAATCTTTCATGCGGCTCGGTCATGACGACCTTCATGCGGCCCAAACATCGACACTCCTCATGCGGCTCAACGTTGACGACTAGACACGTGTCCTAAAGTCAATCAAATCTTGGGCCAAATCCCAATAATCTGGGACACGTGGCAGAAGAATGAATTAAATTTATTCATTAAGATTCGCAGATGTCAGTAAATCATCATGACGAAGATTTATTGCAATCAACATTTATTATTGATGGGATTTGGCATAATCCACATTAATGGTCCAGATCCTTCATACTCAAGACTAATGGTCCAGATTGATCAATCACCAGGCCGCCGCCACTTTGAGAACGGGTAATCAGCCAAACCCTAATGATGCTTCCCTACTATTATAAATAGCAGGGTGCCATTCCCTTGCAAGATACACAGAGTCAAAAAAAAAGAGAAAGAAGAGAGAAAAAGGTCGGCAACAAAAAGAATAAAAAAAAGAAGAAGAGAGAGATATATACAGAGAGAGCTCCCCCTTTTCTTGATAATCACAGAGAGAGAGAAGCCAGGAGAGCAACCCGAGGAGAGTAAGAAGAGCCTTTCTTCGTCAACGCCGAGCAGATCTTCCCCGAGCCAAGGCTGCATACCGATCGTCCAAGGAGTAAGACAGAGCGGCCGTCGCTTTCCCGAGCCTCTATCGTCACCCCCCAGAATCAAAAATAAACAATCGTACTTAGTCTGCTGTACCTAGGTTTTCGTCCCTAGGCTTTCTTTGTACGAGCGAGTTTGTATTGTGAGTCTAAGTTCAGTCCTCCGATAATTGTTCTGTTCTTTTACAATCAATGGCAAACACGATGGCGACTCTGCTGGGGACTAACTTCTCCACGGCTGAGGAATTGGTGACGCAATCAGATGCAGCCAAACTTGGCTCCACACAACAGAAGATGGTCGTCCGCTTCGACCAATAGGCGTTCGAAGAGATGCTCTCTGAAGGCAGCGCTGGCCCGGTCCAGAAATGCACCCGCACCACGAAGGCTCGCAAAGAGTGGAGGCCAAAGTCATTTGCTCCTCCCCAAGCCCTCGATGGGATACCCTCGGTCGCTCAAGACGGCGAGAAAGACTCTCCTGCGGCCCCACTTCAGATCGCAGACACCTCTGCTGTCCCCAAGTCCGGCAGAAGAAAACACTATGATGCTGGACTTGCAGGGGCAAAGAGGGTCTCTGCTCAACCTGAACCGCAGAGGGGTATTAGCCGCAGAAAGAAAATCCATGCGGCCACAACCGTCAACCACATAAAGAAAACTCATGCGGCCACTTCTGTCAGCCGCATAACTTATGCAGCTACAGGTCCCAACCGCATGGATGAGATTCATGCGGCTAGTAAAGTCAACCGCTTACAGAAAACCCATGCGGCCACAGATGCCAACCGCATGCGGACAGCCTGCACGGCCGTGACTCCTAACCGCATAAGAACTCGTCCCACAACAGAAGACAGTCGCATGCAGATAGCCTGCACGGCACCCAACGCTAGTCGCATAGCATCTCTACCACACTTCTCTCGATCAGTTTTCGACCGACTCTCATGCGGTCCTAACTCTGATCACTTTCTGGATGAAAATCCAGACTCTGTGATACCTAATGTGGACTCTTCCTATTACGCACCCACAAGTGCTAAAAAGAAAAAGTCTAGGGCAGCGGGGGCTCATCAAGTCCAGACAGCTGCCCCAACCTCTGACTATCGGGGCGTCCTGCTGAGTATCACGCGGGCCTCTGACGGGAAGTTGTATAAAACCACTCGAGTCCAGCCCCCGGCGGCAAACGGACAAAGTGGTTCCTCTGACCTGCGTGAAGCTATCCTCCACAAACGCAAGGAAAGAGAAGGAGCCTCAGCGTGCAGAGAGTCCTCACAGGGACGTCACTGCACCCAGATTATCGTCAACTGCTGTTGCAACAATAAGGCAGTAACGGAAGACCGGCCATCCGTCTTCCAAAGATTACAACATCCGAGCTCGGAAGACGAGGAACCTCCCGTTGCCTCCTACAATTCCGTACGAAAAGTCCCCATTGAGGGGAGAGGGAAGAAGACAAGCATCTCCAGCCCAAAGGTGTCAACTATTGCAGCTAAGAAGCCGTCGTCTAAAGGATTATCCTCTACTGGAGTATTCCAACACACCCGTTCAAAGACAAAAATTGCTGCAGTAGGAAGTTCGCCGTCTACGTCATTGGGGGTCGTCGGAACTGGGGGTAGCACTCCTCCAAACCTCCACGACAACCCGACATTCCAAGAAGACGGACTGGAGGAAGCAAATCCTCCGACGGATACAACAGATACCAACGTCCCCGAGGACGTCCTAAACGAAGCAAGCTCTGAAGCTGGGGGTACTGTTCCTTCCGAGTCCGAACCTGAAGAGAACATCCCCACATATCCTGATGATTTTTCGATGCATGAGTATGACTCGGAGGGCATGTCCGCCACCTCTCCTTCTGTCACTCCTCACGTGAGGACGGTATTCATGACGGACAACAGCCAAGGTGGTTTCGGCGATCGCCAACATATCGACACTTTGGAGGCCATACTGCACGCCTTGGTCAAGTCTGTAGACGAGATCAAAGCAGCGCTTCCTACTCTGCAGGGAGTGACACCTGGTCAGACAAGCACGGGTCCCGCGAACAACATAGATTCAAATTCAGCGGCACCAAACCCGGGCAATAATGCTCCCGAGATAACGGCCCCTACCGCGACAAATGAGGCCCGAGAAGTAAGGAGAGAGGTTCAGGAGCTTCGAGCGATGTTCTACGCCCGAGAAAATTCTCAAGACCTCAGAATACGGCAACCATACCCTGCTGAATGGAGGGATGTGCCCTTTCCCCCAAGATATAAGCCGTTCAATATCAACCCATATGATGGTAAGACTTCAGCAAGCCGGTACATCACTTACTTTGAGGTCACTACCGACCATCTGCCCCATGATGATGCCATCCTCACATGGTTATTCATTGGGGCACTGGAAGGAGTCGCCTTCGATTGGTACCGTAACCTGCCAGATAATTGCATCCACTCCTTCGCTGGCTTCAAGCGCTTGTTCTTGGAGAGGTTCTATGAGGTAGGGCAGGACGTCACGATGTCTACCCTCATGGACGTCGTCCAAGGAGAGAAAGAGCTGACAAGGAATTACATTGAGCTGTTTCGTCAAACCGCAATGAAGTTACCATCTGGCAACCCGGACTCTTCCTTGATTGAAATTTGCCAAAAGAGACTACTTCCAATAATTAGTCTCTGGATGGGCGAAAGTCAATTCAAGGACTGGAAGGCCTTTATCATCAGTGCTACAAGTGCCGAGGAACGATTGAAGAAAGCTCGCCAACTGGGGTTGCATATCTCAGAGGGAGAGAACAAGGGGAAGCGTCCCAACGCCAGCAACGACAATGGGGGTAGCCCCTCCAACAACCGGGATAACAAAGGCAAGCAGGCCATGGTGACCGATACAGCCCAGAAGCCCGAGCCACAGCCAGCAGACAAACAATGGCCTTAAATCACTTATTCCTTTGAAGACGGCCACGTCAAGCCTATCTTGGACACGCTTATACAAGGAGATAGGATTCAGCTTCCTCCACCAAGACGGAAGCCTCGGCCGGCTGATCTGGAGAACCCAAAGTTCTGCCATTACCATCGCTACGTCCACCATGCTACACACGACTGCTACCAACTGAAACGGTATATCCAGAACCTCATCGATTCGAACGCTCTGGCTATCGACTTCGAGGAGGTAACCGTAGCAGCCAACATGGTGTCCGTACAATTCGGCAGCTTCCCTCCAACAGAGACTCAGGACGGGGTTATACCCATCCCTCTGACAATAATGGAGATTGCTAATCTGCCGCCTGCTCGCGATCAAGCCGCTGGTCTAGTACCCCTCACCACATCACGAGGGAAAATCATGTGGGTCCATCCGGACCTAGTCCACGAGGTAACTCAGCCCTCTCCACCTTCTAAAAGAAAAAGTGAAAAAGTCAGATCCTGCCGCACTGCCTCGGCAGAAGAAGAGGAAGTCTCGGCCGTCACTACTCGATCTGGAACACAAGCCCAACCGGTGACCGAAAGCGCGACTGATGATCATCCGTCCACTACCAATAATGCTCCGGGACCGGCTCAGCCTTCGACGACCGACAAGCCTAGGCCGAAGGAGACTCGCTTCGACAAGTCCCTCCGGAAGGAGACACCTCAGGGGCTGGAGAGGCCCTACAACTTCGGCATCTTAGCGCAATTAGCTAACGCCCCGGCCAAATTGTCTTTATATGAACTCCTCAGGCTCCCAAAGGATGTCCGCACGGCTTTAAGTGAGGCGCTCCAAAATGCCGACGCATACTTGGCTCGGGTCAACCTCACGGGCGATAACCAACCTGCAGAGCTCCAAGATAGTGCGTGTACGGGAGCAATGCCCAACATCGTCTTCTCTCCGCAAGATATGCTCATCAAAACTAACCTGCATGACCGCCCGCTATACTACACTGGATACATCAGCGATGTAAAGGTGGACCGAATGTACATTGATCCTGGGTCCTCTATAAGCATCATTCCGAAGGGTCTGCTACATCATCTTCGCATTTCGATGCATCGTCTGACACCTACAAGTACCGCCATTAGCGGTTTCAATTCGGGCAGGAGCTACCCAATAGGGAAGATCCGTTTGAAGTGTCAGATCGGCGATCTCCAATCAGAAGTCACCTGTTATGTCATAGATGTCGACACTTCTTACAATATCCTTCTGGGGCGGCCTTGGATACACGATTACATGATCGTGCCTTCCACGCTACACCAGTGCTTCAAATATGTCGATAAGCACGGCTTCGTGAGGACAGAGTTTGCCGATATCGACCCCTTCAAGGGGGTCGAATCTTATTACTCAGACTCCTGTCTGTACAAAAAATCAAAGAAGCATCTGGTCGAAGAAGATGTGCAAGCTCACAACAAGACGGCTACAGGATCAGAAGAACCTCTAACGATCCACCTTCAGGCTCGCAAACCGGGCAATTCCGCACCCCTTACGGCCACTCTGCGTAAGGACGTAATCAGTCTCTCCGCACAAGAAGAACAAACGAGAATCCGGCTGCCAAGGTCCGGCCAAGCGCCGAGACCCATAACAGGGCCACTTACCATCAGACTACTGAGAGTCGGTCAGCTCCAAACGGAGAAGCCTAATCCCTCCGACAGACCGCTCACAATACGCCTTCCCAAGAAGATTCTTCACCCCGATGCGAGGTCTGACACTTCTAGCGAACCAGCCACCCCTCGCCTCACATCAAGTACCAAACTGGGGGTTGCTAGTTTACCAACAACTCCACAATCTGCTCCGCTAGTTGAGCCTCTGATGATCAAGTTGCCCAAATCATCCTCTCAGTCTGCATTTACACAGGGGGTGGCTGAAGAAGAGTTGGAGCTGGCCAAGTATGTGGCTGCTCACACTGAGACTTGCTCATGTTGCCCATCAACGGCAACTTCCTGAAGAAGTATTACGTCCGAAACGACCTCCAAAAAAAAAAAAATTCCCTGATGATTGAGTTATGTACCCCCGGTACCGCTGAACTCACATTCCGCCTCCAAATTTCCTAGATTGGTGAGTTATGTACCCCCCGGTACCGCTGAACTCACATCCACTCCAGATTATCTAGTCATGTACCCGCTGGTACCACTGAACTCACATCCACATTCTCTCCAGATCACCGATTCATGTACCCGCTGGTACCACTGAACTCACCCTCATAATTTTCCAAATTTTCGAGTCACGTACCCGCTGGTACCACTGAACTCACCCTCATAATTTTCCAGATTATTGAGTCACGTATCCGCTGGTACCGCTGAACTCACACTCACCATTCTCCAGATTCTCGAGTCATGCACTCTCTCGTGCCACTGAACTCACATTCACATCATTAAATAATATCGAGTCATGTATCCGATGGTGCCTCTGAACTCACATCTCGGTCACTCTTTCAGATAGTAAGTCATGTATGATCATACCTCTGAACTTTCTTCCTATAAGGGATCCTCCCTCATGATCCACTACCCGCACTCCCAGTGCACAAAAAGGGTAACAGATCCACAAATTTTCAAAACGGCCATGTCCTTATTACCTCTGAGTCGTTCCATTTCCGCCAAAAACAAATCACCCCTTTACATAGAACTTCCGTGTCCTCATTACCTCTGAGTCGTTCTATGTACCCCTCTTCATTGAGCCCACTCCTGCCATGTCCTCATTACCTCTGAGTGGGAAGGCTCCGTCGAAGAAAACTTCATACCTGCCATGTCCTCATTACCTCTGAGTAAGTATGTCGATTCCCTTTCAACCTATTATTTGTACCCACAACCGGAGTATACGCCAAAGATAATAGGTCCACAAATATCCTCCGTTGAGTTTTCTCCTGCCATGTCCTCATTACCTCTGAGTAGAAAGATTCTGCGGTGAAACAAAAACCCTCATGCTTGCCATGTCCTCATTACCTCTGAGTAAGTATGTTGGTTCCTTTTCATCCTATTATCCGTATCCTAAGCCAGGGTACGCCAAGGATAATAGGCCCACAAATGTCCTCTGTTGACCACAAATGTACTCTGTTGACCACAAACGTCCTCTGTTGACCACAAATGTCTGCTGTTGACCACGAATATCTTCCGTGAAGTCTCCCCTGCCATGTCCTCATTACCTCTGAGCAGGAAGATTCCACGGTAAAACCCTCATGCTTGCCATGTCCTCATAACCTCTGAGCAAATATGTTGGTTTCCTTTCATCCTATTATCCGTATTCTGAACCAGGGTACGCCAAGGATAATAGGTCCACAAATATCCCTTTCTAAGCTTCTTAGCATAAATCCACCATCTCACCATGTCCCGGGAGCCCAGCTGCTCTACGACATTCTTTTTCCCAATACCGAGAGCACCCATGACCACTTTGCCATGGCTGTTCCGGATATCCTGACCAAACTTGTTATCCGTACCTAAAACCAAGGTACGCCCAGGGTAACAGGTCCACAAATAATCCTCCAGCAGGTCCAATTCCACAAACACCACAAGTACAAGAAAGAGAAAATGAGTTGAAACATGCTCATTTATTCAAAATTCAAAGTACTACATCATCTGGGATCACACCCCATGACAAAAAGAAAAGAAAAACAGTGAAAGAAAAACAGAAAACTGTTCACTGCTCCGTGGCATTCTTTCGACCGATACCAAGAACCTCCATATCCGTCTTACCGCGGAGTTGTCCTAGGTATCCCTATCAAACTTATTATCCGTACCTAAAACCAAGGTATGCCAAGGATAATAGGCCCACAAATGTCCTCTGCTGACCACAAATGCCGTACTAGGTCCCTTAGTACATCCACATCTTTCCTCATCATCACATGCTTTCGGAGCCCAGCTGTTCCATAGCATTCTTTCACCCAATGCATAGAACTTCCACGTTGATAGCACCTCTGAGTTGTTCTATGTATCCTCATTCGAGTTCACCCCTACTATGTCCATATCACCTCTGAGTAGGAAAGCTCTACCATCAACCTTATATTTACCACGTCATACCACCTCTGAGTAAATATGATGGTTCCCTCTCTCAACTTATTATCCGTACCTAAAACCAAGATACGCCAAGGATGATAAGTCCACATAAAATCCCCAGCAAAAGTACCCAAACCTATCACGTCCATGCTACCTCTGATTGGATTGCTACACCTAAACAAATGTACTTTCCATGCTTCTTATTCAAAGTGTTCCAAATTTGCAATTTGGAAACTTTGAAGGGGGTCCTGTAGAAGCATGGAAAATATTGCTTTTAGTCCCACATCGGAAAGGAGAAGAAGAAAGGGCTCACTCCATTCTATAAATAGAGCTCCCTTACCTCCTTTGAAAAGGGCACCAACTTCTCTTCCCTCCTTCCAAACTTGGACTCTTCCTATTACGCACCTTCGGGTGCTAAGTAGAAGAAGTTTAGGGCAGCGCGGGCTCATCGGGCTCAGTCAGCTGTCCCAACCTCTGACCATCAAGAGCGTCCCGCTAAGCGGGCCTCTGATGGAAAGTTGTACAGAGCCGCCTGTGTCCAGCCCCCGGCGGCAAACGGACAGAGTGGTTCTCAAGAGTCTCCCAACAAAGATCGAGGGCAAGTGTTTCTATTAGCCCCCCACATCAGGGAGAAAACATGATACCTACGCACTCGTGTGTTCGGGATACCCGGGCCCACAAAGCGGCTCGGTCATGAGACATTCTTCATGCGACACAGAACCCAGGAAGCTTCATGCGGCTCAAAATTAGACGAGCTTCATGCGGCTCAAGAGTATCATACGGCTCAAAAGTCACCAACATGGACATGCGGCTCAACGCACATAGGCAGCTCGAGTAAACTCCATGCGGCCCAGAGAGAGAGGCCACGTGGTCTTCAAAAAACAGCTGTGCCCAACGTGTGGACGCATTTAATGCTCTGACGGCTGACAGACCTGACAAGTGGCAGACCTGACATAAAGTTGTCATAATGACTGACACGAAAAGCAGTACTTCGGGAATAAGAAAAATCTTCAAAGTGGCGCTGTCTACCAAAGTTTTGAGGCGAGCTTATGCGGCCAAGAATAAACGAGTTCATGCGGCCAATACAGAGAAACCTATGCGGTTCAACCATGAAGGTCCCCCATGCGGCTCGGCTATAAAGAGATCCATGCGGCTCGGCCATGAAGACTCTCATGCGGCGCGGCCATGAAGACTCCCATGCAGCTCAGTCATGAACATATCCATGCGGCTCGGTCATGACAACCTTCATGCGGTTCGAGTATAGAGACTATTCATGCGGCTCGGTCATGAAATCTTTCATGCGGCTCGGTCATGACGACCTTCATGCGGCCCAAACATCGACACTCCTCATGCGGCTCAACGTTGACGACTGGACACGTATCCTAAAGTCAATCAAATCTTGGGCCAAATCCCAATAATCTGGGACACGTGGCAGAAGAATGAATTAAATTTATTCATTAAGATTCGCAGATGTCAGCAAATCATCATGACGAAGATTTATTGCAATCAACATTTATTATTGATGGGATTTGGCATAATCCACATTAATGGTCCAGATCCTTCACACTCAAGACTAATGGTCCAGATTGATCAATCACCAGGCCGCCGCCACTTTGAGAACGGGTAATCAGCCAAACCCTAATGATGCTTCCCTACTATTATAAATAGCAGGGTGCCATTCCCTTGCAAAATACACAGAGTCAAAAAAAAAGGAGAAAGAAGAGAGAGAAAGGTCGGCAACAAAAAGAATAAAAAAAAGAAGAAGAGAGAGATATACACAGAGAGAGCTCCCCCTTTTCTTGATAATCACAGAGAGAGAGAAGCCAGAAGAGCAACCCGAGGAGAGTAAGAAGAGCCTTTCTTCGTCAACGCCGAGCAGATCTTCCCCGAGCCAAGGCTGCATACCGATCGTCCAAGGAGTAAGGCAGAGCGGCCGTCGCTTTCCCGAGCCTCTATCGTCACCCCCCAGAATCAAAAATAAACAATCGTACTTAGTCTGCTGTACCTAGGTTTTCGTCCCTAGGCTTTCTTTGTACGAGCGAGTTTGTATTGTGAGTCTAAGTTCAGTCCTCCGATAATTGTTCTGTTCTTTTACAATCAATGGCAAACACTAGTTTACAATCTCAAGTGCATTACAAAAAAAAAAGAATTTCAAAACCTCATAAACTGAACTAAATATTTTGGCCAATTAATCATTTTTCTAATAGTAATATCATCAAACTTTTCGTCTCTATCAAACAACATCTCATTTCCATGTTGCGTCGTTTAGCAAAACATTATTTTTTGCTTTTCTCTACGAGCAATCTCTCGGCTTGCAGCTGAAGCACGAATCTCCGTTTTTGAAACACCTTGACCCATTCCATGTACATAACCCTTACCATCACGGACGAATACCTAAACAATTTTCAGAAAAAGAAAAATTAATATTAAGAACTTGTAATAAATTATAAACAAACAAATCAGTTAGATGTGAAATACACTTTTCTTAGCATATACAATTACATTTAAAGATATACATATACACTCATGTACTAATGTAATGCCCGTAGTTCGTATCACGTATTGGAAATACGTGTACGTATTTCGGGCTCGTATTCTTGGTTTGTCATAATTAAGTTAGCCTTGGATTTTTTTATTATTATTATTTATTTTTGCAAGTTGTATTTGCATGGTTCATCATGGCATTGCATTGGCTTGGTTTGGTTCGATTTAGTGGGTTTGGCTTGGTTTGGTTTTTGTGGAGAACCACTCCCACCTACCACCACTCCCACCATAAATATCTATCCCACTCTCTCTCTTCCATTATTACTCATTACTCATTTCTTCTTCTCCATCTTTACTTCTCCACCTACCAGGAGAGAGTGGAGAGCTTAGGCAAGTGCATCTTGCTTCATGGAGGAACCCCATTTTTTATTGTTCCATTGTTTTTCTCATGAGTTTCTAACCCACTTTAGTTCTTGTCATTTTTCATTTCCATGGTTAAATTTTTGTAGATCTAGCTTTGTGGTATTTTTGGTTCCCAGGATTTTGATCCATCAAACTTGCATATTTTGCTAAGTTGATGATCCCATGTTGCAGAGAATATTGTTTGGTCCAAATTTGACCGATGAAATTTTGCTGAGCCGCATGGACATTTTTTCACTCAGCCGCATGGCCTATACATGCAATTGCCAGCATTTATTTTGCATGCATTATTTAATGCAATGATAACAGCCAACCGCATAGGCGTCATTATTTAATGCACTAAGAATGGAATGCATCAGCACCCATGTGAGCCGCATATGCATGCAATATTTTGCATACAATATTCCAACGTGCACCTAATGTATACAATATTTTATTGCCTATATTAATGTGCATGCATTTAATGCATTGTTCCAATGCATTTTTCTAATGCCCCCATGAGAGCCGCATAAGGCTTAGCTTGCTTTTGCAATTGCATGCAAAAGAGCATGTTGATAGTATTGAGCCGCATATGGCAGAGGCCATGAGTTAAATTAATGCATGCAAGCTTTAGTTGCATTGCTTATATATACTAATAAGTATCTGCTTGCATTAGGCTTTGTCTTTTAGCAAATTGTATTTTTTTGCTTTTCATTGGCTTGCTTTCAGCTATGCACGTAATTATCCAAGGCCGCATGGCCTGTGCAGTGTTAGCCTTGCATGCTAACACTTTAGCCGCATGGTAGTTGAAAGGAGTTAAATGCAACATGGCCGTATAGGCTTATAGGTATATTTAGACATTGCATTTGCTAAACCAATGCAACATGGCTGCATGAATTACAAGTAGATATATTATATTGTATATTATGAGCATTGTCATTTGTATGTGCTAAAGCAAATGAGCTTTAGTATATATATTATATTATATAGCATTAGACCTATTAGTCTGTTAATGAGCTTTAGTATATATATTATATTATATAGCATTAGACCTATTAGTCTGTTAATGAGCTAAGTATATATATTATATTAAATAGCATTAGTCTGTGTAATAATTGCTAGCAAGGCTTGCTAGGTTGGCCGCATAGGCCTTGGGATAGGGCTGGAGCCGCATATGCATCATTTATAATGCATGAATCAAGTGTAGCTGCATAATAATTATTTAATATTAGTTACTGGTTTGCATTTTCATGCAAGCAGAGCCGCATGGCCTCTGGCCATTGTATAATATTATTATTTGCATGTGGAAATTTTGCATGGAACTTAAGGTGAGCCGCATAGGCTTTCTTTCCCCCACTATTTAATATTTTGGCCACGTGAACCATTACTTGAAGGGTTCACATGTACCTTTTCTTAATTGTATTAATTGTGGGGGTCCCACATAGCTTTTTAGTTGACTTGCTTGCTGAATTGGGAGTTTGCATTAATAAGGGTCCCACTATCTTTTGTCTTATTTGATTTCAAGGCCTATTTATTGTTTCTTGGCCGCATGGGTGGCCTCCCACTCTCTTTGACCGCATGTTTGTTCTCCTACTTTTGGATCGCATGGGTCCCACTTTGATTGTTTAATGTTTTATTTGTCTGAATTGTGGTCAGAATTTCTTCCCACTCCCAACATAAAAGTTGTAGAGTTTCTCCTTGGCTTCAAGAATATATATATTATAGTATATTGTTATTTTAATTGCACAAGTTTCTTCCCTCCTTGATAATGGCATGACTTGATAGTGACCCGCCGTGGTGCACTCCCGACATGACAACTTGACCTGACAAATTTGACATGATAACTTGACATGATAATTCTTGATAGTGGCCCGCCGTGGTGCACTCTTGACATGATAAACTTGACATGATATATTCCTTGAAATGTTGTTGCGACGGCTAACACGATATGACAAGATTGAATGACCTGGACACCGTGGACGATTATGCTTGTGCAAATGAACCCGTCTTGTCTTGCATCATGTCTAGGACGGGGATCTCTGAGTACCACGGTCAGGGGCACCCACTGAAATCAACTAAGGCTAATAACTAGAATAATCCAGTAGTCATGAAGAGATTTCCCAGCTACAGGCAATCCCGTTATCTGGGCGCCCCACTTGGGATCTGTAGCCTGCCGTCGAGTAGGGCACATTTCCAGCACACTGTCATGTGTTGCACCCTCTAAGTCACCTAAGGGTACATGCGTTTCCTGGACGATGTACCCACTTGAATTCAATCCCTAATTGCGTCCGGATAGCCTAGATGGTCTGCAGGGCTTGTGGCTGTGGAGTAATCTCACTGCATCTTGCTAGTAATTAGGTCTGTGATAACCCTAGTTAGTTAAGTATCAAGCCGTACTTATTGCTTGGCCGTGAAATGTTGGATGAAGTTCAACCAGTCTAGCCTTGTCTTGATCATGTACAAGATTGTTACTTGACCTGATTTCTTATATTTATCTTGCCGATAAATGGTGGGAGAAACCAAGTTCCGTTCAGACGAAGGGTTACAACCCCGGTCCTTGTTTGGTTTACGGGTTGTAACCTGGCTATCTGAATAGTCCCATGGTTATCCCATCGTATATCACCTGTCATATTTTCCTTAATTGCTGTCTTTATTTTATATTATTACTTTTGTGCTGATTGCTGGTTTTAGTTCCTAAGTGAAGCTTCCTTTGTGGCACTTACTCTTTCTGGGATCTGACCCAGCTGGTTTTGTATGGCCAGATACCAGAGCAGCTCCAGAGGATCTACCGAATCTCCAGCCACATGGTGACTACTAGACGGAATCCTGGCAACGAGTGGGTTATTTTTGGCTCTCCCACTTTATTGTAAAATTATTCTTCTGAGGCGTTTAGTCGCCGAGCCAGTGTTAGCTCGTGTACATTTTTACTTACTGTCTGCCTACGGGCTGTAACATGATTGGCAACCTAGGGTTGATCATGTATGACTAAAACTCTTGCAAGTCCTCACATTTTGTAACGACTAGCTTCATGATCAGCTGGATATGTAATGTTTGGGACGCCTTACTATTGTATATTTGGTGATCTTACATCTTGTAACTCTATTTACTTGCTTGTGATTGAGACACTAGGCTTGTTATTGACCTTAAGAGACTGATGGCTTGTAGATAAACCCTCATATATCTAGACAGCCGTGACCGTATAGTGGAGTGGATCCCATTTCATTATACGTAGCTGGCTATGTCTGCCCCCGCTCTCCAGTATTCTGGTTCTGGGGCGTGACAACTAAGGTCTCAGCCCATGCACATATCCACTTTTCTTAGCATATGCAAATACAGACAATAGATATCAGGTTCAAAATATAATGTTCAAAATATCCGAAAACTAATACGTGGATGTAGATTCCAGGTTCAAAATACCAACAGCGGCATTTATCATGGAAATATCGGAGTTGAAAAAATCCATCAACAAGCAAAAAATTACCAAATAAATAGTATTAATGAACTGTTAGTAGCTAAAAAAGCAAATTTAAACCATATATTGTATAACAAATTGAGTCAAAATATTCATATTAACCCAAAAATGCTAGTAAGCAGCAATTTCATCAGAGTGATTTTTTCACCAAAGTTGTGATATTGGTTTACTTATCTAAGATATCTTCAGCTACTTTGAACGTAAATACTCATTACATGTCTCTACGAGCAATCTTCCAGCTGTGAATGTAAATACTCAATGCCCTTCATAGACAAGTTACTGTGGGCACTCTTATTCTCCAGGTAATAAGACTCTCCTTCCTGTTAGGTAAATAATTTGTCGAGCTTTAAATCTTTGCAGACAGATTATTCAAATTTTGACTGATGCTATCTTTGACAATATCGTTAACATGATTGCTAACATTTGCTAAGAGGTAACATTTGCAAAAGCAATATAGACGGAGAGAATGACTCAAGAGCTAAAATTTTAAAGGAGAAGTGCATTCATATCATAAAAAAAAGAAGGAGAAACACGATTGCTAACATTTGCTAAAAGGTAACATTTGCTAACATTTGCTAAGAGGTAACATTTGCAAAAGCAATATAGGCCAAGAGAATGACTCAAGAGCTAACATTTTAAAGGAGAAGTGCATTCATATTTAAAAAAAAAGAGAAACACGATTGCTAACATTTGCTAAAAGGTAACATTTGCTAACATTTTGGACATTGTTGCTAACAGGAAGACCATCATGATTGCTAACAGGAAGACCATCATGACTCAATATTATTAACATGATTGCTAACATTTGCTAAGAGGTAACATTTGTAAAAGCAATATAGACCAAGAGAATGACTCAAGAGCTAACATTTTAAAGGAGAAGTTCATTCATATCCTAAAAAAAATTAGGAGAAACATGATTGCTAACATTTGCTAAGAGGTAACATTTGCTAACATTCTTGACATCGTTGCTAACAGGAAGACCATCATGATTGCTAACAGGAAGACCATCATGACTCAATATTGTTAACATGATTGCTAACATTTGCTAAGAGGTAAAATTTGCAAAAGCAATATGGACCAAGAGAATGACTTAAGAGCTAACATTTAAAAGGAGAAGTGCATTCATATCCTAAAAAAAGGAGAAACATGATTGCTAACATTTGCTAAAAGGTAACAATCGCTAACATTCTGGACATTGTTGCTAACAGGAAGACCATCATGATTGCTAACAGGAAGACCATCATGATTGCTAACAGGAAGACCATCATGATTGCTAACAGGAAGACCATCATGACTCAATATTGTTAACATGATTGCTAACATTTGCTAAGAGGTAACATTTGCAAAAGCAATATAGTCCAAGAGAATGACTCAAGAGCTAACATTTTAAAGGAGAAGTTCATTCATATCCTAAAAAAATTAGGAGAAACATGATTGCTAACATTTGCTAACATTCTGGAATGATTGCTAATAGGAAGACCATCATGATTGCTAACAAGAAGACCATCATGACTCAATATTGTTAACATGATTGTTTTTACATTTTTATATACTATAAATATGTGAGGATTTTCTCCATAATTCAAGAGGAACTAAATGATATTAGAATCCCATAAGTGTATATGATTTTTAGTTTTGAATGGGTTATCATATAGGCTTTTGGTAGATTTCTTGATGAAATGGATGACATATTGAGCTTAGGGTTCAAGGATTTGGTATTGGGGAAGTCTTAATTTCTGATTTGCAAATTTCCATGCTGCGTCGTATGGATCGGACACTCGCGGACACTCCAAAATTTACTAGGACACAGCATAGAATATTTTTAACTGTGCAACATAAGATCAATAGCTTCCTCAGAGGGAGTGTTCAGTTTCCTTGTGCTGACTGCCATCTTGAGAGAAAATTCTGTTGATGTTGCTAGGAAACTTAGTTCTCTGTTCCTCTAGCAAGACACATGTCAAGACTTTCGCATTCGTGTTGCAGGGACACATATAAGACACGATACGTACATGATGACAATGATTTTGGCAAGTCTTAGTTTGTTTTGGAGTACATGTACTACTGTGTACTTCAAAATGTGTTTGACACGACAAGGACACGACACTGGTTTTCGGGAGTACCTGCGCTTCCTCATTCCAAAGCGTCTGCAGAGAAAAAAAATCAATTAATCCATTTTCATGCTCTATATAAAATATTCAATTAATTCGATAGTTGCAAGGAATCCTGTAACAATGGCGTTATTAGCACTTACCCCAATTTCGTGTAACCTTGCCACAAGTGCCCATGGGTTCACAAAGATAAACACACAGCTATTGGATAAAAATTAAGGCACATCCCTTCTGGTTAGAAGAGCTGGGTTCTACTTCCACTAAAAAAGGCATACGGGATCGAATTTATGAATGAAATACTCTAATGACATGAATTTGTACAAAAAAATAAGAGACAAACATACCTTATGGATTGGGGAAATGCATGGAAGTATCAATCGTTCAGAATTGCGAATTAAGTACGCTAAAACTTTGGCACTTTCTTCTTTGCACTTGCTATCTGCACTGTCAGAAAGAAGAGAGATACAGATCACCCATAAAGTTATATTTTTAAGAAAGCAAATAGATGATAACAATGTTGATAATATTCTCTATTAAAAATATTGAAAAACCATATTAACAGTTGTATAAGAAAGCAAATAGTGTTGATGCCTTTGATCTAGGTATGCTAATAGTTGTATGAGATGCCGATGAAGTGCTGAAAGAACATAGGAAGGATTCTTTTCAGTCAACCTGCCAGCGTACAGGTTTTTCAAACTCTCGAACATCGAAGTCCTACAAAAATAAATAGGATACTCATTCATCCGAATAAAGAAATAAAATATGAAAGTCAATCAGAGGGCAATATACATGTAGTAAGACTAAAGATACACAAGGAAACCTCCTGATGCTAAGAAAGACCTTTCACTTTAGAAGGGTAGATTCGAAACATGCCTAAGAGCTCATAGCTAGACTTGTTTCAGATGAATCGAAAAAGAAAATAAAGAAGTTGTTTATAAAAGAATGCAGTAAATGCTTGCCAAAAGGTCTTTGGGACACAATATGAACATCATATTAAGTTATTAACACCAGCAATTTATAGCAGTTGCAAAGCCCAAAGGAAGACCAACATATTCAACTTTTTCATACAATAAATAACAAAAAACAAAAAACATGAGGAAAATTAATACCTCGTCATTAAGAGCAGCAAAAAAAGGAACTTAAACTATGCGCCTGGGCTAAGAATTCATCAAAACTACCAAATATGCAGAGATACATGCATATCTAGCAACTAACCTTATATAAACACCTTTATGTGCTGTTGGAAGTATGGAATATGATTCCCTCTCTTTGCCATTTTTTTCACTATTGAGTTTGATTTTTTGGATGTGTTTGCAAAATCTGATAAATTTATATAATATGTAATAGTATGATGTAGATGTTTTCTTCATCCTAAACTCGATTTTGAGATTGTCAAATTATCATCAAGGTCATTTTCCAGAATTTTTATTTTATTTGTTTTCTTTCTTGAAAACTTACATATTGCCTTTCCTATCAACTCTTTAAAAATTTAGGTTTGTAGTGTCTTCTCACTGGATCACTATACTGAGTATATATATAATCTGAACATAGACGTACCTGCAGGATATATTTGTCACGTTAAGCAAAGACTTAATCATATCAGCCGAGCTGAAGTACATCAACTTCCCAATAACTAATAAACATGTATGGCGAACGGGGTCACTCACACTTGAGCCATATATCTGGGCATTGCAGAAATGTGGTGTCAAAGCATAATATTTGTTATAATGTACAAAGGTGGAAACAAAGAGAGAAGAAATGTTAAAATACAAAACAAATACCTCCATACGGAAAAACCTGAGTCAAAACAGGAAGTAGATCCACCCCAAACTGTTGCTGAAGTTCAGGTTGATCTTGCAGTAGTTTTTCATGAGCTGAAACATCATTAGTTGTTACATTAGCATCCTCTAGCCTAGGAGGTGGTTTTTTTTGAAGCTAAACCTTTTAAAAGAATATTAGAGCAGATTGGAAGAGAAATAGCTCCTTGGGAGGAGTGGTGGAAGAAGTTTATCAGCAAGGTTCACCATTTCATAGATCTAATACGAAAGAACTATAACTTAGTCGGTATGAAAAAGCAAACATAAAAATCTGATGCATTTGGATAACTATATTTTTTTTGTTGCTGAAGTTGTGGAACGATTCACCTTGTTGTGTCTGCCAACTTAAGTGTCGTATCTATGTATGATTGTTCATCCCTTGACTATGTTGCACGGACATGGATACGACACGGCAATACAAAACTGGCATGGTGCTGGCAGAATTATTTTGGTATGTCTATATTTTGGAGTGTCAATGGTGTATCCGATGTGTCTAATACACATATGACATGACAGTACCTATATTTTTGTAGTGCCCGTGCTTTCTAGTTCCCTTCTCTAGTTCTCTTTCGTCTCCATTTTTCTTTGTTTGCTTGTCTTCTGAATCTCTATAAGAATTGAGTTATCTTTTAGAGATTAGGCCCTTATCTTCTTCTTGTAGCACTCTTGATTTGTTAGGAACTCGTGATATCGGCCTCAACATTTGCTTAACGTGACAAATATATCCAGGTACCAGGGCCACCAGTAACTCAATAGATAAGATTACTATATGGTTGCAGATAACACAAGCTTTTAGCTCCCTGCATCTTAGACTAATTGGTAAAGAAATGAAAGGGTTATTTAAGATGTACTGCAACAAATTATATATTTTTATTCCTCATCGATTAGTTAAGATCTATTGCAACCACTTCTCTATTTTTATTTCTCATTCTAAGATGTACTCGTACTTAAGGGGGAATGAGCCTATCAACTTATCATCTAAGGGCATAAGAAAAAACCCTGAACATCTGTACCAGATCAAGTCAAGTAGCAAACTCTACTCACAAAAAAGGGGAGGGGAAGTGCAAATGTCACTCCCTAGTCCAAGGAGGCATGAAGTTACTGTCATTGTACCATTTTCATGGTTTCATCTGCTTGCCCCTATATAAAGTATTGAGCTGTTGTATATGTAACTGAGAAAGTATATTTTAATATAGAGATCTCTATTTGAGAGAGAGCTCTTTTTTTCATATAGCCTTTTAAAGGCTTGAGTTTTTCTAAGGCCAGCCAGTAACATTGGTGGTCTTCAGCCTAAAGTATTTTATATTAAGTTGTTCTTAAGTTACAAGCAAAATTCAACATGGTGTCAGAACGTTTTTCTAAAAAAATCAACAAGAGAGGCATAAAGACCAAAAAAAAACTAAGTACTATCGAAGACTATGACTAAGACACTTTATTTATATTAACAACAAGCACATGATCCAATGTGAACTTAGATATATTAGGAGTAAAGCTCAATATCAAACACAGCTAGGTAAGAAGTAGATCACTTAAATATGCAGATGGATGTCTCAATATCTGTAAATCATGTGTACACAAAAGCATTCCATAATTGTAGAATCAAACTTTTAGGAAAAAAAAGAAGATCAATAGTAAAAACTATGTCTTATAAGTATCCGAATTACATTGTCCATTTTCCACCTAAGTGAGTTGTAGAGAAGAACAACCTGTAGAAAGACGGAATCAAAAAATTGCACATGTAATAAACTATACAGAAGCAAGACTGTCAAACAAATAAAAACATGAAGATTTGACATTAGAACTTACCAATTTTTTTCCACAATATAGGTTTACTTTAGATGGAGGACAATAACTTACATTCAACAAAGGACACTGTTAAGATATAATATGATAAAGAACTTTGGTTAGTACTTCGATAAACCAGAGAAGCATTTCAAAAGATTATGAACAAAAAGTAAGTAACTGCAATCTTGTTCAAAGAAAAACAAACGAAAAGTACTTCAAATAAATTTACACAAAGCCAAAAAAATTTAAAGTAAAACAAACAAAATTTTAACATTTCATATACCAGATAATAGTAAACGGTTTCAATTCTTATTATAGGTTCATATAGACAATATTATAGATCTGTAACATACAAGTGATTGGAATTGCCATTATTTTTTGAGACATTCTTATAGGAGTAAGATTCCTATCTAAACTCCAACCACGAAATTATGATACTCGTACTCATAGCTTGAAAAAAAATTGTTACTTCAGCTCAATTCTTATGACCATGAGAAGGGAATAGACAAGTTTAACATACAAGAAATAATGATACCCGTACTCCAAGTACAATGAATCAAACAATAATGATAGAGTGCAAGTTGATAGAGCAATTTCATATATCCAACATGATGTGCACTTGGTTCAGCTAAGTTCATATATAAGGAAGAGAGGTTTGTAATGGTTAAAAACATTCACAATTTACCATAAACAGAAGTTATTGCTCTAATTTTTTTGAGTTAGGGTACCATGTAAAGAAAGAGTATCACGGATGGGGAAAACTACATGTCATTGGTACAAATATGGATACAGATATGTTTTACAGATACAGATAAATGACACGAATGTGGATACTAGTATAAACGGTTGCTGAGTGTGCAAGTGCTATTGGTTATAGCAGCATGTTGGATAATTGTACAACATATACAAGCAGGATATCAATCGGATATTTGTGCACGAATCTGATACTGATATGTATCGAATGTACAAGTACAAAATTTTTATGTGTGTATACTTTGATAAACATTAAAGTTTACGCAAACTTCCTTGGCATTCTTGTCCACAAAGGAGTTGTCCTTCCTTACATGAGTGGCGAAGAAGGTCTCTTGAGGCTTAGGTTTTCTCCCAAATTTGATTTTCTAAAATTTGAAGAAAATGGTTGTTGTAAAGGATGAATAGGCATAGACCGATACAAAGCACACGTACCATCTTTTTTCTGTGAGCAGTTGTAGGAATGGAACCACCTGTGTGGAGACCGAATACTGACATTGCTTGCTCAATTTCTTTAGTTGGTCTCTGCATTTGCTGTATTTTTTTCCTTTGTTCAGAACTGCTTTAATGCGATTCAGTGTTCATTTTTGTCCACTCGGACCCTCCAAAACCAGTCTTGGCATCAACAAATTTTTTCCTTGCATAGCATGTTTCGGAGGCACCTGGCGCCCACTTGTTTGAATAATTTGCGAATATCATGCTCCTTCTCCTTAGCCCACTGGTATATCTTCTACAAAAACCATGCACGACAAGAATAAGTTTTAAGTCTATTAGTTGTAAAATGAAGATAATAACACAGAAACGCTCGACATATATAAGTAATGTGTACAATAAACTAAATTGATTTCTTTTTGGTATTCCATCAAATATATATGGCTCACTTCAACATCGCAGACCTGATCAGTGCCGGACCACCCTAGGTGTGCAGACTTTAGAAAGGCTACTACACCACTTACGTGCGGGGCCACTATGCATCGACATCCATGACAGGATGTTGAACTCCTTGGTCGTCTGGTCCGAGTCGAGACCCATTGGCCCCACCGCCTCCCACGCATCCAAAATGTTCAACCCCGGGAAGATGAGGTCCAACTTTAAAATCTCCATGCTGAGACCCTTGGGGCCCAGCCAGAGAACTACGACACCACCGGAGCTGGCTTAACCCTAGAAAATAAATAAAAACAAATCCTAATATTAAACCCTAGAAAAGATTAAACCGCTGATCGTCCTTTCCATCCTCCGCCCGTCGGGACAGTCCTTCGCCCCTGTGAAGGTGCAAAGGAGGACAAACCGCGGTGGGGCGGTTCCAACATTAATGCGAAGTTTTTAGAGAGGATGATATTATCACTTGATGGAAGCGGGTTTCCAGCGGCGAGCGCACGGGTTTCCAGTGGGAGCGGGGTGGTTCCGGCGGGAGCTGGGGTCCAAAAGGAGCGGGATGGTTCCGGCGGGAGCGGGATGGTTCCGGCGGGAGCGGGGGTCCAGCGGGGAGCGGGTTTACAGCAGAAGCGCGGTGGTACCGGCGGGAGCGGGGTTCCGGGGGACTGAGAGAAGGGAGCGGGGTTCCAACGGGAGAAGAAAGGTTTGGGTGAAAGGGGAGCACAGGTTTGGTGAAAATTTTAGGGAGCAGCGAGGTTTTGGGGAGGGAAAGTACGGGTTTGGTAAAAAAAATTCAATGAACGGAAAGCCAAAGTTTACAACAGAATTTTAATACTAAACAATTGTTTTAACCCATTGAAGAGATTTTGATATTAAATAACAAATTTAATCCATTGAAAACAAAATGACAGATTTAGTACGTTGTTGTTGGACAAATATAAATATCGTAAATCGTCTATTTTGGTGTAGTGAGAGTTAAAGTCATACATGATCAACCTTAGGATTTGTCAATCATGTTACAGCCCTTAAACAGATAGTAATATAAATTCAACATGAGCTAACACTTGCTTGGCGGCAATACACCTCAGAATAATTTTCAAAAGAGTGAGAGAGCAAAATAAAAACCCACTTATTGCCATGGTTGTGCCTAGTGTTCACCATCTAGCTGGAAGGCTAGAAGATCCTCGGGAGCTACTCTGAAATTTCTCCATACAAAACCAGCTGGGTCAGACCCCAGAAAGAGCAAGTGCCACAAGGGAGTCTTCACTTAAGAACTAAAACCAGTATGTTAGATCACGAGGCATAAAAATAACAAGAAGAACTTGGAGTTAAAAGATAAGGGAATAAAAGATAAGATAACTGAGAAACTATTCCGGTAACCAAGTTTCAACCCTTAAACCAAACAAGGACCGGGGTTGTAACCCTTCACCTGAACAGAACTTATTCTCTGATCGATTATCGATAAAGTCAAGCATAAACAAACCTGTCCTGAAATAGCCATGTACTGGATCTAGACAAGACTAGACCAGATAGGACCCAACCAACATTCACGGCCAAACAAAGAGTATGACTTGATACTTTAACTAACTAGGGTTATCACAAGCCTAATTACTAGCAAGATGCAACGAGATGTTCCAGCAGTCACAAGCCCTACAGCTATCCAGGTTATCCAGGCGAGATTCATGTAAGAGTAATCAAGAATTATTAGGTGACTTGGAGTGCAACACATAACAGTGTGCATAGTACTTATTTCAAGAAGTGTCCCACATAACAGTGGGCTGGAAATGTGCCATACTCGTCGGCAGGCTACAAGTCCATCAGGTGTGGCCGGGATAACGGGATCACCTGTAACAGAAAATATTTCTCTATATGAACTACTTTGATCAATCTAGTTATTAACCTAGTCAGATTCAAAATGAATCCCTGACCATAGTAACCAGGGATGCAAGTCTTAGACATAATACGAGACGAGACTGGCAGCTTATACGAGCATATTCAAGAACGATCACCCATGGTGTGAAGACAAGAGTTACTTAGCAAGTCAAGATAGCCGTCGCAACAACATATCAAGATTATCTTGTTAGGTCACTTATCAAGATTACTTATCTTGTCAAGAGTGCGTCACGACGGACCACTATCAGGAATTATCATGTTAAGTTGCTTGTCAATAGTGCACTACAACGGGTCACTGTCTAAGATTATCATATCATGTTAGGTCATATGGTCATGCCGTGTTCATGTAAAGGGTACTTATATGCTGAGAATTTACTTGACCAAGAGTGCATCACGATGGACTACTGAAGGAGTTATCGGAGAGGGTACATGCCATGCTGAGATCGTGTTCAAGCTCAAAGCACGCACATGGAACATATAATAACATTGTACAAGGCTATCATCGGGGTATGCCCATCAAGCTTAAAGGGGCAAATGGGGTGTCAAGGATAGCATGCGCCAAAGGCCAACATGGTCTCTGAAGAGCATGTGCCAAAGCATAGCACACACTAGGAGTGGCATGCGTCCAAGCAAGGCATGCGCCCAAGACTAAGTGTCTAGGGCCATGCACCAAAAGTCATACGCTCACGGCTATGCACCTGGGGCTATGCGCCTAGGGCATGTCGCATCATGAAGAGTCATGGGTTTTGGGAAAGCATACGCCAAAAGCTATGTGCCCGCATGCATGCGCCTACATGCATGCGCCCATAGGGTGGAGTCAGGGTATACTTGGGAGAAGTCAAGAGACTAACTTCCAAGGCAAGGTGGGTGCATAAGAACAGCTATGCGCCTAGGCAAAGGAGACATGGTGCACTTGGCCGCATATCCAGAGCTATGCGCCTAGGTAGGGGAGTCCTTCGGCGCATATATAGGACTATGCGCCAAAGCAGAGAGCATGGGAGACTTGGGCGCATATAGATGAATATACACCCAAGGAAGAAGTGCTATGGGCGCATAACAAGCTATGCCCCCAGCACTGTTCTTCTTTTCCAAATCCGAGAACAGGTGTTCATGAACCCATGAACTTCCCAAGTCTACAAATCACTCAAAACAAATCGAAATCCGGGTTTTCAAAGGTCTAACTTGAGTAAAATTAAATTCTCTACAACATAGAACAATCAAAACTTAAAATTAATGAAATTTGAGAGATCAAAAACTAAAAAAACCATGATTTGCATAAACTTAGATCTACAAAAAATCATTCTCCAAAACCAAAAATGCTAAGTACTAAATAGTCTTAGAAGTTTGTAGGGAAGACAATGGAACAACAAAAATAGAGTTCCTCCATGAAGCAAGTTGTACTTGCCTAAGCTTCTACTAGGTTGGTGGGAGAGTAATGGAGGAAGAAGAAGAAGTAATGAATGAAGAGAGAGAAATAAGGGGTGGTTGGGCTTTAAAGGGGAGGAGGGTTACTCATAATGAACCAAGCCCAATCAAACCAAGACAAACCAAAATAAACCAAGCTAAGTCATGACCAACCATGACTAGGCTAGCAAGTCAAGTCTAACTACGGGTAACCTAACAAACGTCAGAGATCTCGTATACGCATACGGGAATACGTATAACGGGAAATGGGAGTGACAGGTGGTTTGCCAAATCTTTACGGAGCGACATCGGTTTCAACAGTTTGAAGGCAAGAAGGAGATCAAGGTTTGCAGTAAACTCAATCTGAAGTGAAAGCATCATCATTCACACAGTTCAGGGGCAGCTGTGGGTCATCGACGGCATGCACAGTACGTGATGTTCAGCTCGAGGACGCATGTGTATAGGGGAGTTTCAAGTTCGAACACGAAGGTGGGCAGGTTCAGGAGTTCGAATATTGTGAGAACTGTACCGTCCGCTTGGTTGGGCCAATAAGGGTGAAGAAGCTCGTCGAAATGTTAATACTTTCCGGTGGAAGACGAAAGTCGGTGACAAGCAGCCAAGACTTACGGTGAGGCTGATCGTTAGAGACTTCGGTCTTGGTAATGTCATTGATATTAGTAGGATCCCAGTGGTATAGGAGGTGCTACGCATGGTAGCTAGCATCGACGTGACGGTCGAGGAGCTGGAGACAAAGGAAGATGCAAAGCAACTCAGGGGGATCGAAGATCAGTAGCATGGGGGAGAAAGAATTCTGTCGTGGGATGACAGGCATGGAGTCCAGTTGAGGACCCATGGGGTCAATACCCTCTCATCAGACTAGAAGGAGAGATTATTGTAGTCAGCCTGGATTTGGTAACAACGTACTTGTGGAATCCAAATCTTATTAAATTTTAATTATATTAGATTTGAATGTCCATAATTGGTGTTGTGCTATTTTAGATATAATATGATTTGTATTTTAGGAAATCCTATTATGATCTAAAATAGGATAATTGATGGGCTATTTTAGGTGTAATATGATTCTTATTTTAGGACTTCCTAATTAAGAAATTATATTATGACCTAAAATAGGATTTTCTTATCCTATATATATGGGGTGAGGGTGGAGGCACAAAAAATAAGAACAAAGTACAAAAGTGGAGATTCGGGGTGCTTGTCCACAAGAAAATCTAAGAAAAAGTTCATACTTTGCTCTTAGGACTTCGACATCCAAGACAGAAGGAAAAAGATCTAATCGAGGAGTCGTCAACTTCGGTTAGAGAGATTATTACAGTTTGGTGAGTGATCTCAGTTGTAATCTTCTATTTTTTCTTGAGAGTGGCGAGGGATTGAACATATTAGGGCAAATGGTTCAACGTGAGTTCTGTCAATCTTGTAATTTTATCTGAGTTATTAAAGGTTGGGATTTATCCAGGTAACGTATGTCACCTTCATATACTTTTTTTCATCTTGTGCTTGGTGTCCGTTATACGGGGGTTGATTTTGGTCAGGTGGATTGGCAAACGCTTTCGCATCTGCCCAACAATTGGTATCAGAGCGAAGGTTCGATTCGTTCTGGTCTGATACCCACTAAAGCATGGATCGAGAAGCTTAATCTTTTGCACAAGAAAATTCCACATTTAATATCAATCTTTTCAATATTCTTATAGTCAACTTTTGGCAATTGGACATAGATTCCATAATCTAAAGTCTTCCTTTTTATATTTTGTATAGTTTCATGCTTTCTTAGCAAGCTACTTGTGATCATTGAGCCAATAACTAAATCACATTTCATTTCCTGTCACTAACCTCTTTGAACTGATCTCACAAGGCTTTTGAGGAAGCTTTATATAGGTAGCTTCCATGACAATTGAGCCATTAGGAAGCTCTCACTTCCTTAGGTCTCACCTTCCAAATATCTTATTTAGACTTTTCTCTGACAAGTTTGTTGGTGTGTGGTCCAAATGAGTTCGGTGTCAAACAAATGGACTGCCCTTATCCAAATACATTGTTATGTTGGCACCTGACATTGTTCAATCATAGTATAGTTTGTGAAGGATTTATACAACTATTAATCTTTTCTCAAGGTTAATTATGTGAATTGTACGAGACACTCTGAAAATGTGCTCCTTCTCGTGTCAGACACATATCAAATACAATATGAACACTCCAAAATATATTATAGCATACAAAATCAGGTGTAGCATTCGTATTATTGTGTCCGTCATATCAGTATGTGCGTTCCACAAGATGATTGCAAAAGTTAGTAAATTTATATTATTATAAAAGTGTGACATCGCCACAAAGCTCCCATTAATATAGGTTATGTAAGGATTAAAATATACGCAATACTATATCATATAAAAAGTTCAGATTTCATTATAAATTTTTTTGTTCCAAATATGTTTTTACCCGTCTATACTAATTAAAATTGTTTATTAAAATTTAAATAGTGAACTTGGTAATTATGTATTGAGTGTTCATTATTTGCTCATTCATAAATTAATTAATGATGATTTCTACTTCAAAATAGTATTTACACAGGGTATTATCTCATAAATTACTATAAAGTGGATGGCAATTTTTTTCTTCTATATAATTTTTACTTATAGATAGCTAATTAATTGCAAAGGAAATGTTTGTATGTATATTTGTAAAGAATATATATAGTGCCATGTGATTTTGTAAAGTGAAATTTCTTCAGCATTCTTCATCCCATACTGCGACATCTGCTCATCATGCTTCGATAGAATTGTGATACTTTTTAACATCTTTGTATGAATTATTGTCCCATACATTGATCAAACCAAATCATCTTTGGAATCAATTAGGCCTCGTTTGCTTCATGGAAAAGAAATCAATTCATTGCTTCTTCTACTTCTTCTTCTTTTTCTTTGAGAAATTATAATTTCCAGCTATCTTTCTTTTTAGTGTTTGGAAGGGCCAAAAATTAAGAAGGAAAATTGAATCATTAGAGTAGGAAAGTAAATCTTTGGTTCGATGGGAGAAACCATTTTCCCCTTTAGTTTCTCTTTCTTTGGAAATTATTTTTCTTTCCCTCCTCTTTTCCATTGGCATCTAAACATAGGAAATGAATGATTTTTTTTCCAAGACCATGATTCCGTGAAGCAAGCGTGGCCTTAGGTCGGTTGGTTCGCAGAATCATGGGACTCGGAAAGGAAATCCATTACTTTTAGAAAAGTGATTCCCAATGGAAAGAAAATTAAGGAGGAAAATGGTTCTATACATCCAATCAAGGATTCACTTCTGCACATTTAAGTTTTCACTTTTCCTTTCAATTTTTTTGGCATTTTCAAACACCATTTTCAAACACCGGGAAAAAATCGATGGAAATTATTATTTTTTAATGGAAAGGAAACACCAAGGGATAGATTTTATTTCCTTTTCGCTAACCAAACCAGGCCTTAAGGGACACCAAACTTAAAAGGCGTTCTTTAAAATGTGTATGATTTTAGAAGTTCGCTCATGTTTAATAATTATAATAGCAATAACATTGAAACAAAGTCCTAATCTAAACTAATCAATGAGGGTTTTATGTCATAACTATGTAGGCTTGTATTTCTATATATGCCTCATGTAACTCAATTTATTTATGCAATGATATATTGGTGTTCTTGAAGTCTTCTACATCGGGGCTTGGCATGCTCTCTGAATATAGAGGAGTTTGGGAGGATGTCGGGTTAAAGCTCAATAAGGACAAATGCACTGTCTAGTTTTGTAAATGGAGTCAAATAGGAAGGAACGGACGACTATCCTAGGATTCACTAAAGGGGAGCTTCCGGTGAAGTATCTTGGCATTCCATTATTTGTTAATTACGCGAAAGCGGTTGAATGCTCTAGTATTGTGGAGTTTGTCCAAAGACGTACTGGAAAGCCAAAAAAAATCTTTCTTTTGGAAGTAGAATCGAGCTTGTTCGATCAATTATTCTATCAATTATGATTTTTTGGCTTCAGTCTATTCTGTTACCGATGGCCACCATTGACAGACTGGAAAAGTTTTATTCTATTTTTATCTGGAAAGGTGGTATACATACGATTGCTTGGCGGGATTTGTGTCATCCAAGAGAAGAAGATGGTGTTACCCTTCGATCCATGAGCACTATGCATATGGTTATGGGTTAGAAACTAACATGGAGAGAGATACTTACATGATGATTCATTGTGGGCGAATTAGATACGGAACAGATACTTGAAGGGTGCAAACTTCTGGGCGTATCATACTAATTTAAACAAATATTGAAGCATGAAGCAGAGGTAAGTCCTTGGATACAACACATGGGCTACTTGGTTGGGTTGGAGGGCATGCTTATCATGAGGCATACAAAGGTTTCGAGGTGGCGAGCATTATGGATGAAGGCGGGTGGCGGACTTCGGAGCGTAGGTAGGTTCGTGTATGACACGTAGTCAACGAGTTCGAGTGGCCCATAGTCTGTCAAAAGGCACATGGACTTGGTGGGATGCCCTAGTGGCGACTTTATCTCCAGAATTGTGTATAATCAGGCTAGGGAGATACGTGACAAATAGGAGGCGACAGAGGTGGTATGGTGCAAAGGGAGTGCGAAAAAAATGCACTTTTGCCTTTACAAACTTCTTATGGGGAGGCTGCTCACTTTGGATAGGCTTGCTAGGTTTGGTATCGAGACCAGTTCTACTCATTGTGTCATGTGTTGGCGTGACTTGGAAACTTTGAGCCATATTTTTTTTCGAATGTGAGTTCACCAGATGAATTTGGTAGGAGCAGGAGAGGAAGCTTCATGTGTAGTCGAATATGCAATTTGGAATTGAATGATGTTCTTGGCTTTATTGCTGGATGGAAAAGGAATGGTCCGGAGTGGTATATGGAGGCTAGACTCAGGTTGGTATACAACATGATATTTCTTGTATGCGATTACCAAGGGGTCCACCCTAAATGGCTGATTTTCGAATAAGATTTACCTTTTCCAATATGTATATATATATATATATATATATATATATATATATATATATTTAAACCAGCACTCTTTATTAATCAAGGCTCAAAATGCCGAAGCCTGAAAGGAGTACAAGGCAACACGCAAAAAGCCACCAAAAAGGCAGGGGGCAACCGCGCCTGCCAGAACTAATTGTGGAAAGTTTGCCAGAACGCTGGAGGGCTGTGGGAGCACAGTGAGCTCCTTTTGCGACATTGCCGGTGGATTTCCCAAATAAGCTGCTCGGCGGAATATTGGTGACCTTCGTATCTCGCTTTGTTGCGATTCTTCCAAATTACCCAGGTGGCGGCCGCTGCGACGATCTGGTGGCCGTGGGACGCAGCTCCCCAGAGGTCTAGGAGATCGTTAAAGCGCCCGTCTCCTGTAGTGATGTTGTAGGTGCGGTTGAGGAGGCTCCATATTTTGCCGGGGAGGCATCCCTCCCGGAAGATGTGGTCGATGGTCTCCGTCTGTCTATCATCGCAACAATTACAAGCAGACGCCAGGCTGAACTCGATGGTGGTAAGGATCTCATCGGTAGGCAATCTCTTTCTCGTGGCTCTCCAAAGGAAGAAAGACCATTTCTTGGGGATGCACGATTACTAGTATCGCGCAGTGAAGTGCTCTTGGCCGTTCTCGTGGATGACAGCCCTTGCCGATCGCACAGAGAAAACACCGGAAGCTTCCAGCGACCATCTCCACTCGTCCGCGTCGGGGCCTATGGAAAGGCCAAGCTGTTGAATGTTATATATATATATATATATATATATATATATATATATATATATATATATATTTATATATATATATATATATATATATATATATATATATATATATATATACATTGGAAAAGGTAAATCTTAATATACATATATATATATATATATATATATATATATATATATATATATATATATATATATATATATATATATATATATATATATATACATTGGAAAAGGTAAATCTTATATATATATATATATATATATATATATATATATATATATATATATATATATATATAAGATTTAAATATATATATATATATATATATATATATATATATATATATATATATATATATATATATATATATATATATATATACTAGCATATGTGCACGTGCCTTGCATGTATTTTAACATTTCTTAATTAGTTTAGGAAGACCAAAGGGTAGTCTTTCTAATTACTAAGTTGTCCTTATTAAAATTAATGAACAATTTTTAATTAGTATAAGTATGTAAGGGTATTTTCGGAATTCAAAAGTTTCACCATCTAAGTTTTCCTATTATATAGTAGAATAGATATATATATATATATATATATAAATATATATATATATATATATATATATATATATATATATATATAATATAAAGAGATGTCATCACAAATAGGGTTTTCGTCGGACGAACTAGGGTTAGAATTTGGAGGAACTTGGGATCCCGGCTCCTCAAGCAAGGGCCGGGACAAGGTGGGGCTGGTAGGGGGGAAGCGGAAAGGCTACTACGTGAAGAAGATGGAGGGTGATCCATGGTGCAGCGGCGGAGGCGTGGGCCACCATCGCATGGGACCGGATCGACGGGTGGCGGGATGGGGTCGAGGCAGCAGAATCCATAAGAGCGCAGAGCGGGCGCTACTCGCAATGAGGGGACCTCGTATATGAAAGCAGGTGGTGCTAGGTCTCCCCTGCCAAGTGTCCAAATAAAAGTGATTGTGCCGAACGGGGATAGGGGTGGTCCTATGCATAAAACTGGAGGAGCGGGACGTGGTGCGAACAACGGGATGGTAGCAGCAGAGAAAGACAAGGCCACGGTGCAAGCAGGGTGAGTAGAAGGTCGATCATGGACGGAGGTGCGCCTGTCGGATATGAGTCAAACTGGAGATACACTTGAGTATGTATCTCCCAAAGCAGTCGATAGAGAATTACGTGCATCTTTCATAGAAGAAGAGATCCGAGAGGCCTCCTCGTTCTAAACTAACATGATAGTATTATACGTAATAGGAGATCAACCTTTCTATGGACAAATTCGAGCATTTGCGAATCGTGTGTGGAGACCGAAAGGAAGTATGGATTTCTATGCTCGGAAAGACGACTTTTACTTCGTCAAGTTCGGGTTGAGAGAGGACATGGAACATGTTATTCAAGTTGGTCCATGGACCTTCGATGGGAGACTCATTATACTGAAACAATGAAACTAGATGTTCGGTACGAGCGAGAGGTGCTGAATAGCGTTCCAGTGTGGATACGTTTCCCACATCTGCCGATCCAATACTGGATGACCTTCATGGTTACTAAGCTAGCTAGCCTGATCGGGGTGACTATTAAAACTGATGAGGCTACCAGGCGCACTCTCGACTGCTTTACGCAAGGGTATTCGTTGACATAAAGGATGGACAAATGCTACCGCATTAGGTGGCCTATAAAATACCCTCCAGAGAGGTGTTTTATCAAGGTGTCGAGTATGAGTAGGTACTGCCATCTTGTAAACATTGCAGTTGCTTTGGCCACCTAACACAAAACTGTGGGATAATAGGGAGGGACTCTCATCGACAAGAAAATGAAGAGGTGGAGGTGGTGGCCGAAGTACCAATAACTGGAGGATGCCTAGGGGCGGAGGAAGCTTTGGGGGAAGCTCATTGCCATCCGCCAGGTATATTTAGTGGATGCACAGGGCTGGGGACTTTTGGTGAGATGCCTAGTTGTTCTAACCCGGGTATGAATATCCTGTTTAGTCGGGTGATCACAAGGGAAGACCAAATGTATGAGACTAGCTCTACCACAAGGAACGAAGACTTTATGGAGGGTATGGCTGGTCTGAGTGGTGGTGGTCAGGATGCAAACGGTGACGAGGTGATGGCATGCAATCCGGATGAAAGGGGGTTGGTAATTTTTACTGCAGGCGGAAGGAATATAGAGGGGATGACCTCAAGGAGAAGAGCAGTGGACAGGGATAGGGAAGCACAAATGGCGGGCGAGGAAAGTGCAGGACATAGTCACAGTCGAAAGCAACATGCTAGGATGCACAACGAAGATCACGTCCACAACTTCCAGACCCCATTGGAGGATGACTCGATGCTAGTCACTGTGAATCCAGAGTGGGCATGATATCTGCAAGTAGGTGGGCAGCATACAAGTATGGATGGCCATCTTGGGAGGGAGGTCCGAGAAGAGGTTGCAGTTTCCCTAGCTGCATCTCTTGGTATTATGGGAAATCTGTCTAGACGTTAATGTCTACTATAGCATGGAATGTGCGAGGAGCTTGTGCGATAGGGAGATGGCAAGAGATTTGTACTAGACTTTATTGAGAGCACTGTTCGATTTATGCGATCTTGGAGTCAAAAATTAAGTCGGAACGACTATTGAATAGGAGAACGACACCTACTTGGAGTCAGTCACACAAGCTATACCTGTGCAACATGGCACAAATCTGGGTGAGGTGGGACACCGGTCAGTAGGATGGACAAGTTATCCACAGATCAGAGCAGTTGATTGTAATTATCTTCACCAATAGAGGTGGGTTGTAGTTTATGTTAGGAGCTGTATATGGTCATAATGACCAATAAAGGAGGGCAGAACTATGGTAGGAAATAAAGCTTATAAGCTACATGGCAGAGATTAATGGCAGCGGCGTACATATTTCTCTTGTGCTAGTATAGATTTCAACACGATGCTATATCAAAACGAGAAGATGGATGGCAGGGTGGTTCCTGACTCCATCCTCTATGACTTTAGGAGTTGTCTTCTGCAGGCAGTGCTTCATCCACTTGAAAGGAGGGGCACTGTCACGACCCGCACCCGCTTTTCGGGATGCGAATGTGTGCGTATTCATAAATACTAAATAAATTTACAATAATCAAAGATTTACATTTGATTTATAAACATACAATGTCGCACGAAAGAAATAGAAAATGCCACTAAATGAATACTCAACTTTCTAACTAATCTCTAAGTTTTGGCAATCGTATCTCCCCCAAGGATTTGATGCTAAGAGAAGTCACGAATAATCTAAAAATGTTGGTTTCCAGTCAGGAAGAGAATGAGTACATTCTAAAAGCAGTTTCTAATAATTTGACAAAATCTATAAAATAGTAAATAATACTGAAATACACGATGGGTAGATAAACAGAGAATTATGGTATGAAACATGTGAGTAAAAGTAGGAGAGCATGGTAATAAGAAAGTAACAGTAATATACAACTGAAACAAAAATAATAATATAGCAAGACTGCATCTAACTAGTGAGTTGAAATACACTTTCGACATATAAATGGCTAAGGGATAAATCCGGCACCCCGCACTTGAAGTGTGCGACTGATATCAGATACGAATAGACATATGGGACATTTTTGGGTATATTTACACGTCTACTAATATATTTTCCCGCCCGACTAGTACTCATAGATTCAAATATGTCATGAATACGGTAAAATATTGGTAACGAACTACATGTGAAGAATCTATAACTACTTCATCGTGTAACCATCGTATCGAAAATCAACAGAATATCAATATAAAATACTACTAAATACATGAATCATAGAGATGATCAAATATAAAAACTATCAAAAATATACTCGCTTGGGGTCCTTTGCTGGTGAAACCGATAATACCATCACGTTCAAAATAGTCCAGTTGGCTAGGGGTAGCACGCAAAACCAACAACATCCAACCACTCAGTGAGTTACAAGTGTCAAACACCCACAATTGTCTCCGAATACTGAAATAATTATCACGAAGATTTTTGGTATAAAATAAATGTATAAAAATTCCTACCTAAAGGTCCAACAGGAGCAAAATCATAATTCAAATCAAAACAATATCCGTCGTTGGATCTGCTTTGTACCGAAAAGCGTGCCAGTACCTACGATCTCTAAAGTCATCAAACTATATGTCTACGGGTCCGATTTGATGATATGAACTCAACCATATGTTCAAAGTTAGATTTCGGTGGGTCGTACACAAATTCGCCCGATGGATCGGGTCACAGGCCCGCCAAAATAGCGTTTCGATCGACCTTCTCAGAATTAGACCAAACTTGGATCATAGGACCAGAAAATAACACGGTCCTGATGGCTCAAGTTGTGTATCGAGTTGACGAACGTACACGAAGTTATGGACTAGTTTGTAATGGGGCTGATAAGGGGTATCTCGACCAATACGCCTCGATTTTGTCGCGCATGCACAACGAAATCGAGTTTTGTCGAATCCCACATGTCGACAACATCTATATACATCTTTTGCTGCTCATGGGTTGTGATCATGTCGCCCAGTTTGTCGGACCGCACGTCGTATTGAAGAATTTTTCCAAAAATCTAATTTATGAAAACAAGTTTTTCTTAAATTTCAAAACTATTTTTACAACGATTTAGTAAACGTAAAATAAAACTAAAAGAGGGGTTTCAATTACCTATAGGTTGTTTACAAAAACCCTTCAAATAGATATTTGAATCTGTCGATAGATATGCTACAATTTGTCTTCCAAAATAGCGTACCGGGTAGTTTTCTTGCTGTCCTGTTTTTCGAAGAAATCGGGTTTTGTCTTGATTTCGTTTTGATCTTTCATCGAATCCGAATCAGTTCGATCTGAAACTGGGGGGGTTCCTAGATGGTTATATGGGTTGGGATTTTATGGAATCAAAATTCGTTGAATATATACGGAGAAACAAGGCGAAGAAGATGGGTACCTCGCGCCTATGTTGTTGTTATTGCGCCTGCGGCTATTGCTATGGTACTGCCATGCCGACAACAGCCACCATGCGTGATAGTGCTGGCGCAGAGGCTAGGTTGTGGTTTATGAGGTGTTCGTTAGGGTTTTCAAGGAATTTCTCTTCATTGATAATGTTCATAAAGGGAGAGGGCGAGGTATCGGGTCGGGCTTCTGTTCTGTGGGGGGAGTCGAGAGTTGGGTTGTATTATTTCGCAGGAAACAGTACGCCTAGCCTTATTTATTTTCCTTGTTTTGTTTTTACATATATATATTGACCATGTTTCATCAAGGAAGTAAGAGAGGTCTTGGTCAAGCATAACCAGAAATAAATTGGTACAACGGGATTCCAATCATAGCATAACATAGGCTACGAAGATATATGGTTAAGGGATTTATGGAACGAGGATTAGTGGACCATGAGATGGATACTACATAATAGGTATAGGGACCTATTTCATAATGTTTGGTTTTATAGTCCAAATATGGCAATATGCATAGATGGGTTTAACTGGGTCTCAATGGGTTCCCTAATTGGACATCAATCTTTGATTGAATGAACCTTGGATTTTAAACTATATTGGCTGGACAAGATACCATAAAAATCATTCTGAACCATTCCTATTAGGTTAGGATAACCAAGAATAAGTTCCAACTCAAGTGGTTGGGCTAATTACCAGTCGGGTTGGTTAACTAGGTTACTAAAGCCCAAAAATGCGTCTTCTGTGACTGTTGTGTTTAAGTAGCACAAGTGGACTCAATTGAGTGGCACATTAGTGGCATGTGCGTAGTGGGCTTCGAGTAGATCACAACCATATATTGGGTTGAAAGGTTTGAGTCGAGGTTGAGTCTCTAATTGTAGTCAGAAAGTATATCGATATGATGGTAAGGGTTATCGTTTAGCCTTTTTGACCTGAAAGTCGTATCATAAAAATAGAGTACAAGGGGACGTGTTTGAGTTGGACATGATATGCCTAAACGGAGGTGGACTTGTCTAGATTTTGTATATGAAATTCGTTGGGAGGTAACAACTAGTATTATGCTCCGAATATCAATGTCACGGTAAGGGACACAAAAGATCTAAATAGAAAATGGGTGTTTATGAGGCACTAACTTGTCATCCTAGTGGGAACCAAATTATCCTAATCAATCAGTAATCCCAGTAAAACTAAAATTAGAGGGCTTACAATCTATACATTTCAGAAATTTCCTTCATCGAAATTAAACTAAGTTACGATCCTATGATTAATGGAGTTAGAAAATTCAGGTTGTCGTACTTGACCTTCGATTATAAAATAATAATACAAGATGTAATAGAGAATTAGATACGATAGATATGAATCAAGTTATAAGATAGTTCTCCGATTTAAGATAGATGGAAAATGATTGTGTATATACAACTTTCAGGGCCATATGTAGTATGACGATCTAAGGAGGATATTATGTGTCTATCTTCTCTCAAATACGAGCATTTGGTTTTTCGAATTAAGTAAAGGCAAAAACAATAAAGAGTTCGAGGAAGAGGGTTACAGGGTGCACTGGGTTTTGATCATGATCAACCTTTCTACCTTTGTTGTTTATTGGTTGGACTCGCTGAATTTCTGTCACGACCGCACCCAGTGTAGGGCACGAGAAGTGGGTACGTCCAGCCTACGCCCCAGTGTCAACGGTAGAACGCTGTTCTAGGTCACAAATAAAACTAAATATAATATGATATACTCTCCGTACGGAGGACAATCACAGCAGGATACAACTCAATCACCAAAACTAGAAGTAGCACGATAAGATAACTATGAATCCACAAGAGAAGTACAACAGAGAGAAATAAATCTCGGTGTTATCAACACCAACTCAAACAAGCATAAAATAAATACAACTCAAGACAACTGAAAATAAAATAAGAAAAACTCTAGCCATCTACTCCAACCTCGACTGTGTCTCCTCTAGGCTAGCAAGTAACCTCCAAGCTATCTGTAAAATTTATCAACAAGTCCAATCAGAACGGGAGCGAGCACAGTACATCTCACGTAGTTCATGTCATGATAGGAATATAAAGCATGCAATAGAGTAAGATACATGAATCGCTGAAAGAAATGATATAAAATAAAGAGATGATTGTAATAGAAATATCTACTATAAGTAAAGAACTAACAGTGAATTAGTGATTTAGAGTACAAGATAGACATGTGAACGGCTTGATAATAAACATGAGAGTTTGTACATGGCTATACTACTTTGGAAATATTTATATGACCATTTCTACTCCCCCATCCCCAATCAATACACAAGGATCCGTTCAAGTTATGTTATTGTATATGATATCACATGGGGGCCCATAAATGGGTGCACATGAATGTAAACATTGGGGCTCCGTAAACATGAGAGTACATGAATCATGAGAGTGCACATGAATGGTGAAAGCACAAGAATACATGATGAAAGTGAAACGCACATGACATGATGTATCCGATGCTCCCGAGGGGGACAACATCACATAAAAAGATCTATATAGTACTAATCCGTGTTACCATCGTGGCAGCATCAAGTAAAGTAATCTAGAGCAAGAATATAAGTCCTAGCAAGTATGAAACGGTCAGAGAATGTACTCGCCTGATACCCTGAACAGCTGATATGAAAAGATGGCCAACTGGAGTCACAGAGTCCTAGTTAGAGTAACACAGGTTATAAAGAGTTCAATTTATATGGTAATTGAAATTATAATGCAATCTACATGAGTCTAAGTCAATCTAGATCAAAGTCAACTCTTGGTCAACTCTGATCAACTATAAAGTCAAACTAGGTCAACTCTAGTCAACTGTGGTCAAACTAGCTAGGGTTGGATCAACAATGGTCAACTAGTCTAGGTTAGTCAATTCTAGGTCTAAACAAACTAAGTCTATGCAAATCAAGTATCCAAGATAGCTACTAACTCATAGCCTAAGTCACTTGCTAAACTAAGCACAAAACTAAACCATAAGCTAACAAGGCACACAAACTTAGTCATATAATGTATATATATATATTATTCACATTCACATATTCATATACATAGATATATATAGGAAAGATATATATATAGGCACATACATACATACATACATACATATATATATATATATATATATATATATATATATATATATATATATATATATATATATATATATATTAAAATATATATATATATATATATATATATATATATATATAGAAAGAGAGAGAGAGAGAGAATGGGAGGTAAAAGAGTAAGTGAGTGTGTGTGTGTGTGTGTGTGTGTGTGTGTGTGTGTGTTTGGCATGTGTGTGAAAGAATATGTGTTAATGTTATCAGATTTAGTGATAGGTAGGTGTATGTGACATGGATACATGGTGTCAAATGGTGTATGAATGCATATGTAAAAGGTTATAGGTTAACTCAGTTTATAGAAATGCATACATTCATACTTACATTACATACATGAATACATACATATCATGTATACATACATACATTTCATACATGCCTATATGCATATCTTATATGCATACTTGCATTCATTCGTGCACCTATACATACATACATAGATGCATACATACATACATTGCATACATGCCTATACACATATCATATACGCATACTTGCATTCATTCATGCACCTATACATACATACATAGATACATACATACATATCATGTATACATACATACATTGTATACATGCCTACATACATATGATATATGCATACTCTACATTATATTACATTCATTCCTGCATACGTGCATACATATAATATATGTATACAAACTCATATATTTAACTTAAAATATATGTGAATACATACATTACATTACCTTAACACATATATATATATCATTCATTCATATCCCATATACATGCATACTTCAGTTCAGGCATTATATCCATTCAAATATCATATAGTTGCATACATATACTTATTTTTATTACATACATGTCATTCATGCATATTACATACTTACATGTATCTATACATTATATACATTGTATACAACATGTAAAAATATAAGAGGAAAAAAAGGGGGAAAACTGAAATGGAAAGGGAAGGGAAGAAAAATATAAGGAAAAGAAAAAATAGAGGACATATACATACTTGCATCATATATTCTATGTTATCATACATGCTATCATTATATATTACATTACATTATGTATACATTGTGCATTCATATCTATCATTATATGTATACCTTGCATTCATATCTAGCATTTATTATGTACTTGCATGCATACATTGTATATCATTCTTTTATTCATGCATTGCTTACATACATTACATTGATTGTATTCCTACATGCTTGCATTCAACCATATATAGACATTAATGTAAATAGGATACATATCGTATATATATATATTATTTCATTCATCTAACATATCATGCATTACATACTCTACACTCATTTAATATCCATACTACATAGGCTCATAGGTTACACAAAATGCCTATATCGTATAGTCACTCTTCTACTTAAAACCAATACTGTACCAATTGGGCCTTCACTAAATTCTAGGATTAAAGTATGTCGTAGCCCTTCATGTTAGCTTTTTGAAACTTCAAACGGGTCGTATTTTTATGTCTGAAAGCTCCCGGAATCGCAAAAACACCAAAACACGTTTGTCTTTCGGACAGCTGATACTCAAATAGTTTTACAGAAAGTTGCAGAATAATTTTGGCTTATTAAAATATATATTTGGAAAACTAACTTCGATACGGTTCTTTTAGAAAAAAAGGGAGATTAATCAGAGTTCTAAGCTAAAGGTTATAACATTTCTAAGTTGCTTTGGTTAATAAAAACGTGAATTAATATTATGACGAATTTGAGTTGTTTTGGACAAAAGAAACACATGTAGGCTAAGATACTTGGATACCAATATAGGTATCCAAATGAAACTCATTCTAACCATCCTAACTAAGATCAATCCACTCTCTAACCATTCTAAAACTGAATTTAAATATCTATTTAAACTATTATCATATATACATACACATGGGGTGTCCTAATTTGGGATCTATCAAGTAGGATACAAGACACATATCTAAAATTCTCAAGAGAGCTCCAAATGGCCTCAAATTTGAATCTAAATGGGGTACATGCATGGGGGTGGATCCTATGGATTCAAAACTAACTAATATGCATAGTAAATCAATTTATAAGGTTGGTTTTACATATTGGGAGTGGAATCCCAATGATACTCCCAAGGACACGGCTCCGACACGAAGATCTTCCAAAAAGGACACTCATCCTTGTACTTTGCTCCAAATCTTTGCTAGCACCCTCCTTTGGTAGTATGAGAAGGTTGGATGAAAGTTTTGGTGGAGGGATGTAAGGATTTGGAGATCAAATCAAAGAGAAAAGCTCTCTAATTTGGGGAAGAACACTTTGTGAAGGAAAAGAGGCAAGATAGAATAAAATGAAAGGAATGGAGGCTAACCTACCTATAGTGGCTGCCATTAAACCTTATTTGGGCCTTGGAGGAAAGCCCAATAAGGCCTCAACTAGTCATCTTGGTTAATTTTAAGTTAGGTTCAAGTTTGGGATCAAAAGGGTTAAATTTAAGGCTCTAACTTAACCAATCTAACAAGTGGGATTAGTCTAAACTCACTAACTTAATTAGTGGGGTTTGTGGGCCATAACTAACTAATCTTGGGATCTCGTCTACAGTCTAAGCTACCCGGGTCACTAACACAAGTCGAAACGAAACGAAACTCAAACCCGACTAAACAAATCCCGTAAAATCAATATTAAAATATAAAAATTCCCAAAATATTAAAATATAAAAAATGACCAAAATCACAATACATCAATTCAATATTATTAAAATAATCTAAAATTTACCTGTTAATCAAAATCCTAAATAATTCAAAAGTCACAAAATGACCAAAATACCCTTAGCCTAAAAAGTTGTAAATAGTCATTCTAATCACATGGTTAGGTCCCATGGTCATGTTTAGTCTCTAGGCTCAACAGTTCTAGGGTTCACTAGCTAACACATCAAAATTATAATTCACCAGTATTAAATTAATTAAAAAATTCTCATAAATCATAAATCCTATTATTAAATAATAAACTTTTACAAAAGTTTAAAATTATCCTCATTTTAGAAAAGTTGGTGTTACAAGTCTACCCTCCTTAAAAAAATTTGTCCTCGAAATTAATATGGTCGTACTTCTTCTAGAGTCTCGTCCCCAACAATCAAAGTCTCAGAACTTACATAAATCATACAATTTAAAAGAATGGCATACAGGGTCATGGCATACGGTGGAAGTTGAAAGTCTCATCTAGGTATACTTGTCATGCTAAACCAAAACGGTCATAGGGTATCAAAATATACAAGCAATCTGGGGTGCTAAACTGAAAAAGTTACAGAAATAACAAATCATCAAGGCAGTAAGGCAGTCTACCATCCTATATGAAAACTGGTAAATATTAAAAATAAAATAAAGATAACTAGTAATTATCTATAAAGGGTTACTATTCAAAGAAAAATTAAAATTAAAAGTTAAAAGAACGAAAGTCAATAGCATTGAAATCCAATCACAATATATATTAAGAAAATTTAGTCTCGATACGATCTAAGTTGATCAATTCTGGGTAATCAAATTTGGACAAGGTCATCGAAGTCTGAGCACGAGCATACAAGGATGGAGATTCAGGTCACAATTAAGTTTAATTCAATTGAGTACGACCCAAGATATTAATATGATAAGAAAAGATGATCAAAGTCGATTGGCCGTGATTAAGGGAGCTAGGATTCAATGATATTAAAAACTTTTAAAGGGTGATTAAAAGATATGGAATAAGTCAAATTTTTTCTTTTAAAGAAAAAACAAGAGAAAAGATTTCATAGGAAAGTCAAGTTAATCATCTTTCTCTGATATTATCAAGTTTATCATTTGTCAATCATACTTTTATCTCACAAATTCCAATATAAAAATCAACCTTTATATGACTACCATCAAAATTATATCCTTCCGTCATAAAGATTTGACCTTGCCATGACCACCATAGGCTAAATTTCTAAGTTCCGAAGCATTATTCATGAAGCATACCCTTCTTACTAGGAATCAAACTGACCACTTAATCATCATAAATCTAAATTCTTCCACTTTGTCCTAAATTGGATCTGAAGCCTCTAAATCAAGTTTTATGTAATCCTTGAACTTATTCAATTCACTCTCCTTGTATTATTTAAATCTAAACCACTAGGCCTTACAAAACTTATTCTTTATTATAAATTCAACCTTCATATTTCCTTCAACGTACACCTTCAATATTATTCTCCTAAAATTTAAAATTGTCACAAAATCTCTATATTTTATATAACTCAAAATCCTTGCATTTTTTCTGCTTCTAGCCATTTCTTATAATATCTTATTCAATTTCGTATCATCATTACATATAGTTAAAACTCTTCTCTATTACTAAATTTCTAAATTTAACATCATAGCCTTAAAGTGTAACGTCTCAAGAATCAATAACCAAAATTTATCCAAGTTCTCAAAACTATGTTGACCTCGAATATCCTCATCAATTATGAAATACAACTATGAATTATTCATACCCAAAAGATTTCTCTAGGTATGATTGTTCCTAAAATTGATAATATAACTCTCTTGATTTTATCCTCAAATTCAGTCGCATCTCTATCCCAAACCTATACTAGGTCCATCATATTATACCCCTAGCAAAATTTTCACAAGATAACAAATCAAGTCTTTTCCGAGTTAGATGATTTACGTTACTTCCTCGACCATTCGAAGGTAAAAAGATATAGAGATTCAAGGGTTTCAAAGTATAGCTGACAGAATTAGATACGAGACAGGTAATTGATGTAATCAGGACATTTTTATAAATGGTATTACAAGAAATAATGGCAAGAAAAAATAATGATAAAATCTGTTCTTCATCAACTGTTAAAAAAAACCATTTAAGATAAAATCTGATACCATACACATCTTCCTGAAATCATGTTGTCAGAATTTCGTCACGCCAGTAAGCATAGCTGCAATAAATAATAGAGTCCATAACGAAGGTATACACCCTATAGTCATGTTATCTAGAATTCTTACCACGCCACCTGGTATGGCTGTAAGAAAATCTAGATTTCATAACTAGGATAAGTATATCTAAATCAGGCTCTACGTCCTTGTCATGCTAGCAAATATTACTGCGATAAATTCTAAACTCCATAAATAAAGTAGACTTTTACCTTTCTTACTGTCCTTATCAAGTATGTTATCAGATTATATCTTAATTCTAGAAAAATGTATAATATATATATATATATATTTATATATATATATATATATATATATATATATATATATATATATAAACTCAAATTCAACAACTAACATCAAGATTCAAAATTCAACAATAATCCATCAAAAATCAAATTCAATAACAGGAAGTAAGGGTGAATCAAATCAAGGAAAAAAGAGATTTCAAATCGAAGTTAAAATAAGATTCTCAAGGGTCGTCCCAGGAATCTCTCAAAAAATTCTAACAGTGATTGAGCATCCTCTCATTCTAACACCTATTCTTTATCTCTAATCGCAAGTGCGCAGCAGTACAACTAATCGTCGTACTACCATGACTTTGCATAAATACGAATCTCGACCTGCATGGACCACCACTAAAAATGTATCACGACCCATACCCAGTGTAGGGTACGAGAAGTGGGTACGTCCAACCTACGCCGCAGTATCGACGGTAGAACATTGTTCTAGGTCACAATTAAAACTAAATACAATATGATATACTCTCCGTACAGAGGACAATCACAGCAGGATACAACTCAATCACCAAAACTAGAAGTAGCACGATAAGATAACTATGAATCCACAAGAGAAGTACAACAGAGAGAAATAAATCTCGGTGTTATCAACACCAACTCAAACAAGCATAAAATAAATATAACTCAAGACAACTGAAAATAAAATAAGAAAAACTCTATCTATCTACTCCAACCTCTACTGTGTCTCCTCTAGGCTAGCAGGAAACCTCCAAGCTATCTGTAAAATTTATCAACAGGTCCAGTCAGGACGGAAGCGAGCACAATACATCTCACATAGTTCATATCATGACAGGAATATAAAGCATGTAATAGAGTAACAGACATGAATCGCTGAAAGGAAGGACATGAAATAAAGAGATAATTGTAATAGAAATATCTACTATAAGTAAAGAACTAACAGTGAACTAGTGATTTAGAGTACAAGATAGACATGCGAATGGCTTGATAATAAACATGAGAGTTTGTACATGGCTACACTACTTTAGAAATATTCACATGATCATTTCTACTCTCCCATCCCCAATTAATACACAAGGATCCGTTCAAGTTATGTTATTGTACATGATATCACATGGGGGCCCATAAATAGGTGAACATGAATGTAAACATGGGGGCTCCGTGAATATGAGAGTACATGAATCACGAGAGTGCACATGAATGGTGAAAGCACAGGAATACATGATGAAAGTGAAATACATATGACATGATGTATCCGATGCTCCCGAGGGGGACAACATCGCACGAAAAGATCCATATAGTACTAATCTGTGTTACCATCATGGCAGCATCAAGTAAAGTAATCTAGAGCAAGAATATAAGTCCTAGCAAGTATAAAACGGTCAGAGAATATACTCGCATGATACCCTGAACAGCTGATATGAAAAGATGGCCAACTGGAGTCACAGAGTCCTAGTTAGAGCAACACTGGTTGTAAAGAGTTCAATGTATATGGTAATTGAAATTATAATGTAATGTACATGAGTCTAAGTCAATCTAAGTCAAAGTCAACTCTTGGTCAATTATAAAATCAAACTAGATCAACTCTAGTCAACTGTGGTCAAACTAGCTAGCATTGGGTCAACAATGGTCAACTAGTCTAGATTAGTCAATTCTAGGTCTAAACAAACTAAGTCTATGCAAATCAAGTATCCAAGATAGCTACTAACTCATAGCCTAAGTCACTTGCTAAACCAAGCACAAAACTAAACTATAAGCTAACAAAGCACACAAACATAGTCATATAATGTATATATATTATTCACATTCACATATTCATATACATAGATATATATAGGAAAGCTATATATAGGCATATATATATATATAGAGAGAGAGAGAGAAAAGGAGAGGTAAAAGAGTAAGTGTGTGTGTGTGTGTGTGTGTGTGTGTGTGTGTGTGTGTGTGTGTGGCTTGTATGTGAAAGGATATGTGTTAATGTTCTCAGATTTAGTGATAGGTAGGTGTATGTGACATGGGATACATGGTGTTAAAGGGTGTATGAATGCATGTGTAAAAGTTTATAGGTTAACTCAGTTTATAGAAATGCATACCTATATACTTATATTACATACATAAATACATACATATCATGTATACATACATACATTGCATACATTCCTACATACATATCTTATATGCATACTTGCATTCATTCGTGCACCTATACATACATACATAGATGCATACATATATATCATATATACATACATACATTGCATACATGCCTACACACATATCATATATGCATACTTGCATTCATTCATGCACCTATACATACATACATAGATGCATACATACATATCATGTATATATACATACATTGCATATATGTCTATATACATATCATATATGCATACTCTACATTATATTACATTCATTCCTGCATACATGCATACATATAATATATGCATACAAACTCATATATTTAACTCAAAATATATGTGAATACATACATTACATTACCTTGACACTTATATATATCATTCATTCATATCCCATATACATGCATACTTCAGTTCAGGCATTATATCCAGTCAAATATCATTAAGTTGCATACATATATATACTTATTTTTATTACATACATATCATTCATGCCTATTACATACTTACATGCATCTATACATTATATATATTGTATACAACATATAAAAATAGAAGAGAGAAAAAATGAAATGGAAAGGGAAATGAAGAAAAAATGTAAGGAATAGAAAAAACAGAGGACATATACATGCTTGCATCATATATTCTACATTACCATACATGCTATCATTATATATTACATTACATTATGTATACATTGTGCATTCATATCTATCATTACATGTATACCTTGCATTCATATCTAGTATTTATTATATACTTTCATGCATACATTGTATATCATTCTTTCATTCATGCATTTATGCATTGCTTACATACATTACATTGATTGCATTCATATATGCTTGCATTCAACCATATATATACATTAATGTAAAGAGGATACATATCATATATATCATTTCATTCATCTAACATTTCATGCATTACATACTCTACATTCATTTAATATCAATACTACATAGGCTCAAATGTCTATATCGTATAGTCACTCTTCTACTTAAAACCAATACTGTACCAATTGGGCCTTCACTAAATTCTAGGATTAAAGTATGTCGTATCCCTTCATGTTAGCTTCTCGAAACTTCAAACGGATCGCATTTTCATGTTCGGAAGCTTCCGGAATCGCGAAAACATCGAAACACGTTTGTCTTTCGGACAGCTGACACTCAAATAGTTGTACAAAAAGTTACAAAATGATTTTGGCTTATTAAAATATATATTTGGAAAGCTAACTTCGATACGGTTATTTTAAAAAAATGGGAGATTAATCGGAGTTCTAAGCTAAAAGTTATGACATTTCTAAGTTGCTTTGGTTAATAAAAACGTGGATGAATATTATGACGAATTTGAGTTGTTTTGGACAAAATAAACACATGTAGGCCAAGATACTTGGATACCAATATAGGTATCCAAATGAAACTCATTCTAACCATCCTAACTAAGATCAATCCACTCTCTAACCATTCTAAAACTGAATTTAAATATCTATTTAAACTATTATTATACATACATACACATGGGGTGTCTAATTTGGGATCTATCAAGTAGGACACAAGACACATATCTAAAATTCTCAAGAGAGCTCCAAATGGCCTCAAATTTGAATCTAAATGGGGTACATGCATGGGGATGGATCATATGGATTCAAAACTAACTAATATGCATAGAAAATCAATTTAGAGTGTTAGTTTTACCTATTGAGAGTGGAATCCCAATGATACTCCCAAGGACACGACTCCGACACGAAGATCTTCCAAAAAGGACACTCCTTCTTGCACTTTGCTCCAAATCTTTGCTAGCACCCTCCCTTGGTAGTATGAGAAGGTTGGATAAAAGTTTTGGTGGAGGGATGTAAGAATTTGGAGATCAAATCAAAGAGGGAAGCTCTCTAATTTGGGGAAAAAAACTTTGTGAAGGAAAAGAGGCAAGATGGAATGATATAAAAGGAAAGGAGACTAAACTACCTATAATGGCTGCCATTAAATCCTATTTAGGCCTTAGGGAAAGCCCAATAAGGCCTCAACTAGTCCTCTTGGTTAATTTTAAGTTAGGTTCAAGTTTGGGATCGAAATGGTTAAATTTAAGCCTCTAACTTAACCAATCTAACAAGTAGGATTAGTCTAAACTCACTAACTTAATTAGTGTAGTTTGTGGGCCATAACTAACTAATCTTGGGATCTCGTCTACAGTCTAAGCTACCCGGGTCACTAACACGTCGAAATGAAACGAAACTCAAATCCGACTAAACAAATCCCGTAAAATTAATATTAAAATATAAGAAGTCCCAAAATATTAAAATATAAAAAATGACCAAAATCATAATACATCAATTCAAATATTATTAAAATAATCTAAAATTTATCAATTAATCAAAATCCTAAATAATTTAAAAGTCACAAAATGACCAAAATACCATTAGCATAAAAAGTTGTAAATAGTCATTCTAATCACATGGTTAGGTCTCCATGGTCATGGTTAAGTCTCTAAGCTCAACAGTTCTAGGGTTCACTAGCTAACACATCAAAATTATAATTCATCAGTATTAAATTAATTAAAAAAATTCTCATAAATCATAAATCCTATTATTAAATAATAAATTTTTACAAAAGTTTAAAATTATCCTCATTTTAGAAAAGTTGGTGTTACAAGTCTATCCTCCTTAGAAAATTTTGTCCTCGAAATTAAGATGTTCGTACTTCTTCTGGAGTCTCGTCCCCAACAATCAAAGTTTCAGAACTTACATAAATCATACAATTTAAAAGAATGGCATATAGGGTCATGGCATACGGTGGCAGTTGAAAGTCTCATCTTGGTATACTAGTCATGCTAAACCAAACAGTTATAGGTATCAAAACATACAAGCAATCTGGGGTGCTAAACTGAAAAAGTTACAGAAACAACAAATCATCAAGGCTGTAAGGCATTCTACCATCCTATATGAAAACTAGTAATTATCAAAAATAAAATAAAGATAACTAGTAATTAAATTCACCAATTTTAAAAAATGGTCATGGTTAGTCTCTAGGCTCAACAGTTCTAGGGTTCACTAGCTAACACATCAAAATTATAATTCACCAATTTTAAATATTATTAAATTAATTAAAAATTACCATAAATCATAAATTCTATTATTAAATAATAAACTTTTACAAAAGTTTAAAATTACTCTCATTTTAGAAAAGTTGGTGTTATAATTTCAAGCCTAGAGGAAACATTCAGTTGCACATATTTATGTGAGTGACATCTTCATTCTCAATTCATTTATTATTATCTGTGTATTTTGATATTCATATAAACTTATTTTCTACTAGTGGGCTTAAAATATCTTATATTGGTGGAAAAAGATCAATGCAGAAGCTAACATGGAAAACTTTCAAGTTAATCAAAATGATATAGGACTTAATAGCTATATAATCATCGTTGTGATATTTTTTTGCTACTAAATAATATATTTATGCAGTGTCCAAAGCAAGCAGGGGGATTTAAATGTGGGTATTTTGTTCTCAAGTTCTTCAGGGAACTTATGGAGGACTGTTCTGTGTCGTTCGAGACAAAGGTAAATTATTCATGAATTTAATCCTTAATTACTATTTTAAAATTATAGAAATGTAACCATTTTTTCCTAACCGTTCAGTTAAAACAGTTGGCTGAAAAATCAACATACACAAGAGAGAAAATAGATGAAGTCCGGTGCGAACTCATCGAATTTATTGCCTCTCATATGACTACATGAGAGTTGAGGTACTTCTTACTTGTAGATGTTGGAATTATTCAATAATTAAGGGGCCACACATGTAAAATTAATTGTGTTTAGGCTATCTAAATAATTAAGCTAAATTAAAATGGTCTATTTGGAAATTGGCTTAAGGGTATAATTGTCATGGAATTAATGTGTAGATACCGGAGATAATTCTAATTTGATGAGGGGCCAAACTAGAAATGTCAAAACATATAAATATATGTATTCATTAGGGTTATGGTCCCCAACTTATACGGCCACCAAAAGAGAGGTTCTCTTTTTCTCTTCTGCATTCCCATCAACAGAAAGAGAGGGACAAAGGATTCGTGTTCTCTTTGTCATTAAGGGTCGTAGCAAGTTGGAAGATCGAACCCCATAAAAGGACGACCGCTTCAATATCCATCAAGCCTAGCAATAGATTTAGGTACACTTTCGTAATTTTTATTATGTTCTTCATCTCATGAATCGACATGGTACAATAATTTCTAACAAGTGGTATCAGAGCCACCCTTGTTTGATTCATGAGTTTGAAATTTTTATATTCAATTTTTGTTGGTGTTCAGAAATCCAAGATCGTTAGATCTAATTTTATTTAGGATTCTGATTGTTCTATGGAAGCTTTTATTATTGACCGAGCATTTTTATATATATATGAAGAATCTGGTCTCAATTGCTTCCAGATGTCTATGAATTTTGCAAAATAATTGCTTAAGATTTCGAAACCAAAAGAGTAACGTGCTAGCATGCTTCACGTTTCTTGCTACTGCTACTTGAGGTGTCCATGAATTTTTCTTTTTCGAACGCTTTCATTCATGAATTTTTCATCTTTGAAAAATACGAATTCAATTAAGCATTATTAGTGCAAACTTTTATGGCTAACCCGTTGTTATTATGCTACTCCTACTATATTGATTTGGTAGGTACGGCCATAATAAATGTTAACATTGGTTTGTATGCATCTTAAGTGAATTCGTTTTTTCTAGCCACAGAAGTAATTTTGCATCTTAAATGTTATCATTGATTTGTTGCCAATTTGTAACTCCCTACAATCAATTTTGGTAAATTTTGAGAGTGTTTCCTAAATTCCTAGTTGGAAGTGTAGTATTGCTTTATATGAAAATGAAAATTAGTTTTAATAAAACTATTTTATAATGAATTAATTTTTACTTTAGATATAAAGTTCTCCCTTAAAGATTTATCTTGGTGAAATGGTTAATTTGTATTATTAACTAGTTATGATTTATTGATTTAGCTATAATTATTAAATTTCATTCTTGACTAGTACTCATGGTTGCTAAATTCTGTTTACTAAGTACTGGTAGATATGTACTAATTAGTGGCTAACAATATTGCTAATCTTTTTACTATTGGGATGAAATATTTGATTAGTTATACAATTAGCATTTTGGTTGTCATTTAGTTAGGATTAGTTAATATTGGCTAAGGGTTAGTTAGAAATTATTTATGGGTTAGTTGGGGGTCCTTGCTATGACCCCTAGATCTATTACTATTTACACTAGTGCCACTCTTAAACTTGTGGAACACTCCACTCTCCTTCTATACAATATTTGGACTCCTAATTTTACTACACAGAAATTTTTTTTCCACACTCTCCTATCTCTCCCTCTTTGCTCTGCTAGCCAGCTGAGCTCTGCCGCATGCCGTCGTGTCTGGCCATACTCCGGTGACCTCCCCGAAGCATCACTCTTTTCTTCCCTATCTCTTCCCGATATTGCAGCAGCCATTACTACCATCATCAACAGTCTCCATGACTCCTCACCGCTCCACCACCCGATCTATCATCCACTCCCCAGCTGAGATCCGGCCGTGTCGGTCGTGTTCTGGTCACCGTAACAACCCTCAGCCAATCATCAGCATCAACCATCTCCATCAGTTTCGATCATCACCACCATGACTCCGCCACCATATATACGCTACCGTACCTTTCAATTCTCCACTGCTCTGAAGCCTCCACCTCATCGCATCCTCGTGACCGAACCCCACTGCACGAGTCTACCACCACACTAGACCCCTTCGTCGGTGCCTCCTCTGTTTCAGATCTGACCCGGAGTTGCAGATCCGGTGAAGCGCCACCGTCATCCGCCTCCATGCGTCGCCCGATCTCGTCCAAGGGATGCCATCACCGGCAACCCTAGGCCAGTGTCTCTGGTGTCTCCACTGCTCGGACGACTGATGAGTGCTCAACGGGTTCCTCTGGATCCGCCTTGGTGGCCATTTGATGGTCGACGGTGTCGTTGCAGGGCCGGCCCTGGCCCAGGGCGGCCAGGGCGACCGCCCAGGGCCCCACAAAATTTGGGGGCCCAAAAAAATTAATTTAAATGTATATATATATTAGTAATCTTATATTGAAAATAGAACTAATATATAATATGATCCTCCTTTATCACAAAATATTTGTGGTGTAGTGGTAGTTTGTTATACTTGTACACAAGAGATCCTAGGTTCTAGTCTTAGTTGTTTCATTTTTTAGTTCAATTTTTTTATATTATATATGGGCCTCATTTTAAAAATTTGCCTAGGGCCCCCATTAACTCAGGGCCGGTCCTGTGTCGTTGACGAATACTTCTCTGACCGCCTCTGTCCGGATCGAACATTTGGGGGGACAGCTGTCACAAGTGTTCTCCGTCACCTCCACGCAACTGGCCGCCGTCTCGGAGTTCCAGCGCTAGTGGGCCACTCGTCTTCTCCAAGTGTCCCGGGCGTCGCCTTTCTAGTTGTGATCAGCTACCGCGTCCGTAGTCCTTCGCCGAGCGTGGATTAGCCGTCGAGTCTTCTCAGCCGCCGTGCTGCTTCATCGCACCACCTCGCGATGACCTCGGTGAGCCCCTATTTTCTTCCCCCGCTGGATCCCTTTTTCTTTCCCTATTCTCAGCCGCCAGCGTTTTACTTCTTCTCTCTTCCTGGGTGGGGTTTAAAAAAAAAAAACCTAACGAATAGTTGGTGGCCATGGGCCAATCCATAAGTAAGTTTAATTGTTATTATTTTTTTAGTTTGATTAAGATCGGCTGGTGGCTTCAATCCGATTGCATGGGCCTGGGTTTCAAGGCCCGGTTAATTTAAGTTAATTACTAGCTATTTTTGAGTTTTGGCAATAAGTTATGCTTATGCCTTTAGTTATTATCTTAAGTATTAATTACTAACACTTATTCTGGGTTTGGGCTGCGGCCAGTAAGAATAATTTTAGGGATTTCTATTAAAATAATTTTGAGGATTAGGCTAAGCCATTTAAATGACTAAGTTGGATCCAGATCCCAAGTTATGCTATATGTATTAATTGCTAAATATTAGTTTTCTTTTTATTATTATTTTTACTCTATTGTCTTTATTGTTAATAATCTTTCTAATAATGTTTGGTAAATGTTTGGTTAATATATATATATTTCATTATAAAATTGTTCCTAATATTTAGTTTTAAGTATCATAATTAGCAGTTATTTTCTAGAATATTAAATAATTTGGCTAAATATACTTCAAGGTATTTTTATTAAGTGTTCTATTAAAAACTTTTTTTGCTAGCATTTTATTCCAAGTATCTTTTGATAAATGAATTTTACTAAAAATTTAGTTTAAGGTAATTTTATTAGTAATCATTTTATTAAACTAGGATACATTTTATAGATATTAGCTAATATATATAGTTAGCTAGAAATAGTCAGTTAGCTAGTCTTTACAGATAGTGAAAGTTAGCGGGTTGCTCTATTAGAATCTAACCTATTCTTACCATACTCTAGGTCGAGACATCGGGACTCATTAAATTGTGAGGACAAAGGCAAGTACACCGACTCGAACCCTTTACTCTGTATTTCTGTCTTGCTTCATGTTCTCATATTGACACGTTGTATACACGATTGTTCATTGTTCATCGTTCATCGTTCATTGTTCATAGTTCATTGTCCTTTACTTGTACATTGGGGTGGGAAAATACTACAGATATGTGACCAATCCTATTTTAGCTAGGCATTGACTAATAGCTTAGGTCTCATATCGTACACGTGGGACTCTAAGCCGTACCATTATTCATGTGCTCTTGTTCATTGTTTACCCAGCCGGTCACACACTCTGATAGTTATTTCACTTACATGTTACACTGATAGTCTAGTTCATTACTCAGGATCTGGTACTATAGTTCATCGCTATTCATGTACTATAGTTTTATATTCCTGTCTTGTACCATAGTTCATATTGTGATTCTTTTTCATACATTTTAATTTACATTATTTAGTGCTTCTTGTCGGAGTTGTACTTTGCTCTTTTTCTGACAGGATACGTTGCAGGTGTCGGGACATTCTACTATAGCATTATGGGTGGCAGGATGGGTTGCTATTTTGCTAGCCTGGAGGCTACAAGGAGATTAGTGATGGATTGGGACTTTGTTGTACAAGTTTACCTTTAAATTTGATGTTTATATTATAAGACATGGTGATTTGTAATATTGGTTAGCACATATTTAGATGTTGTGATATGATTTCATGATGTGACTTGAAATATTAGATACTTAGTACAGCTTACTACGTTGTATCTCCGAACGTAGGCTGGGCGTGTCCGACTCGTATCCGATTATTCGGGAGCGGGTCGTGACACAATTTTTTATTGATTTGATTGGCATACTTAAGGGAATCTTGATAGAAATTTTAATTTATGTACAGTAATAACCTCTCTATTCATGCTTAAATATTAGATATGGACGCATGTGATAATGACCATTAATGACCATAGAAATTCTCCATTATATTAAATATGCATGAATATGCTTATTGCTGGACATGTGATAATATGGAATGTCGGTTTTTACTCATGCTGATAGATATTTGGTGTTACTCAATTTAGAGTGTTTTCCAATCTAAGTTGATCATTGGAGGACAAATTGGAATCAAATATAGACAATTTTATGTTTGGCATAAATTTAGTTTCCAATAAATTTATGTTCTAAGTCATATATTTGATGTAATCAATTGACATACATATTTTCAGCAGATTATTTTAATATAATTTTTATGGGTTATTTGAAGCAATCTATTGGTCCATATCTTCAGTAAAATATTACGTGAATTTTATTATGTTGACAATGCTCAGTTTAGTCAAATTAAGAATATTTGTTTGAATCATGTAAAAAGATTCACATGCTTATGATTATCTTATTTGAGTTATAATATTTTAATTATGCATGTACATAAAGTTTTGGACATGATTCGGTTTTGTAAAATTTAGTCAACATTCAAAAAAATTGTACCTTTTGTGACTAGCAATAGTCATCTAATATTCTAAATAGACCTATTGAAACAAGATGTCGCCAAAGTGACCTCTCTTGCGTAGATAGTCTATGATGGATGTTAGATGTTTATGTGTATAAATTCACACGAGTATTAGCCGGCCCAAATGAAGGTTAATACTTGGCCGAATTGCACACATACTTGTGGTGATAAATGTGTAACAATTATACGGTTTACATGTGAATAATAACCCAATCCAAAGATAGGCTTATTATTTGACATGACTTATTGTCAACGTTTGATCATTACACCAAGAATACCACTTGCAGTTAATATCATTGTCCAAAGACTTAATATTAATGATGTACTATGTATCTTGAGAATTATTTGAATTTGTTTAACTATATTTTACGCTTTGGTTATTTGTTAGAGCATGTTTGTTTGTTTTTTTCTTTGTTCTCTGTACAGTTAATATTGTTAAAATATCTGCCAATAAGATTTTAATTTTCATGTTTAATGGGATAAACTATAAGGGTAAAAAGAAATGAATACAGTAGCTGCTAAGGGTCCAGATGAAAAGAAATAACAATATAAAACTAAGGGTTGTTCTTTTGTGATAAGATAGGACACATAAGAAAGAAATGAACAAAGTACCACGCATGGCGTATAAAGAAAAGTACATTTCTAAATTTGATCTGTTCTGAGGTTAATTTAGATTTAGTACCAAGAAACTCATGGTAGTTAGATTCTAGTGGGACTACCCACATTAATGTTCTAGGCAAGGTTGCCTGAGTTACCGAAAGTCAATTGATGGTGAAAGATACATCTATGTAGGTGACGACAATTCGGTAGAAATGAAAGCAATAGGACATTTTAGGTTATTTTTAGGAACCGATTATTATTTGTATTTGATAGACACTTTTATTGTACCATCTTTTAGACGAAATTCAGTTTCAGTTTCCTTAATGGACAAATCTGGTTATCATTGTTCATTTGGAAATAATAAGTTTAGTCTATCTTTAAATTTAAATATTATTGGTAACGGTTCCCTTAAGGTTTATGATAACCTATATTCAGTTGAAACTATTGCATCTTATAATAAAACCTTGCAAGTGAAGTCATGTGGTACTAAATGCAAAATTAATAATATATTTTTTAGCCTCATTATGACATAAGTATTAGGTCACTTCTCTAGAAATAGAGTTGAACGATTTGTGTTTGATGAGATTTGGATTCCATTGACTTTATAGACTTTAATGTTTATATTGAATGTGCAATGAAGACAGACCAAAGTTAAATTATAAGCAGCTATTTTATTGGTTATGCTACAGATCAAGGGGTTGATAATTATACAATCCCGTACTAAGAAATTTTTTTGAGACGAGAAGTGTAATATTTTTTGAGGATGTTGAGTTTGGAGGAGAAATAAAGTCAGGATCATTGTCTTTGAGAAGGAATCAATTACGATTCCTACTATCACTTTTGACGATGTGCAGGATTCTATACCTGTCATAATCAAGAAGTAAATTTGGAGTCTCAATAAGACAATGTCGAATTACCTCTATAAGTCGTTGTTGAGATACCTTAAAAACGACAACGTAGCGGCACCCCATTCAAGATAAGATAATTATTCCTAAGGAACAAACTCAACAACCTCAAGAACCGGTAATATTAAGATGGTCCACCAGAGAAAGAAGAAATATAATTTCAGATAATATTGTCACATTTCTCCAGGAACATGAGGGAGGCTATGGATACTGGAAGATGATCTAATCAACTTTCGTCAGGCAATAGAAAGTTCCAGTTCTCAAAGTGGATTGATACAATAAATAAGGAGTATAAGTTCATGCAAGACGATAAAGTTTAAGAACTTGTCCCATTACCAAAAGGTATGAAATCCATTGGTTGTAAATGGACATTTAGAACCAAGAAGGATTCGAAGGATCATGTGTAGAGGTATAAAGTATGTCTTGTAATTAGTGACTTTACTAAAAATTTTGGGATTGATTTTAAAGAGTTTTCCTCTTCGATATCTTTGAAAAACTTATTTAAAATAATCATAGCATATGTTGCACATTTTGATCTTGAGTTATATTAAATGGATGTCAAAACGATATTTTTCAATGGTAACATTAACGAAACTATTTATATGGTGCAGCCAGAAAACTTTGTGTCGAAAGATCCAAATAATATAGTTTACAAATTGACAAAATCTATTTATGGACTCAAGCAAGCTTCTCGTCAGTGGTACTATAAATTTTACCAAGTTGTTATCTCGTTTGGTTTTGAGGTTAACGTTGTTGAAGATTGAGTGTATCACAAATTCAGTGGGAGTAAAATTACCTTTTTAGTTTTGTATGTTGATGACATACTGCTTGCCACAAATGATAAAGGCATATTGCATGACACTAAGAAATTTCTATCAAATAACTTTGAGATAAAAGATCTTGGTGATGCCTCTTTTGTATTAGGAATTTAAATACACCGAGATCGTTCTCGAGGTATTCTTGGATTATCACAAAAGAGCTATATCGATAAAGTGCTTAAAAGATTTAGCATGCAGGAATGCAAACCAGGTGATACCCCAGTCGCTAAAGGAGACAAGTTCAGTCTCAATCAGTGACCTAAGAATAGCCTTGAAATTAAAAAAATACAATAGATTTTTTCTTTCATAATTAGTTGTAGGGAGTCTAATGTATGCTCAAGTATGTACGTGTCAGGATATTGCGTACATATTAGGATGTTAGGCAGATATTTAAGCAAATATGGATGGATCATTGGGTAACAGCCAAACTACTTAAGTAATTAATAGAGAACAAGAAATTATATGCTTTTTGTAGGAGATCGAATAATTCTGGAGATCATAAGGTATTCCGACTCCAATTTTGTTGGATGCCAACACAGTAGGAGATCCACATCAGGTTATGCTGACTAATGGAGATATATTTTAGATGAGTGTCAAACATGTACTCATAATTTCTTATACCATGGCAGCAAGGTTTATAACATATTGTAGGACATCCATTCAGGGAATATGGTTGCAAAATTTTGTCACATGGTTGCGCCTACAGTACGGTGTTGAAAGACCACTTAAATTATGGTGTGACAATAAATCAGCAGTAATGTATTCCAATAACAACAAAAACTTGTATAGGTCAAGGATATTGACATAAAGTTTCTAGTTGTGAAGGAAAAAATTCAGAATGGTTAAAGTGTCTATATAGCACATTATGACAAACTCTATTTTAGCAGATCCACTCATAAAAGCATTATCACCCAGGGTCTTTCATGAGCATACTGCTCATATAGGTGTTATCTCAATTAAGTATATAACAATATAGTGGGAGTTTGTATTTTATGTATTTAGGTGCTATTTGGTTTTGGACACATTTATGTATTAAAGTATTTTAGATATTTATCTGATCAGATATATGAAAATTCAGTTTATTCTATTTTCATTATGTTAAAGTATTGATCTCATTAAAGTTAGGGAGGACCAGTTAGAAATAGACATATATTGATCACATTGCGTGTAATTTTTATGCTACGCATCCATGATTGATCTATATCGTTTAGATATATTAGTATATGTGACCATTGATGGTTTAGTTACGCTATATGTAACGAAGGCCGCTTTGATCCTATATTGATATGGTTAATGGACGAGATTGTCCGGATATACCCTAAGGATTAAGATAGCAATTTATGAGCTCACTAAGGTTAACACAATTATAAGGTTACATATGTGGCCCAGTGGGAGATTGTTGGAATTATTCAATAATTAAGGGGCCACACATGTAAAATTAATTGTATTTAGGCTATCTAAATAATTAAGTCAAATTAAAGTGGTCTATTTAAAATTGGCTTAAGGGTATAATTGTCATAGAATTAATGTGTAGATACCGGAGATAATTCTAATTTGATGAGGGGCCAAATTAGAAATGTCAAAATGTATAAATATATGTATTCATTAGGATTATGGTCCCCAACTTATACGGCCACCAAAAGAGAGGTTATCTTTTTCTCTTCAGCATCCCCATCAACAGAAAGAGAGGGACAAAGGATTCGGGTTCTCTTTGTCATTAAGGGTCGTAGTAAGTTGGAAGATCGAACCCCATAAAAGGACGACCGCTTCAAGATTCATCAAGCCTAGCAATGGATTCAGGTACGCTTCTGTAATTTTTATTATGTTCTTCATCTCATGAATCGACATGGTACAATAATTTCTAACAGTAGATAGATACCCTTTATTTAAAGAGACTGCTCATTGTGCTATCTGTTTTTAAAAGAGGCTATGATGATTCTTGCAGATTGCTAATTTCCATTTAAGTTATACTTATTTATTGGGTTTTTGGATTTCTTTTTTTTTGTCTTCCGCTGGCGTGGTGGCTAAGCTGCAGCCAGTTTGGTAAGATGTACGTGATTTTAAAATCCACATTCTGATGGAATCTCTCTTTATTTCATTCTTTTTTATCAAAAATATCTATAAATTTGGGATAATGACAACAATGAGAATTCTCATTGAGTGAATCTCTACCATCTTATGATGGCGCGGCATGTTCCTGGAGACGTTTGTCGATCTGAGCCTCTTATCAATTATTTCTTTCTTTTGTCGATCTGAGCCTCCTAAATTGTGGATAAAAAAATGGAATTCATTTCCTGCATATTACTTCCCTGCATTTAATTATGGTCCACACTCCTTAGCTCACTGTAAATCCTGTCCAGCCCATTACTTTTTCAAATACCCAAATGTATCACTTCGTACATTACTTGTTTCAAACACCCAAATGTATCCTGTATGCTTTCAGTTTGAATTGACTGCATACTTGGTATTAGTAAAGTATCAGTTGATACTTTTCTGTTCTGCCTAGTAGTTAGGTAACAATGTGGACGTTTCACATGATCAATTGGCCTATTTCCAGTAAGCCTTGGTCATTTGGCCATCAAGTAAGCATGACCTGCTGTGGACATAGCCTAGGTCTGTTCAGGCCTGTGTTTGGCTCTTACTACATGCTGGAGGTGGCCTGTGGTTCAGAGTCTAAGTGCATGTGGCCTAGAGGAATTTATTGGATTTAAGTATCCAGCAGTATGAGTGTTAGAGGGATAACTGGAGGGGGGCTGTGGTTTAGAGTTTGTGAGTCTAAGTGCAGGTGGTCAGTACTTGGTTTATGCTCTTACTACATACTGCTGCTTATCTTTCATTTTGATATGTGCTATCTGTTTTTAAAAGAGGCGATGATGATTCTTGCAGATTGCTAATTTTCATTTAAGTTGTACTTATTTATTGGGTTTTTTGCTTTCTTTTTTCTGTCTTCTGCTGGCGTGGTGGCTAAGCTGCAGCTAGTTTGGTAAGATGTACGTGATTTCAAAATCTACATTCTGATGGAATCTCTCTTTATTTCATTCTTTTTTTTCAAAAATATCTACAAAAATGGGATAATGACAACAATGAGAATTAATTCTCATTGAGTGAATCTCTACCATTTTGTGATGGCACGACATGTTCTTAGAGACGTTTGTCGATCTGAGCCTCTTTAAAGACACATTATTATTTTGTGGATATAACTGTTGCTGCTGCATATAACTGTTGGATTATGTTCTAGTTATCTTCATTTTATTAATTTCTGCATATAACTGCTGTTGTCTGATTGTGCATCTGCAGATGGTATAAAGGGTTTCACTTTGGTTTCTTTTTGGTGGGATAACTGAAATTTTTTGGACTTTAGCCAACACAGTTTGGTCAGGTATAAGATTCATCTGATTTCAACTTTGAAGTATCTTATTTGTACCTTTATTTATTTGTTGGTTATAGAATCGTGGATTCTCAAGTTGCTCCTGTCAACCGTCTTTTGAAGGAGTCCTTTGTGTTGGTGAATGCAGAAGAAATATTTTGAGGCCTGGTGCGCTAAAAAGGAAAGTATATATATATATATTTTTTTTTGAAACATTGGGTAAATGTGGCGAACTCGCCTCTACTGGGGCTCGAACTCCTGACCACTTGGGCCGCATGCATCTCTCTTAACCACTAGGCTAGAGGTCATTTGCAAAAGAAACAGCAGCAGGGGGGTCTCGAACCCTGTCCTCAGGAAAGGGGGGATGTTTAAACGGGTCGGGCTGGCCAGGGGGTCAGCCCGAGCTCAGTGATATATATATATATATATATATATATATATATATATATATATATATATATATATATATATATATATATATATATATTGAAATTTTGTGATATGTTGGTTAAGCAAAAGCTAGAAAGGGAATTGTTTTTGAAATGTATAGTTAAGATGACAATATGTTAAGTAAAGGCTGAAAAAGAGATAGATATATGTAATTAAGATGTGATGTTTGGAATGTAATTAAGATGGTACGATATTTGGAACTGGAAAATATGAATGAAATGTTTCAGATGTTATAGTATTTGTGTCGTTCTGAAAATTTTGGATGTTTTGGAAATTCATGTTGGTCATTGCTTTTATAATGCATTGATTTATAAGTTTTCACAGATTATATATGGCTAAAACCGTTATGTATATATGTCCTCTACATGACGTTTTATGACTTCTTAATTTCATTGCTAAATCGTTTACAAAACGTTATGAATATATGTTAGTTATCACTTTTTTAATACATAATGAGACTTTAATCTCAGTTGAATATTTGATTGTTATATATAATCCTATCTTTAATGTCGGTTTATAAATTTTTGTTATATATACTACAACCATTTATATCGATTCCAAACAGAAAATGTCAGATAAGGTATACCTATTCATAACGGTTATTATATACATTTATAACACCCGTTTTCATCACGGTTGTCCATGTAAAAAAAATCGTCATAAAATATCATATATGACGGTTTTTTATCCGACATAAAAAGATATTATTCTTGTAGTGCCTATTTTA